>CM042256.1:14831049-15431049 GCA_023566225.1 Romanogobio albipinnatus
AGTATTGTGCAGATATATTGATAAGCAAATGTGTTTTTACTTAAATCTTGGACTCTCTTAAGGAAAATAGCTCTATGTCTATCAGGCTACGACTTTATCATTGTAGACATTTATGATGCTAACCGCCAACATGAGAAAGGAAGGAAACAAAAATGAATTTTTGGATATCGGGGTGATATTATTTTATTAAAGCTACACTGTGTGATATTTTCCCCCATCTAGCGGTGAAAGGGTATATGACCATCCAGTAAATATTAGTTTATTTTCCTCCCAATTCCGATTTCGTTTTAACTCCTACGGTGGTCGATTTAGTCCAAGATTAACATGGCTTCCAGTTCGATCCAGCAATCCCCCTCTTCACATTCGCCATCGAGTTGTAACGCGTGTTCGGGTGAAAAATACGGATAGCTCACTCAACGCAACTGGAGTCGATGCAAACACGGAGGCGAATGACATCAAACAGCCCACACTTTATTCCCCGCGGAACCCCCAACAAGAGTCCGGCACAAACTCCACTTCCGTCCACAGCATTACCCAACAAAACAAAAATAAATGAATGTTAGCAACAGAAGACCGAAAATAATCCGCACACATGGGAGCTCGAGGCGCAGTGCACACACACACACACACACACACACAGAACGCAGGCGCTCCAACCGGGGCGAACGCTCTTAAAGGGGCCACACTATTTTCCTACTCGTTACAGAGTGTTAAAACGCGAAAGGTGAAGCTTGAATTTACGGGTATGTCCCTCTTTGGCTAATGTACTTTCAAGATGGAGGGGCAACATGGCGACCCTCATTCGAACCCCTTACCCGTGTGTATTTTCAATGGCATATTATACATTTACGAGAATACTTTATTACTTGAAAGAAGTAAATATACATTAATGAGCACATATATTTTTGAAAGAACTAAGTGTTTTTAGCTAAGAATAAACTAAAAAAGTTACACAGTGTAGCTTTAAGTTGAATTTGAAAAAAGGAGATACTAGCTGTTTATTCAGTATTCAGTGTGTGCACAGGTTTATATTACATTGTGGGGTCCAGCGGTCCACATGAGGGAAATGGGTTAAATGTTTTTTTGAAAATGTAAAAATGCAGAAAGTTTTTTGTGATGGGTAGGTCAACAAAAAAATCTCAGAAAAAGATAATAATAGTTGATCAAATTTCAATGCTAGACCTCTTAGGACTTCCATATAAGTTAGAAGTATTTACACCCCAATTTTTTAGTTCACAATTCTTGTTACTATTCACAGTTTTAGCACACTGGTGTTTTAAAAGGCCATGATATGAGAATTTTCATAGAAGTATTACTTATTTTGCAAATGATTTGATCTTTGTTAACCCACATAGTAAACCTCCCTATTCTAAATTGCTAAGAAAAATAAATTTCTTGTCATTGGATAGAGCTGGGGTCATGTTTACATTGCATGATGTGACTTAAACAAGCATTTCACTAAATAGCAAGTGTACCGTTTTATTGTCCAGAGAAGCCATGTGCATCTATGTTTCCATTCACAGAGGGGTTTCTGTGTTTGTGTTTTCAGCTCAATTAGACAAAAACAAACCAGTCGGACATTTATCTTTAAAAAATGTAACCTCTTTGAGGCAATACAATGATGAAAACATCAGGCCCATGTCCTTAAATAACCATCTACCCCCACTCCTTTATTAACAACCTAACCAAATGACCTCGAATAAAGGAATGTGGACGTGTATTAAGCCTTGTGGGAGTGAGTGCTGACTGAATATCCCTCTTGAATATATTTTCCCCTTACAAGCTTAATGAAGTAAATCCGATGTTAAGGAGAGCCATTTGGACAGCTTGTCTCGAGGATCTCGGGAGGCTGATATCATTGACACGCTCTCAACTTTAACATCAGAGAGACTGAAAAAAACTGAAAAAGAGTCATCAACTAGTGTCATTTAGGGTCAGGGCCAGACCACTTTGAGAGAAGCAGAAACAACATGCACAGCCGCAATGACATCAGCAGAAACAACATAAATAGCAGGACATAAAAGGTCATGTACATTGCAAAACTCTTATGTTTAACTCCAAAAAAAGCCATCAAAGAAGATGAAACAAAAATGGACACGCATCCGCATTTAACCCTCGTGTTATGTTGCGGGTCAATTCACCCTTCGCCGGGAGTTTGATTGACAGGCGATCTGACCAATCATAATCCGCCGCATCCGCCATTTTGTCCGACAAAGCAGTCAAGAGAGTTCGTAGATTAACGTCGGTGGACTTGAACTTGAAAAACGGTGTTTACTGAAGTCTTTCCGCGGTTGAAGCAACATTCCTTCTGAAGTTCATTCATGTTTATTTGATACTATAAATTAACCAGAAGGAAGAGATGATTGGTTCACGAGCAGCTTTAACTGAGGCGCTACAGCGACCTGTCCCCATACATTAAAGGCCCCTTGAAGTTTTTTAGCTTTTAGTATGACTATGTTAGCCTTAAGGTTAGGAATAAGCTGGTGTGCTCCAAAACAATGACAAAATTCGCATCTAGGAGATATAAGCATTCAAAACTTACAGTCTCTCACTTCCGTTAAAATGGATCACAGAATTTGATGACATCATCGCAGACTTCACCTTCTCATCACATCTTCTGTCCAATCAAATGGTCTCTAGAATCTTAAGTGCCTGCCAGAATCTTCGCTGCACCGTTTCTATTGGCAGCGCGGGTAATCGTCACAGAGGGCAGCGGCAAAAGTTGAAATATTTTTGTTGAAACTGCGGTGTGCGCGCAAGCTCGTCAATGGTGCGCTCCGCAGCGCGTGCGCTTTGGTCGACGCAGCAACAAACCGTCCTTGCGCAGCGCAAGCCATTGAAATTAATGGATTTCTTAGCGCAGCGGTGCTGTTGCCGCGTTCTGTGTGAAAGGCCCGTAACGAGGCGCTGAGCGAGTATTTCACGCTCAAGCACTGAGCGCTCTGCGTTTTTTACTGGTAGCCGAGAATTGAAGAATGTTAAACTTTGAGCAAAACGCAGCGCTCATCACTGTCACTTTTCACCCAGCCGTCCAATCACACAGTGGAGGAGGGGTGGGATAAATACAACACCAACCAACCGCCACATTCATTCTGCTTGTACAACATCAACAGGTGAAAACAAGCAGCATAATAACAGAACAAAATAATTTAAAACAAGAGCCAGAGCAAATACTTTACATTGTATCAGCACTTTTATATAATTTATATCATCATTTTATAATCAACACAGAAACAAACTATCTGTGAAAGGAAATACTAGTAACACTTCTGCGGATATTCCGTATCATAACAAGCAAAGAGTCTCAACTGAAAAAAACGCTGGGCTGCCAAAACGCTCTCAAGCGCCCACAGCTAGACGTTTTCTACGGTGGCCCAGTAGTGCACAACACAACGAAATATAAAAAGAAAACATAAGTTCACAACACAACAAAAACACAACACAACGAAAAAGCCACAACACAAATAAATCAAGCCACAACACAACGAAATCAAGCCACAACACCAGTGTTAATTTCGTTGACAAATAATTTTCGTCATAATTTTCGTCAACGACCTTTTTTCACTGACGAAAACGAGACGATAACTAAATAAAAACTAGTGTTGGATGACTAAAACTATGACGAAAATCAACTGTCATTTTCGTCAACAAATAAAAACGAGACGAAAATGTTAGGGAGGGACGATTAGGGAAGAGATCCAGTCAGAACTGAGATCCTGTGTAACAGATGCGCACATTTGATTTGAACGTGCTGATCTAACCGCTGGAGAACACGGCGCTGTTGCGCTTCTACAGGCCATGCATCCCCAATACAGCGCTCCAGAGCGGCTCACAATCAATGAATAGTCACAATCACAATCACAATCACATTTATGCCAGGCAATTGTTTATGAACTAATGCTGATGAATAATGACAATGTTTACTTTACGATGTTTATATAGTAATATGTTTTAGAAGGTTGTAACAATTTATCTCCTCATCTGAACTTGAATGAGCAGCTGCCACTGCAACAGAGGCGTAGACATTTCAAAATAAGAGTCCCGGTGTATTTCGAGCTTGTTTATCAAGTCACGTATTATATATTCGTTTTTGGTTACACAATAAACTGTATTTAATTTCATTCCCATTTAATTCATATTCAGGAGGAAAGACCAGTATTTGACACATATTCAATAAAGTATCAGGGTTATAATAGTTAACTAAAACCATTTGAAAAATCTTCATTACTTGAAATTAAATAAATGTTAACTGAAATAAATAAAAAAAATAAAAAAACTTATTTGAAGCTTTAGCTTAACCTGATATGGCCTACTAACTAAAACAGAAATACAAAGTTATAAAAACTATATAGATGTTTTTAAAAAACAAACAAAAAAGTGAATTGAGCTCTTTCGTGTATTTTTAATGTCAAAAACTAAATTATGTCAAAATGTCAGTTCAAGTGACAGTCGGTTATGTAATGCTTAAATGCTTAATGTATTACAATTTAACTAAACTCATTAGATTTGGGTGGAGAGTTCCTGCCCCAAGTGGAGGAGTTCAAGTATCTAGGGGTCTTGTTCACGAGTGAGGGGAGGATGGAACGGGAGATTGACAGACGGATCGGTGCAGCTTCTGCAGTAATGCGGTCGATGTACCGGTCTGTCGTGGTGAAGAAAGAGCTAAGCCGTAAGGCGAAGCTCTCGATTTACCGGTCAATCTACGTTCCTACTCTCACCTATGGTCATGAGCTTTGGGTCATGACCGAAAGGACAAGATCAAGGATACAGGCGGCCGAAATGAGCTTTCTCCGCAGGGTGGCTGGGCGCTCCCTTAGAGATAGGGTGAGAAGCTCAGTCACTCGGGAGGAACTCGGAGTAGAGCCGCTGCTCCTCCACATCGAGAGGGGACAGCTGAGGTGGCTCGGGCATCTGTTCCGGATGCCTCCTGAACGCCTTCCCGGGAAGGTGTTTCGGGCATGTCCAACCGGGAGGAGGCCCCGGGGAAGACCAAGGACACGCTGGAGGGACTATGTCTCCCGGCTGGCCTTGGAACGCCTCGGTGTCCCCCCGGAAGAGCTAGAGGAAGTGTCTAGGGAGAGGGAAGTCTGGGCATCTCTGCTTAGACTGCTGCCCCCGCGACCCGGCCCCGGATAAAGCAGAAGAAGATGGATGGATGGATCATTAGATTTTAGGAGACTAAATAGTTTTAGTCGACTAAAATCTTATGATATTTAGTCGACTAAAACTAGACTAAAACTAAAAGCAATTCAGGTGACTAAAATATGACTAAAACTAAATGGCATTTTAGTCAAAAGACTATGACTAAAACTAAATCAAAATTTGCTGTCAAAATTAACACTGCACAACACAACGGAAATGCTCCCAACCACTCGGGGGCACTCGGAGCGCGGTAAAGTTGCCACTGTTCTATAGAGTTGGCTATCTTACAAAGAAATCAATACCACAATTAGTTTTAACAGTATGTAGACTAACCATTATTTATCGATATGAAATTTTAATTTAAAATCACCTACATGCATTATAGCTGCATATTTATGCTTGAGAATGCTTTGACCCGATACCACGGCGCTAAGAGAACGTCTGCCAATTCCACCAATTGGTTGAAACGTATCATTTTTATGAATTAAAATAGCTTTTAACATTTTAAAATAGCCATGTTAAAATTCCACAGCTTGATGTATTGGTAAAACTGACTTAATAATGCACAACACAACATCGGAATTTGAAAAATAAAAAAAAGTAAATTTAATTCATACAAATTATATGTTTCAACATGGTGGAATTGGCAGACGTTCCCTTAGCCCCATGGCAGCGGGTCAAAGCGTTCTCGAATATAAATATGCAGCTATTATGCACGTAGGTGATTTTGAATTGATATTTCATGTCGATATACAACTGCACACTTAAAACTGATCGTAGTGTTTAAATATTTGTAAGATTGGCGAATCTATAGACCAATGCAAAGAAAACAAACTTTACCGCACTCCGTGAGTCCCCTAGAGGTCGGGAGCATTTCCGTTGTGTTGTGGCTATTTTGTTGTGTTGTGTATTTTTTTGTTGTGTTGTGGATTTTTCATTGTGTTGTGGCTTGATTTCGTTGTGTTGTGGCTTTTTCGTTGTGTTGTGGCTTTATTTCGTTGTGTTGTGGTTTTATTTTGTTGTGTTGTGGCTTCATTCTGTTGTGTTGTGGCTTCATTCCGTTGTGTTGTAAACTTATGTATGCTTTTTAAATTTCGTTGTGTTGTGCACTACTGGGCCACCGTAGTTTTCACCAGAGCGCCTAGCGTTTTCAGCTGGATAAAAACGCTTTGGTGGACAGGACACACGGCCATAGTCTAGACCAGAGCCGTTGACTAGAGACTCGAGAGCGCAGTGCGGATCATATGCGCGAGACAAAACAAAACAAAACATATCGGACCCATTTAAAGGGTTAGTTCACCCAAAATTGAAAATAAAGTCAGTAATTACTCACCCTCATGTTGTTCCAACCATGTAAGACCTTCGTTCATCTTCGGAACATAATTTAGTATATTTTTGATGAAATCTGAGAGCTGTCTCACTCCTCCATAGGCTTTCAGAGGGAATGAAACTTGATGGCCCAGAATAGTAAGTAAAAACGTCATTTAAGGAGTCCAAATGACTACAGTGGCTCTGTATTAAGTCTATCATGCGACGAAAATACTTTTTGAGCGGAAAAACAACAAAAATAACGACTTTATCCCACTATTATTGTTCAATTTGAGCCTCTGGCGAGAGTTCGCGGGAGTGCCACTCTCGTCAGAGAGTATATAGTGGGATAAATAGTGGGATAAAGTCGTTATTTTTGTTTTTTTCCGCTCAAAAAGTATTTTCGTCGCATGATAGACTTAATACAGAGCCACTGTAGTCATTTGGACTCCTTAAATGACGTTTTTACTTACTATTCTGGGCCATCAAGTTTCATTCCCTCTGAAAGCCTATGGAGGAGTGAGACAGCTCTCAGATTTCATCAAAAATATACTAAATTATGTTCCGAAGATGAACGAAGGTCTTACATGGTTGGAACAACATGAGGGTGAGTAATTACTGACTTTATTTTCAATTTTGGGTGAACTAACCCTTTAAATTCTGCACAGAATGCTGTATTTCAAACCGATATAGAGAAGATTATGATGATAATTAGATATGGTTAGAGATTAGGAGGAAACTGAAGCAGAAGGGCTCTAGTCAAACTGTGGTAGTAATAAAACACTATTGACTGTTTCAAAAAAGGGGAGGAGCTGCTAACAGCTGGAGCCGTTTCAGGGAAAATTACGTCAACGCATTGAATAATGCTGCGCGTTTCAAGGCCCTTTAATGGGCCTTTAAAGAGCCACAAAACGGTATTTATTGTTTACATTTCTTTAAAAAATGACAATTTTAGAGTTGAGACTTTGTTTCCTATTAAAAGTAACCTGCTCTGTCCTGTATGTCAGTGCGTTGTCAGTATCCTCTTTGCTCTGCTATGTGTTCTTCACTGCGTGAGAACGTGTGTGTGATGTGAGAGAGCGCAGCTTGTCGGACATAGCAACAGTGACTAAAAGGGGCAGGTCTTTGCGAACGGTCAATTAGACCCGTTTTGATTTTTAAGTTGTCAGAAATATCAGTTTACCTATTTTTTTTTTTTTTTTCTTAAAATTTTGTGACTTTTTCTCATTTAGGGTCACGAACATGCATGCAAAGTTTCAAAACAACGCTGATGTGTTTTTGAAAAATTACTGTTATGTTTCTGATGTACAGACAGATTTCTTTTTATTTTCAAAGTTTGTGAAAAGAAAAAGTTGTTTTACCTGTTAACTGTCTGTCACTTTTTGAAAAAAGTAAAGTTTAAAAAAAGTTATAGAAGTTTAAGTTTGTTATATTTTATATAAAATATACATTTTACAAAACAGTTCATTTCTAAAACTTCAAGAAAATCAAAGCTAAATATCTGTATCAACATGCACCACTGCCAAATTCTCTATATATTATATTCATTATGATCAAAACTCAAAAAGATCATTGTTTCTGCCTATGTGATGTTAGCTAACTGCATGATTTGTATTATCTTAGAACTGTACATTTTTGACATATGGACATTACAACTACAACGGTTGTGATATGACATCACACTCTGTGGCGTCATTTAAAAAAACATATAACAAATAATAATAAATACAAAAATGTAAAAAGATCTACTCAACTTTGCTGCAGTCCCGCTGTGACATATTGTTCTTCTGCTAACACTTTTATTTATTTTACATTGACTGTTACACATGTTACATTTACTTACTATAGTAATTTACATTAAATTAGGTATAATTGCATGCAACTAACCCTAGACCAAATCTTAACCCTAACCCTAGTATAATTGTTAATTAATATTACTTCGTACTTAAACGTAATACACTATAACAAAGACACCTTAAAATAAAGTGTAACCCTTCTTCTATTGGTTGCACATCTTCACGTTGCTTCATAATTTGCTGGTCAGAATTCACCAAAAACGAAACTCTGAGAAATTCGACTGAGCTTGAGTTTCTGGTCTGCCACATGGTCTGGAAAAGCATAGCGCCAAACAATAGACCCAACCAGATGAATGAAAAAAACTCCTTGCAGTGCAGAAATCCAAAAGTTACTCAAATATCCAAAAATGACAAAAGAAGAACCACACATGAAATATGGGTCAAAAAGCTCACATGATTTTATTTTCCAGAGGCCATCAAATGACCCTATTGAAGGGTTGAAACGGAAAACGTTTTAAGAGATATTAGGAAATAAATGTTTTTTTTATCCAATGCATGTTGGCCACAATTATTGGCACCCCTAGAAATTCTTATGAATAAAATATATCTGAAGTACATACCCATTCATATTTTTCAGCACACCTAGTAGCATGAAATTGTCCAGCCATGACTTCCTGTTCCACAGGAGTATAAATATGAGGAAACACAAAGGCCAAATTCCCTTAATCATTCATCACAATGAGTAAAAGCAAAAAATATTGTCAGAGTCAATAAAGAATGGATCCAAAAGCAGAGGTTGATAGGATAACAACAGTCTTTAATGAGAATATAAACAAGGTAGTCTGTCGTTAAGGCACACAGAACTGGTAAAACAAACTGAGAAGGCAGCTGAGATGTTCCTGTCTCGAAGAGAAGAGAGATCGGGACACCAGTAGAGGTGGAGGCAGTTCTTGAGAATAAATCACAGTCAGAAACAGAGGACCGCGAAGGTACTCTTGCAGCAAATGCAGAACTCAGACTAAACTTAGGCGCAAGGCTGTATCAGACAAACAAGACCAGGGGCCTCATTTATAAAACTTTGCGTAGGATTTGTGTCAGAAGTGGCGTACGGATGAAACATAGGACGTGCATACGCACAGAAATATTCGGATTTATAAAACCGTGCGCACGCACATCCTACGCAGTTTTCCCTTAATAAATCACAATCAATTCTAAATGTAGCGCAGCTTTTGCGGCTTCATGTCACGCCCATAGTTGCCCATAAATAGTCCGTGAAACGCCCACAAATTAATATTCATCGATTGCGAAATCATGGCAAACACAGAGAGGAAATAAAAAAAACGTAACTTCACTCAATGTGAAGTAGAAATTATCGTTGGCAAGGTTGAAAAGAGGAGAAAAATGTTGTTTTGGAGGGCACAGTGTGGGCATTACTAATGCCAAAATGGCACTTGAATGGCAAAAGGTTGTAGACGCCGAAAATGCTGTAGCCCACAACCTCAGACCATGGCCGAAATAAAAAAGAAATGGTCGGACATCAAAGTCGAGGCAAAAAAGCGTCTAGCGCTCCATCGCCAGAGTGTGTCCTCGTTTGCCAGCAAGTCTTCTTGCTGTGTGAAGATGCGTTCACTCCGAATCCTTTCATTTGCCACATCTTCTAAGAGCACAAGATCAGCCATTGTGCGTCATTACGCATTGTGATAGGGCATTTTATTTTCGTCCATTTAATTGCATCTGACAAGCTACAGATGTCGGTTATAATCTACGTGGAAATGGGAAATAGTTCAGTGCAAATGTAATGTCTTGCAGCTTTCTGAATGGTTGAGACATACGTCATACGTTATTTTATCAGAATCTCTATCTATCTATCTATCTATCTATCTATCTATCTATCTATCTATCTATCTATCTATCTATCTATCTATCTATCTATCTATCTATCTATCTATCTATCATCTATCTATCTATCTATCTATCTATCTATCTATCTATCTATCTATCTATCTATCTATCATCTATCTATCTATCTATCTATCTATCTATCTATCTATCTATCTATCTATCTATCTATCTATCTATCTATCTAAATATATATATCTCCCTAATTATCTATCTATCTGTCTATCTAATTGCATCTATATCTGCTCCGCCAGACGGACACATTGACGAGAATATCAGTTTCGTACATTAGCTATTTCGTTCTGTTTACCATATTATTTATGAGGATGAATTGCATAATATGCCAATATTATTGCAGAACATATTTCACTTTTATTTTTGCAAATATGTGTTAATTTGCATTTCTGTTGTAATTTTCGTTTGATTTTGTTTGTTTTGCACTGCAGATCGATCAAACGTGTGTTCGTGTAGGCTGTTAGTTGTAAGACTTGCTTTGTGAAGTCTTCATGTTATATATAAGAGGCAGTATTGCCATTTCTTTTGCACAACGGTCTACAGTTTCACACACTTTCACGTGTTCCTTCCATCTGCCGACGGTGTCGCCATTTCTCATTTCACCCGTTTTTGTGCGTACGCCTGGGTCAGAGCTTGCGTGAAGGACCGCACATTTTCCCGTCAAGTTTGCTTTTTATAAATACCAATTATTGCGTAGAGAGCGGCGCACGCCTTCTTTTGTGCGTACGCAACGTTTATAAATGAGGCCCCAGGTGAGCACTTCCAAAGCAAATCAGACATGAAGAAAGCAGCAGTCGTAACGCATGACATGAAACAATGATCCAACAAGAGGCAGTAAGAACAAACACTAGATAAAGGGTAAGCACTCAAACAAAAGTGGGAACAGGTGTTATCGCAAGTCAGTGAGGTGCTGATTGCGATGACTAACAGGTGCAGGTAGACAGAGAGAAGATGAGCCTAACGCGCGAGTGAGAAAGTGTGTGTTTGTGTGTGTGTGTGCGTGTGCGTGTGTGTGTGTGTGTGTGTGTGTCTGAAACAATCAGGAAGGAGAGTGAGTGAAGAAAAGGATAGTGAGAAGCAAAGAGAAAGAACCTGACACATGACAAATATATAGTTCTAATGTGCAGAAAAAGATTGTTGAGCTTCACAAAATAGAAAGTGACTGTAAGAAAATAGCTAAAGCATTGAAAATCCCCATTTCCACCATCTGGGCAATAATTAAGAAGTTCCAATCAACTGAAGATGTTACAAAAACGCCTGAAAGAGAACGTGTGTCTAAATCATCCTAAAGCACGCTGTGGAGGAGAGTTTAAGTGGACAAAGACTCCTTGGACCACAGCTGGAGAATTGCAGTCAGAAAGCCTAAAAAAGTTATCAAACAGCACCTACATCACCACATGTTGTTTGGGAGGGTTTCAAGAAAAATCCTCCTCACTCATCCAAAAACAAACTCCAGCATATTGAGTTGTCAGACACGACTGGAGCTTCAAAAGGGACCTGGTTCTATGGACAGATAAAACAAAAAAAAGAGCTTTTTGGCAGCAAACCCACCAGATGTTGGTGCAAACAGGGATAAAAAGTACCCCATGCCCACGGTTAAATATACTGCTGGATCTTTAATGTTGTGGGTCTATTTTTTTGCTGGAGGTCCTGGACATCTTGTTCAGATACTTGGTATTATGGATTCTATCAAATACCAACAGATAAAAAAAAAAAATTCAAACCTGACCGCTTCTGCTAGAAATCTTATAATGGGCCATGGTTGGATCTTCCATCAGGACAATGATCCAAAACAAACATCAAAATCAATACAAAAATGTGTCACTGACCGTCCCAGTTCCCTGACCTGAACCCTATAGAAAATGAGTGGTGTGAACTGAAGAGAAGAAGCACCAACATGGAGCTGTGAATCTGAAGGATCTGGAGAGATAGGAATGGTCTCTTCATTCTCTTCAACTCATCAGGCATTATAGAAGACTCAGAGCTGTTATTTTGGGGAAAAGATGTTGCAATAATTGGCTGTCAATAATTGTGGCCAACATGCATTGGAGAAAAATGTAGATTTCAATTGTTTTACTTCAATGAAAGGTTCGATTTATTTTTGGGAATGAAAGATCAAAAGGATAAACAATGCAGATTTATTTTTACAGCCACCTTTGCTCATATTAACCAAGGGTGACAATATTAGCGGAGGGCATATAGGCCTCCACTCATGTTGATTGGATAGATCATTTGAATGCGTTCCTCCTGAACTTTGTTAATAAAGCATCATAGGAGTGAAGTAACTTAACGAAATGTGCCACCCCTTTACTGTCCAGAACTTTAACGTCTCAAAACCTTGATTTGACACAGAAAGTACACTTGGATGCAGTGCATACATTTCAAGTCTTTTTTTTAATCTTAGCTTTTAGTCTGTGCCTCTGTATTTGCCATAATTCTCTTTTTTGTGATAAATGGGTGAAGGTTAAACTTGTTAGCATGCCTAGTGGTGGATGTTGTAATTACAACATGAAAAAGCGACCACATGACCTTCTCCCATTCCTCCTCTGGATCATCCAGATGGCCATTGGCAAACTTCAGATGGGCCTGGACATGCGCTGGCTTGAGCAGGGGGACCTTGCGCACACTGCAGGATTTTAATCCATGATGGCGTAGTGTGTTACTAATGGTTTTCTTTGAGACTGTGGTCCCAGCTCTCTTCAGGTCATTGACCAGGTCCTGCCGTGTAGTTCTGGGCTGATCCCTCACCTTCCTAATGATCATTGATGCCCCATGAGGTGAGATCTTGCATGGTGCCCCATACCGAGGGAGATTGACCATCATCTTGAACTTCTTCCATTTTCGAATAATTGCGCCAACAGTTGTTGCCTTCTCACCAAGCTGCTTGCCTATTGTCCTGTAGCCCATCCCAGCCTTGTGCAGATCTACAATTTTATCCCTGATGTCCTTACACAGCTCTCTGGTCTTGGCCATTGTGGAGAGGTTGGAGTCTGTTTGATTGAGTGTAGGGACAGGTGTCTTTTATACAGGTAACGAGTTCAAACAGGTGCAGTTAATACAGGCAGGCCCGGACTGGCCATCGGGAGCACCGGGAGAATTCCCGGTGGCCTGACGACTAATTTGGTCTGCTGCAGTTTTATTATTGCCTTTACTAAAGTGATCATTTTCGAATTCGGCATTCAATAAAATTATTATTAATAATAAAAATAAATAATGAATCTGTTAGTCTTGACCAGACTGGCAAGGCTACAATTCGACTTTACGCCTCAGCCAAACGCGAGCAGCGCCCGACGATGGATAGAAAGCGGCCAGGTCGAGCAGAGAGGGGAAGGGCAAAGAAAAAGAAATCTCTCCAAGAAGCAGCAGCGAAACGTTGCAAAATTACTGACCTATTCAGGGCTTTAAGTGCAGGTCAGTTTCATCTGTAAATACTGTACTTTTTTTCTTTGATAAATTAGTATTGAACTGCTAGCGAATGTTAGCGGTAGCGCCCCTATTACTTACTATCACTTAAAATACTGTAGGCCTATGCTAAAGGAGATTAATATTATTTAGTGTAAAGTTACATTAGTAATTTAGCAGACAAATATTCACAATTATAGGGTAGGTACTGGTAGCAGGGAGACAAGTGATTATGCAGACATCAACAAAAAATAATGCAATAATATTTTATTAGGATTTTTCTAAATAGATACAGTCAAAATGAAGTTTATTATTGAATACATGGTAACTCTTTACAATAAGGTTGTATTAGTTAACATTAGCCTACCTATCACTCGCTGTGGTGCAGTGATCACACATCAGATTCAGCCAGGCAGGGAGTAGAAGCAAAATAAGAAACTTTTTCTTTTTTTACATATTATGTGCAATATAGTGTTGCTAAATGTTGGATATTTAATTACATTTTAACATAAAAACAACATTTTGTCTTAAATATAATACTTTGATTTTTACTAAAATAGATGTAGATTCTGGGCAAACAAATTATAAGGTGGTTGATTTTCAGTTCTGATTGTAACATGAGGCCAGAAAAAGTGACAGGTGAAGAAGAGACAGGTACGAGAAAATACACACGTTATACATGCATACATATATTATGCATTATTATTATTATTATTATTATTATTAATGTTTTAGTTTAAATTTCCAATAACACTAGTACTCCTCTTTACTTAGTGTATGAGGCTGATGATCCTGGTAGAAGGGAGAGACAGAGAGATATTAGGGAAAATTAAGAAAAGGAAAAGGGAAGTGAGGGTACCGTTCAAGATAAAGTCTTTTAATTATTTAGGGGAAAAATAGGGCTGTCCGTGTTTCTAAATTCTAAATTTGGCCTGGAAGGGTGTAGGATTTGCCGGCCTGAAATTGTGTCCCAGTCCGGCCCTGAATACAGGTAATGAGTGGAGAACAGGAGGGCTTCTTAAAGAAAAACTAAGAGGTCTGTGAGAGCCGGAATTCTTACTGGTTGGTAGGGGACCAGATATCCTAAGTAAGGTAACATGAGTGAAAACTCTCAAAACATTTTCCCGTTCCTGTTGCTGGAAAGCATGATTGTGGAATGTTCTTCAGGGTCAGTCATGGCTAATGATAATCTAGTGATTAGTGTATCTTAAATCCTTTCAGATGTCTGTGCAACACACACATTCATCGAGATCAATCAGTTTAGTCAGAGACCTCTGAGCTTCCCGCTGCACATATCATTTGAACTGAAATGTGAGATGAAAGAAATGACACACAATCTCACATGTACACACACACTTTGTCATATGCGCCACCTTTTACCCACATTGTCCACCAAGAGTTGAATGAAATGTTCGCTGGTTATGAATACATGACTTTGGATCAGAAATATCATAGATGATTGTGGGTGTGACCACACATGTTTGTTGTTTAAAGAAGCAGCTGCTCCCGGTGCCAGAACTCCTGTCACAGCGTGCATTTCCATCAATTCTCATGCAAGCCTTTATTCCCGAGATGTACACGCACATATAGGATGACTCTTACCTCGCTGGACCTGAAGAATTTCCTTCTTCCTTGGTGGTTAATGTTACGTACACTATGTACTTCTGGAAATTGTTGTGGTCTGTAAATGAACAGCTGGAGTTTGACTCCATTATTGGTTTGGATGTAGTGTGTACTTGTGGTTACGTGTACGTAATGCATAGAAGTCAGTGTGTCAAAATTATTTTATGTGTGTGTGTGTGTATGTGTGCTAGTGTGTCTGGGAAAACTTTCTTGTATGCACTCTCATGCGCAGGCCTCTATTGTGTGTGGCTTCCTCTGGCCCGTCTCTCCAGCCAGCATTGGAATGGCCAAACGAGAGGTGTTTATTTGGCCAACGGTAAAGTCCAGGCATATCTAACACTCATTTATATACATACACTGACACACACACACTCTCACTTGCAGGAGCTTGTCTATGTCAGTACACGCTGGGCAAACCCACGTGTAATTGTGTCTTCACCAGAGATGTTGTAATGTTTGACTTTTGACTTCATTACCATGTTACAAATCACTCATTATAACTGACAGAATTTAAATAACCTGCAGTGCAATACAATTATGTAGACACGTCAGAGTCGTGCCACTCCTGTGGAATGTAAGCTCCATGACGCAGAACGAACATATCCGTTACCATTCAAAAGATATTCATATTCATTACCATTCAAAAGTTTGGGGTTGGTACGTTTTTTTCCATGTTTATGAAAGAAGGATCTTATGCTCATCAAGACTGTTTTCTATTTTAATATATTTTAAAATATAATTCATTCCTGTGATGTCAAAGCTCAGCATCATTATCTTCAGTGTCACATGATCCTTCAGAAATCATTCTCAAAAATGCTAATTTGTTGCTCAAGAAGCATTTCTTATTTTCCTATTCACCTATTTTGGGATATTGGATCAATAAACGCCAAGATGTGCATAAATTCTAAAAATGTGCATAAAAAACGTATGCGCCCGTTTGAGTCGGATACATTTTCTATCCAATAGGAAAAAAATGGAAATGCATTTGCCGAATAAGTTCCTCGATGCGCATAAAAAAAATGAATGTGACTTTCGCGATGTAACAGCATAACTGTACTAACCAGCGGAAAAATCTTGTTTGCAAAGCATTCACTCTAAAAAAAATGGTGCTATATGGCACTAAAAGTAGTTCTTGGTTGTAATCATAGAGGAACCACTTTTGGTGCTATATAGCACCATATTTTAACATGTTCTGTATATGGTAGCGGTGCTATATAGCACCTCAGCCAAAGAACTGCTGAAGAACTACTGAAGCACCAAGACCAAGAGTGTTGGTCTTTCAGAAGTCTGTTGTCAAAGATGCTCTGTATATTTCCCTCCTAGAACTGTCTTACACGACTGCGTTCCCAAACAGCAGCATCTGCCTCTGAAAGCAAGACAAGTTTATTGAGACACACGAGTCTCTCTATACCCCTTTTCCACCAAGGCAGTGCTGGTGCTAGTTCGGAGTCAGAGCCTAGTTTCAAATCGGTTCTTTGTCTTTCCACACCCAAAGCACCAGCTCTGAACCAGGAAAAGTGGTTCTTAAGTAGCACCAAAACATTGCCGGTCTAGAAGTAAGAACCGCTTGCGTCAGGGGCTGGGGGCGGGGTTACCGTGACCAACAAGACCAACACAAACTTGTGACTGCCATTTTTGAAATATCAGCTAATCGAGCTAATAGCTGCTCGATTGTAATCTCCGTCTATACAAATTACGCTGAGCTGCACGAATGCGTTGGATTCGCTGTGTTTTGATGGCGATGTAGGATCACAAAGGGATGTGCATCAATAGTAACGCAACGATCTCCATTGTTGATGGAAGGCTTGTTCGAGATGCATCGGCGCTGTGCAGACCGATTGCCATATGACATCAAAGTACAGCGAGAGCATACATACGACTCCTTATGCTTTTGAATCGCTCATGCATACTTTGATATCATACGCTGATTGTCTGCACAACGGCAATGCATCTCGGACAAGCCTGGTGTGTTTGTGTTTCCCACTGCCTCTCTAGCGTTGCTGAGAAAGATGAGACGTATACAGTGACGTAAAACCTGGCTCTGTGGCGGCTCTCTAGCCCGTGGAAAGGCAAACCAGTTCTTAGAAGGCTCATCAGTCGAACCAACTAAGAACTGGCACTAGCACTAGCTCTGAACTAGCACCCGGTTCATTCTGGTGGAAAAGGGGTATGAGATGCAAATAATTTATTCTATACGAAAATTATTATGTGGTGGCTTATCCTATGTTTCTTAGTGATTTTTTAGCGGTAGTTTATCAGGAAGTGACGATTATGTTCTCTTCGCAAATGTTCTATGCGATATTGCAATTTTGCGCATAAGTTACATTCGCAACTTTGGATGGAAACATAGCTAATGTTGAAAACAGTTGTGCTGCTGAATACACTCACCTAAAGGATTATTAGGAACACCATACTAATACTGTGTTTGACCCCCTTTCGCCTTCAGAACTGCCTTAATTCTACGTGGCATTGATTCAACAAGGTGCTGAAAGCATTCTTTAGAAATGTTGGCCCATATTGATAGGATAGCATCTTGCAGTTGATGGAGATTTGTGGGATGCACATCCAGGGCACGAAGCTCCCGTTCCACCACATCCCAAAGATGCTCTATTGGGTTGAGATCTGGTGACTGTGGGGGCCATTTTAGTACAGTGAACTCATTGTCATGTTCAAGAAACCAATTTGAAATGATTTGAGCTTTGTGACTGCTGGTGCATTATCCTGCTGGAAGTAGCCATCAGAGGATGGGTACATGGTGGTCATAAAGGGATGGACATGGTCAGAAACAATGCTCAGGTAGGCTGTGGCATTTAAACGATGCCCAATTGGCACTAAGGGGCCTAAAGTGTGCCAAGAAAACATCCCCCACACCATTACACCACCACCACCAGCCTGCACAGTGGTAACAAGGCATGATGGATCCATGTTCTCATTCTGTTTACGCCAAATTCTGACTCTACCATCTGAATGTCTCAACAGAAATCGAGACTCATCAGACCAGGCAACATTTTTCCAGTCTTCAACAGTCCAACTTTGGTGAGCTCGTGCAAATTGTAGCCTCTTTTTCCTATTTGTAGTGGAGATGAGTGGTACCAGGCGGGGTCTTCTGCTGTTGTAGCCCATCCGCCTCAAGGTTGTGTTATGGTGTTATGGTGTTATGGCTTCACAAATGCTTTGCTGCATACCTTGGTTGTAACGAGTGGTTATTTCAGTCAAAGTTGCTCTTCTATCAACTTGAATCAGTCGGCCCATTCTCCTCTGACCTCTAGCATCAACAAGGCATTTTCGCCCACAGGACTGCTGCATACTGGATGTTTTCCCTTTTCACACCATTCTTTGTAAACCCTAGAAATGGTTGTGTGTGAAAATCCCAGTAACTGAGCAGATTGTGAAATTTTCAGACCGGCCCGTCTGGCACCAACAACCATGCCACGCTCAAAATGGCTTAAATCACCTTTCTTTCCCATTCTGACATTCAGTTTGGAGTTCAGGAGATTGTCTTGACCAGGACCACACCCCTAAATGCATTGAAGCAACTGCAAAATTTTAAGTTTTTGTACTGTGCTATATGTGTCTATAGCATTTTCTGCAGTGATTTTTTTTAGGAAAATTTGTGGAACTCTGTGGCATTATTACATTTGCCATATTTGCAAGGTGAGGGATATAAGTTGTAATATGTCAGTTGCAACTGAAATCATCAGTATCATACACTCCCATCACCTGCCATGAGAAGTGACATTTGACTGTGAGCAATATTGTGGATTTTTTGAGCAAAAAAAATATTTTTAGGAAAGATTTTTTTTAATCAAGATTATTTTTTGAGTTGCAATCATTGTATTGTAGATACAATGATCTGACTTACATAACCTAAAGTACCTGTTTCGCTTGTTTAATTTGATGCTTTGCATTCATTCTTCAATCCCACATGCTTAAATAGTTAGCTGCTCATTAAAAATGTTACAACCCCTTATGATGATTCCAATGAGTCCAGTTATCCAATCACATCCTCTGCGAGTTTTTTGTTGCGCATCAAGAGATTCATGCTTCCATAATAGTTTATGCACGTCTTTTTGTCGGATAAAAACATTAACTACCTCAAGTGAGCACACATGTGCATCTTGATATTTCCATGCAGCGTTTTTTTATTTGATATCCCAAAATTCACAAAAATAGGTGGATAGCAACATAGCTGAACCCTAATGTGATAGGAATACAGTACACACAGGAACACTCACACACGGCAACTTTTTTGTCCAAATTACCTCATTGTTACATCTATTCCCAGCTAACAGAAACTTTTGTATTTGGCATTAACTCACATAATCTGTGATTGTGTAATTGTAATGGTGGCTGTAATAAACTAGAATAATCTTTAATACATTGGGATCACGGAGAGGGCTTTGGAGGGAGGTGCGGAGCTGGTGATGGATAGGAATGAGGAGGAGTTGGTGGTGGAGCCAATGGCAAGAGGAGCCAGGGTGGGGCTTTGGCTGAATGCCCGACTGGAACCTTGAGACAGACTGATGGAGGCATAACCAAGGTGCGTGGAGTAACCGGTGGAGCAAAGAGGCCAACGGGTCAGGGCGACACCCACGGGCCGCCACATATGGAGACCCGGAAGTCCGTGTTGGAGGTAGAGTGGTGATTGACTGAGGCTGAGCCAAAGGGATAAGGGAGCCCGGAGGAGTCTGGGGGAGCCGGGAGAGCGCCGATCCGATGGGCTGACAGGCCAAGGTGGAGATGTGGGCCTGGAGGCTTGAGGTGAGGCCGGGGAATCCACATCCTCTTGCCGAGCTGTTGACCGGGAAGCCTGAGGCGAAGCCAAAGAGCTGTACATAGTTAGCGGTGGGGAGCAGGACAACATTAATGGAGCTGACTGATCCAGGGGACTGGACACAACCTGTGGAGGAGATGGGACCAAAAAATTGTGCGGGAACATGGGAGAAGGAAGATCTCTGGACAGGACCGGGAGCATCCAGATAGCCGGACAGAACTGGCAGAGAAGGAGAAGGATTGAGGGTGGGGACCTGGGAGGGAACTGGATCCATGAACTACAGATCTATAAGGGAGAGATCCGCTCCTGGCTCTGGTATGGATTGAGCAGTGAGCGTAGACTCCAAGACTCTGATCCGGGACAGACTTGTGGCTGCCTCTGGCTCACAGGCTGTGATGGAGAATCCGCCATGCTGGAGCACCCAGCCCAAATACTTCAACAAACTCCTCTGATCAGGGTAGAGGAGGAGACGCGCTGCTGGTGAGTCCATGCTTTACCCACCCGTAAAAATACCTCCCTCATGTTATCAAGCTCTGACTTCAATATAAAGAATGACATGTCTTCGTATTTACTGCAGCGATCCTCATGAAACATTCCAATTAGATGACAATGACGTCTTGTGCCATGTAGTTCTTTGATTATTCCTGATCACCTGCCTCAGTAAAATCTTACAACTAAACGTCTTATAGCTAATACTTAAATGTAATTATTATACTGGTGAGTCATGCTTTTTGTTGGTGGCAAAAAGTGTATGATGATCTGCCAAAAGCCCATTACATTGCGACCTGCTGTGCCAAACTCATCATATTGTGAAATGAATGGTGGAGTCTGTTTTGCTGCTATTTTGGTGTAGGCTATTTCATGTTGCCAAGTTTGAGCTTGTTAATCCTTGCAACTGAGTTTCATTGTTTGAGAGTGTGACTGATGATGCAGATTGCATATTTTATCAAGAAGACACTGACGAAAGGCTTCATTGTGTTTCTGAGGGCAAACTGGAATGTGTGGCACTTTTCACAAAAAGGACCTGAAACTCCAGAAAAATTCAAAGTAAATCAAATACTTTTTCAACAAATGGTCTGTAAAGGTTGGTCTTATTTATAAGCTGAGCTAACATTAGATACATTTTATTTGAGCTGCTTTATTTTTATTTTAAGAGTTAGGGTTAGGTTTTAATTTTTTTTTCAACCCTGTTAACAACATTTTATGTCCAAAACCTTGATTCGTGTGATTAAAAAAAAAAAAATTTCAAAACTTTATAGCAATAAACGAAACAAAACAAAACAAAAAAATAATAAAAAGCCATTAATTTTTTTTTTTAAATATGCTAGAATGAGTTAACTTGGTTGAAAATGTAGGGTACATTTAAGCCACGTTTCCACCGCAGAAATTTTCCCCAGGAACTAGGAACTTTGGGGTGGTACTCGGTGTGTTTCGTCCGCAGGAACCAGGGTCTAAATCAGGGGTCGGGAACCTTTTTTGACCAAAGAGCCATTTTTTCATTTTTGGTTAATGCATTTTTCCAAAAGAGCCACAGTAAAAAATAATATTAAATTATTATTAAAAAACATGCTTTTTTTCCCAATAAAATTTGAACAATAGTAATTATTAGGTCCATAACTAAAAACAAACACATATGCAGCAAACAATAAATAAGTTGCCATATGGAATTAATTGTGCAGGGCTTTGTGAGGTTGAGTTATAAATCCTCTTAGTGTTTGTGAATGCACACAGTGCTTACATCTACTGTGTTTACGTGAATACTCGGCTTGGCATTTTGATATATTTCTGTAGCCTATTAATTTGACGTGCAGCCGAGGACAAAGCTGTGCTTGTCCGTGTTGCACTCGGAGCATGTGCACAGCATCCTGTCAGTAACTTATCACGCTTTCGCGACTTATCACGCTTTTATAATTTATTTCCGTCAACTGAAATCCTCGTGGATTATCATAAATACACATTTATTTATCACAAGGGTCTCTACGGCAAAAGCGAAAGTACCTGCGAGTGAAATGTTTCGAAATGTCTCTTTTCACAGCAGACCACCAGTTTCAATAAAAGGATATATTAACGTTTATATAGCCTACTTTTACATTTTCGCTGCTGTTCTAAAAATGGTTTTCGGTTACCTTTAACAAGCCACAGCTGCTTGAATCCCAGAGCAGAAGCTGTTACCACAGAAACGTAAGTGGGTATTGATTGCTGTCGCGACTCGTGACACTCGCGAACAGCACTGAACACGCGCGGCCGGTACAACTTGAATATTAACTATTATCATACGTTTCATTAACGGTAGGCTGTACAACAAGGGAATTGTAATTGGCTGCTTTTTTCTGCAGAGAGCGGATCTCTGTTGATGTGTCTCATTTTTTTTCTATCGATCATTTGTTGGTAAAGGGTGAGAGACCTGAGCCACATTATTTTTGTCAAAGAGCCAGGTGTGGCTCGCGAGCCATAGGTTCCCGACCACTGGTCTAAATGAAGTTCAGAGTAAATATTTCCCCCTCTGAACGGCTCTGCTCACGAGGTAGTACTTTTTCAAAGTTCAGGAACTTTCGGGGGTGGGACTTGGGCGCTGAACATGCTGATTGGTTGAACTCACGCAGCATTTTATTTCAACCCGCATTTTTAAAAGTCTTTTGCGAGGTTCGTTCTGCTTTTGGTAAATATCAGTCTTGCTCTTTCTGTCCATTGGCGCGCATTCGTCTCAGCAATCACACGGCCAATGTCCGTAATAGACGATTATAACCTACGTTGTCTTATTTTAAATCTAGCTTTACGAGCTTTCAGAATACGCTTTAGTATCAGTGCTCGTCTCTTTTCCGCAGTTTTGTTAATGACCTCTTTAGTAAACCAATACATAACTAGCAAAAGCAGTGCTGCTTGCATCTCCTCCATACTTGTTATTGTTGCAGACAGTGTCGCGCAAAAATGATTACTGTCCGTTGCTGACTGGGAGGAACAGCCGCGCGCAGTCCTACATCACCGGACTAATTTGTCTAATCTTCACGGTACTTTAGACTGCAGTGGAAACGCAGACAGTAGCATGTCTGGGGGGAAAAAAGTTCCTGTAAAAAAAAGTTCCTGGTACAAATTGTTCCGGGTAATTTCGGTGGAAACGGGGCTTTACATGACAACAGTGTACTAAAAAAACAAAAAAAATTTCTTTGCATGGGTGCCTTTCATGTACTAGACAACAAAGTCATCAAAATTATCCCCATTCACACAGATCGGCAAAAATGACTAAAACCCTGTATTATGCATGCCAGGCCAGTATTTGGCGATGTCACTTTATAAAAAAACACTACACACCTATAGACTGAACATGTAACATGCATGCACATCACCGTTTTTACAAATTCATGTTTTTTAGTTCACACGGAGACGGTAACTTTATCCTTTTCAAAAAAGTTTGCGTTTAATAGGACCCCAAAACGCAGTTGTCATGTAAATGAAATAGTTGGAAACGGTGTCGTGTAAATGCCCCTTGGTCTAAATCGAGCTGTTTCTCTCAAGAAACTAGCAAGTTTGCAATTATATGTTGTTTTTTTGTTATTGATAAACTTGACATTTTCCGTGAATTTAAAGGGATAGTTCACCCAAAAATGAAAATTAGCCCATAATTTACTCACCCTCAAGTCATCCTAGGTGTATATGGCATTCTTCTTTCAGACAAATAAAATCTGAGTTATATTACAAAAGTCCAGGCTAATCCAAGCATTAGAATTGGATTAATAGTTGCTCTGTTTTTGAAGTCCATAAAAAGTGCCTCTGTCCGTCAAATAACTTGCTCCACGCGGCTCCGGGGTGTTAATAAAGGCCTTCTGAAGCGAATCGACGCGTTTGTGTAAGAAAAATATCCATATTTAAAACTTTATCAAGTAAACTTTCGGCCGACCGCCTTTTGGGGAAAAGTGTTGAATGTTGAAAGTGAAACTCAAGATGCGTACATGACGTCATGACAAGCCTACCTGATCTTTCGATCGACAGGGGAACATTCAACAATTTTTCCATAAATTGAACAGGGAAGGCCGTCAGTCGAAAGTTTACTTTATAAAGTTTTAAATATGGATATTTTTCTTACACAAATGCGTCGATTCGCTTCAGAAGGCCTTTTTTTACACCCCAGAGCCACGTGGAGCATGTTATTTGATGGGCAGATGCATTTTTTATGGACTTCAAAAACAGAGCAACTATTAATCCAATTCTAATGCTTGGATTAGCCTGGATTTTTGTAATATAACTCCGATTTTATTCATCTGAAAGAAGAATGTCATATACACCTCGGATGACTTGAGGGTGAGTAAATGATGGGCTAATTTTCATTTTTGGGTGAACTATCCCTTTAAGAAAAACATTTGTTTGATTATCAATAACTTTTGCAACAAGGTTGAAGTTTGAGTTTGAACAGGGCATAACTAAATCAAATATTGTTTCACATATTTTAAAGGTGCAGTGTGTAGTATTTATGAGGATCTATTGACAGAAATGCAATATAATATACAGTACATAACTTTGTTTTCAATGGGGGATAAAGACCTTATATAATGAACCGTTATGTTTTTATTACCTTAGAATGAGTCATTTCTATCTACATACACCGCGGGTCCCCTTACAGTGAAATCGCCTTTTTGCGCCGCCATGTTTCTACAGTAGCCCTAAACGGACAAACTTCTCTACAGAACGCTAGATACTCCCTGCTGTCTCAGACGACGACATCTTTGTCCTGTGTCGGCCACCGTAGCGCCTCTTTGAGCTTCGAAAGGGAGGGGTAAGCGGGGGGAGGTTGCAACTCGTAAGCTCACCGCTAGATGGCGCTAAAATATATAGTGCGCCTTTAACAATGTACTATATTAATAGTACAATTCATTCCAGAAGTCAAGAACCCCATTTTTAAAATGATCTACTTTTCATGCTGGGTTAATTTTATGTTAGGTAAAAAGTTGATCAACAACATATCAAATAGCAACATATAAAACCCATGTATTTTGCATAGAACGTGTTCAGCATTCAACAGCCATTCATCTGCACACTGATTAACACAATCAGTGCTGTGACAGTTTTTTATGATTTATTTGTGCGTTTTATGATCTAAAAAAAAGAGCAGCCCATACGTTGCGTAAAATCAAACTATAACACATCATCAGTGCACACAAACCATTACTAATCCAGTCTTTTGCAGCTTCGGGTCCACCGTTGGATTGTCTTATCAGATACTGAATTGCCTGTACTGTACACCGGAAATGTTTTGTCATGATTGTCCAGTTGGCTAACTTGAAGTGGAAATTGATCATTAGCACCACGCTGATCTGAGGCTGTCTTATCCAATCAAGTAGCTGTGTAGTTGTGATCTCAACAGCAGCTGGGTTTGAAGTGTGCAAGCTGATGACCTGTTAGCGCTGCTGTTTATCTTGGTATGTCAGCCATAAAAAAAAGTAATGAGTCATTTCCTCCCCGCAGGTAATAAACACTCCTACGCCTTACTCATCAGCATGTACACAGTCCACACACACACACACATCTTCATTTTGCAGGAACCGTTTACAGTTTCCAGTAAAAGGGGACCGACGGTTAAAAAGGGGGAAAAAAGACAAGTTCTGGCAGGGTTTTTGATGGGAGGAAAAATGGGAGTGAGCGAGAGCATCTTCATACGAAAGTCATTGTGAGCGCTGATGTGCTGGAGGGCAGAGATCATAATTTGAGAGATGAGGAAAGGAATGGGTTTGGTTAAGCGCTGGAAAAGCAAGCCCAGGCCTGATCTGACACTTCTGCAGTATGTGAGCTACACGGCAGGTAAAGGGATAAAGACTGGAGATTTTCCATAAGCAAAGCTCCTTGTTAACTCACAATAGGTTCAATAGGCAGGGCTGATTATTCAATTGCATTCACTCCTGCGTAGTGGCAGCAGGGATGGTTCACACACACACACAAAATAAATTCTGTCATAATTTTCTCACCCTCTTGTTGTTTCAAACCTGTATGACTTTCTTTCTTCTGTTGAACACTCACGGAAACTCATGGAGAATTTGCGTGCTCTTCCATAGAATGGAAATTAATGGGGACAGATGTTGTTGAGTTAGCATCCTGCACCAATTTATTTTAGTGAGATAAGACATGACCAAAAATAGATTTTTTTTTTAAATAACATAATTATTTAAGTGTAAAATGTGTTAGTGTAAAATGCTAACACTGTCTCGTAGATTGACGCTATGGGGGAACGCCATCAGCATGACCGGTGTCTGAAGCACACGACAGTCGATGACCTCACCAGCTGAACGCCCATGCGTATAAGAGGGCGCCTGTAATACACGTCATCAGCTCATTTGTCTTCAGGAGCAGCTTGTTTGTGTGCACACATCTGACTCCCAGAGGAAGCTGGATGTGCTGATCATGATGTGTCTAGCGTTTAAACGGAGCGCATTCAAGGGAGTTGAATGCCTTCTTTGTGATGCAATCACCGTGAGAAGCTCCACCCTTGCTTGACTCTCTCTTGAGGGATGAGAATTGAGCAGCTACACCTCGCAATTCGGGTCTGACGGGAAGTCTTTCCCCTGTCTGGCTTCCTGCTAGCTCTGATGCTTTCATGTCCGATTGAGAAGCTATTTTGTGGTCGCTTCCAATCTGACTGATTAATGTGGTATGTCTAATTCTGAGGAATTGGATGCGGAGAGAGTTGAGGCATGTGTTGTTAATAATCTGCCTCTTCTGCTCTCCACACTAATGTGGAAGATGTACATAAGCGCAAGTCACAGATCTAGCCATCCGTGCCACAAAGCACATGACCAGTGCATTGGACATTCAATGGATACTAGTTGCCACAGAGAGGCATCTTTGATGGGAGAAAAAAAAATTCCTTGATGCTTACAACAGCTTCCAGGAGATAAGAGTGTGAGCCGCTGAAACCGCTCTTTTGTAGTCTAGAGCAATGCTGTTTAGCTTGCTCCTCTACATAATCATTCATGGCCCCCTCCTGAGGGAGTGTCTGAGAGCAACAGGAATTGGCACAGGAATAGAGAAGGTTTTGGTTAGGCAAAACAGATATCTAAAACCGCTCTTTCTGTCGCCTGTTTTATATTGCACGCTTGATTGCTTATGTACACAGGCATATGTCTGAGGATGGAGCAGTGGGTGGAGGTTGATTGTCTAAAAAGAAGGCATCTCCTCTACTCCACTCTGATACCCTGAAGTTGAACTATGTTCTCCCCTATCTTAGGATTTAAGTAGAATTGTGCTCCACTGTGAATGGGTTGCTTAGTAAGTACCCCCTTAAGGGTCGATGCAGGGCAAACGGAGTTATGTAGGGCACTATAGACTCCCTCTACATACTTACTCTCCAACTACTCTTGGGTATTAAAGAAGAGATGCTCCCTTTCTGACTGGATGCTACAAAGGTCTCTCTAGTTTGACCCATGTTTGAAACAATAGCAGCTCCTAGAAGAAGTTCCTTTATTCAAGTCAGGGTTGAGTTGCTCTCCCCCAGTGTAATAGAAGAGTTTAAGCTACCCTGGAACCTCCTTGGGGTTAGTCTATGGTGGATGAGAGCTATTCCCGACTATTACTGCAGCCTGCCTTTCTCTTGTCTGGGAGATATATTCCCACTGGATGGCCCTAAGAGTTGATGCAAGGTGAATGGAGTTATGTAGGGCCGTATAGTTTCCCTCTACTTTGTTTACCTCCCTAACTACTGTTAGGTCTTGAAGTAGGGATATAGTTTCCCTTTTGAAAAACTACTATGGCCCTGATTTGACAAAGCTTAAAAGAAGATGAAGTTCACATCACTCCTTGTTATCTGTCACATATGATGGTTGGGTGCTAAAAGAAATAGACGAAACGCTAGCTATAGCAGGGCTTAGGTAGAGTGCCTTTTAGTCAAGGAAGGGTTGAGCTGCCTCCCCCTGTTACATTATGGTCTTTAAATAGGACATAAGCTCCCCCAACGCTATCTCACAACCAATTCTTACGTATTTTACGAGGTAGCTAATCCGTACGAATTTGTATGATTTGTCTAAACCCAAGTGACGGGTAGGTTTAGGGGCAGGGTTTGGGGGAGGTCATTCATTCGAATTCATACGAATTTGGCAAATCGTAAATTGCAGTGAGATCGGGCTGGCTCCCCTGCAGTTCCTTAGGGTTTTTAATGCTTGGGAGATGAGAGTTACTGGACAACTGCAAAATTATGTCCTGCTCTTGTTTGCCTTCCTTCATGAGTGAGTGAATGATAGGCTCCCCCTTGAAGGAGAGGCAACATCAAGGTTGCAGCTTGAAGGGCTAATTACAGATGTTTTAGTGCCTTGCATGCTCCCTTTGGTGGCTGCTTTTTAGGATACCCCTTAGGGTTGAGTAAGGTGAACTAAAATATTGGACAATTTGTTTTCCCCATTTAGTTTACCTCCCTCCCAAACTATTATTGGGTCTTAAGCCTGATCAACTCGTGATCAACTGCTAAATTCAAATGTGCTTTCACTCATTGACTGGCGCTGAGCCAGATATTACAAATATTCTGTGTTTTCAAGCACATAAAGTTTATTTTAGATTTCAGACATTTACAAACACAATTACTAACTAAACAATACATTTATAGTTTGTAGAACTATATTCATATCAGACTGTTTTATTCATATCAGATACACATTGATATAACATTTACTCTACTCATATCCCACTTCACCGGCCACTTACTTTTATGTATTTCGGAAAAAGTGGATGAATTTACATGTTGTAAATCCGACAGATCCAATTCTCTGAACTGTGACGAGAACTAACATGGTGGCGCCCATTGCGTGCTATAGATCAACTAACATGATCATTATAAAGGTTTTCAAACAACAAATCACATTCACTTGCACGTATTTGCACGTATTTGCACGTGGAGATGGTGGTCCAGTGGGTTAAACCACTGAAATGATACGCAGAAGGTTGCTGGTTCTATCCCAGCGGTCACCACCAGTGTGTCCTTGAGAAAGGCACTTTACTCCACGTTGCTCCAGGGGGATTGTCCCTGTAATAAGTGCACTGTAAGTCGCTTTGAATAAAAGCGTCTGCCAAATGCATAAATGTAAATGTATTTGAGAATCAGGTAATTGATGACATAACCAACAAGTTTGTGAATATTTTGAATAAAAGGAATAAATCCGTTGACAATTATATTTTGCTACTCTCGTATTTGCATCCCTTCAGATGAAAATATGGGTTGCATTTTCCCCCTGGAAGTAGTGGTAATATCCAAGGTCATAAATGAAAATATTCTCTCTTACGGATTCTCCCTAGGGCTGTGTCAAGACAAAAAAAGCTGACATAGCTGAGCTACTTTTTCCTTAGAGCTCTGCTCTTGGGGCCTCATAAGGCTAACACCTGGCTCACAAGGGAGGATTGCAAAGGCTGGGACTTTCCTTGTTATAAGAGCATTGAAGCTTGGGTATCTTCTTCTTGGAAGATAGTGGCTTAGGGAGTGATACCACTAGACCGACTATATGAGTATTTTTGAATGCACCCCTGATTGACGCCCTGACTCCGGCTAAATAATCTGCAGAGTCAATTTATGCTATGCCCATTATGTTTGTGCATATTTACACATAGTGAAGCAGGCATTCCCTTAGCATGGCGAAGTGTGTATTTTTTCTCCATAGCGCCAATCCAAGACACAATGTTGAGGTCCACTTCGAAAGAGAACGTCTCAGGTTATGACTGTAACCATGGTTCCCTGAGAAAGCGAATTAGGCACTGTGTCTCGTTATTATGCCTTATACACACGGGCGCTCCACTAGTGACGTCATGGACTGACGCCGGCCAATAAAATGTACGTGTTTGCCACGTGCTTCAGACACCAGTCACACTGGTGCCATTACCCCATAGCGTCAATCCAAAATGCAATGTCTCGTTCCCCTTCTCAGGGAACCATGGTTACAGTCGCAACCTGAGACGTTTTTTAAAAGTGGTTCCCTTTCGAAAGGGAACTCGCGCTGCGTCAGCTTTGACGCTACGGGGAACGCCTCCAGCGTGACTGGTGCCTGAAATCACATTGAATCACGTCAATCCTATTGACCGGCAACAGCCTATGATGTCATCAAGGTGCGACCAGGAAGTATATAAGGGCGCCTTGCCAACATGACAGTATCTTTTCGTCTTCAGGGACTGTTTTGCCTGTCTTCACGTGAAACGTCTACAAGAAGGATAACAATGAAGTGTGCTGAGAGCGCCACTTTTGCAGGTGTGTTTTGAACGTGTATCTTGCGCTTTGGATACACACACACTTTGCGTTTACTGTCTGGGAGAAGAGCACGCACGAGAGGTTTGCGAACCTCTTGTGAAGTATTTGTGAGCGTTGTCCTCTGGAAACGCTCCGCTCTCGGCGGGACCTCTTTTCGAGGGGAGAGGTTTCAGCATCTGGGAACGGCCACGCTCGAGCTGAGGCTGAGCGGCGGCTAAACACCAAAAGCGCTTCCCAGATGGATCTGGCTCGTCGCTTGGAGACGGTTATGTTCTTGAGGACGATCCAGATTGCGAGAGGCGGACCTCGGAGGAAGGAGCTGGATTTATGTTCCTCCTCCTCGTCTGCTGCTCTTCCACTCGAGCAGAGGATGGGTGAGTCAGTTAAAAATGCTGAAGTTTTTCAACCATCCTGTCCCATGTACAGGGAGTTGCTGGAGGTCATGGAACGCGCTGCGGGTAGACTGCAGCTGCCTTTGCGGCGCGTGAGGAGAAAGGCTGAGCGTCCAAACAGTTCGGACGATCGGTTTCTCTCCGCCCATGACCTCCCAACTCCTGGGGGCTCCCACCCTGCCGGTCTAACACCTGAATGGCAGGGCGTACATGTCAGTGGGTCATGCTGTGGCGGCTTTGCACACCACAGCTGTGTTGCAGGCTTACCAGGCGGACCTGCTGGGGGACCTCGATCAGGGGGAGGGACCCCCTGAGGCGGTAGTTGAGTCGCGCCGGACTGCGGTTTTTGCTCTCCGGAGAGCACATCTGTGGTTAAACCGTTTGGACATCGGGGAGAAAGAAATCCTTTCTCCCTGATGCCCCGGTTTCGCCATCTGAACTTCTCGGCACCTCCGTAGAGGCGGTGGTGGGAAAGTTCGGATAGGCGAAGGCGCGCTCGGCGGCATTCAGGACATGCATTCCGCTGAGGTCCGGGACCGCGGCCAGGCAGTCGGGTGTCCCCGGCCCGTCCCAGTCTGAGGGCTGGAGACGGGAACAGCGAGCCAGCGTCGCCTCTCGAGCGCCCTGCTGCGGAGGACTGGGGCGCAGAGGAGGCGGGACACCCGCGACAGGAAGAGGAAGGAAGCCGGGGCTGGTAACCGGAACCAGCGCAGGCAGCAGACTCCACCCCCCCGAGGAGCGCGGAGATGAACGCTGCCTTTTTTCCCTTCCTCTGTTTTTTCCCCCGGGCGCTTTTACATCAGGCCGGTGGCCTATGATGAGCAGAAAATGTAAGATTCTGCCGGCTCGCCTGGTTTGTTTGGTGAAAGCGCCCCCCTCAGGATGGTGGGCGGATACTAGCCTTATGGCTGGCTGGAAGCACCGCTGGGAGCGATTGGTGAGTCCCCCTCTCTGAGGGTGAAACATTTTCAAAACTATGTTTTTCAGAACTCCTATACCTTCGCTCGCCTGAGAGGTTTTCTGGGGAAATTTGGATCGCCGCTGGATCTTCGCAGGGCCTGCAGCTCCCCGTGAGTAAGCTAAGAACGATCTTCTTTGCAACATTATGTGGTTGTGTGTGAATACCTCACTTTCTGCTAGTAGAGTCTGCTGCCTCTCCGTGCTATGTTTTTCCCCACTATGTGGGTAACTGAATCGTGCTCTTGCCCGAGGGCTTGTAGTGTAAGAGGCGAGCTGTGTTTTTCCTAGCGTAAAAGTGGGAAGTAGCTGAAGACCGGGTATGCACTAACGCACGAGCTGTAGTGAGATCTGCGCCCAGCTCTGCGGGGCTTTGGGAAAAGGGTTTTTGGGGCCTCATTGTGTATATTAGAGGTGATAATATTTCTTTCCCGGGCCCTGAGTAGATCTAGTGCGGACTTATGTCGCACCACTTGGCCTAGGCTTTGTCAAGGATTGGGGCGTTCCCTTTTAATGAAGTTGTTCGCCCCTGGCCTGTCTTTTTATATAAGAACATGGCGTTGTTTATGCATCCTTGTTTCAGCCTCCTCTGTTTCAGAGTCGTCCGGCCAAGGCCCGCCCCTTTTCTGCATTCTGGGGTCACAAGTAATGCAGACGAGGTGGTGCAGGAGACAGCGACTTCGCCAGTGGTCGTGGGGTGGAACTAAGCGTCTTTTCGCCAGTGGCGATTAGACTTTATCCGCTGTTTCCGCCTTTCAGAGCTTGGTGGCCGCCATCTGCTGGCGGCCCCCGGCCTCTTCCTGGAGGATGGTACGGCCGGTGGATTTCACATTTCTGTGATATTGTTCCCTTGCTTTATGTCTCTGCTTCACCTCCTTTTAGGGCCCGGGTCGAGCTGAACATTGGGTAAACCTTCTGTTAATGCGGTTCTGGTTGGATGCTCCCCTGAGGCCCGAGCATTGCCGATGGCTGACGCCCTCGCGTTTACGGTTGGCCGCTGCATGGAAAGTATGACAGCCGCCCCGATGCAGGTGACGTAAGTTGTACTCCCCTCGCTTTAGAGGGTCTTTGTTTAAGCACTTCCGCTGAGTACACTGCTGTTGGCAATGTGATTAGGTCCATGTTTGTAGGCACTGCCCGAGAGACTGCGCCATCCTGGGGGCCCTAGGACATGGCGAAGCAGGTTGTCCCTAGCTGCCTCTGGGATGGAGCCAGCCCAAGGTGCGGGCATAGGAGCCAGCTGGCTGTGAGTGGCCAGCTTGGACGGTCTGGGCAGTAGGACTTCAAGACAGGTAGTAGGCATTAACCGGCCTCCTTGCAGGAAAGTCCCGACACCGTGGCCCACGAGTGGGCCTCGGAGGCTCTTCTCCACTGGTGTCGACGTCAGCAGTGACCCGTCATTTGGCCCTAGGGATGAGTCCCCAGGTGTTAACTGGATTTCCAGGCCTTCGTCAGCAGCAGACAGCTGCCGTCAGCCCAGGTAGCAGCAGCCAGCCTTCTTAGAAAGTCACGGCAGGATCTTTGGAATCTGCAGACCCCCGATTCGGGGGGGGGGAGCAGGTCCTGCCAGGCCTCCCTGAGGGGTAGGCTCCCAGTTTGGGGTTACCTTCGCTCAGGAGTTAGGCCCTGTCTGGCCTCCCTGAGAGCCTGCTGTGGTCAGCAGGCGCCGCCTGGTCTCCCCCGAGGGGGCACCATAGGCATTAAGTCCCTCGACGGCTGGTACGAGCTGCTAAGTAGGTGGTAGGCCCTACCGGGCCTCCCTATGGGCCTGCTGTGGGGAAAGCAGGCTCACTCGACCTCCTCTGCGGATGGCGTTCCTGGGCCCCAGTCACTGGATGGCTAGCACGAGTGCTAGTGGGTAGTAGGCCTCATCCGGCCTCCCTGAGTGACCTCCCTGGAGGCAAACTCCCGGTGCCCAGCCACTGTGGCGGTGAGCATGAAGTGCTATGAGTAGCACCTTCTGCTATCAGGTGGTAGGCACGGATGGCCTCCCTGACGACGAGCTCACGGTTCCCGGTCGCTGTGGCAATGAGCGTGAAGTGCTACGAGTAGCACGTTCTGCTTTCAGTTGGTAGGCACGGTCGCCTCCCTGAGGGCGAGCTCCCGGTTCCCAGTCGCTGTGGTAATGAGCGTGAAGTGCTACGAGTAGCACGTTCTGCTTTCGGTCGGTAGGCATGATTGCCTCCCTGGAAGCGAGCTCCCGATCCTCAGGCGCTGAGAAAGCGAGTGAGACGGTTAGCGAAGCGCTACGGACGGCATGTTCTGCTACTAGGTGGAGGCATTGCGCCTCCCTGGAATCGTTCTCTGGTCCCCAGTTTCGGTAACGGAGCGTAGCATGGGCTGCTATCAGGCAAAGCTGCACGGGCTTCCCTGAGGGGATTCGCTTTGGAGTAGTAGGCCCACGTGGCCTCCTCTAAGGGCACGCTCTGGTCTCGTGGTTTTCTGGAGGGGTCCAGTCACTGAGCAGATGCCGGCTCCCCGGCCGCTGTGGTGAGTGTAAAGTGCCGTGAGCGGCACGTTCTGCTGTCAGATGGTAGGCATGGTACCTCCCTGAAAGCGAGCTCCCGGTCCCCAGCCGCTGTGGTGAGCATGAAGTGCTACGAGTAGCACGCTCAGCTAGGCTGTGAGTGCCCGATATCCTTGCAGTTGGTAGGCCCGCTTGGCCTCCCTGATGAAGCGAGTCCCTGGTCTTCCCAGCTACCTCGAGGGCTAGCACGACTGCGATCAGGTATCAGGCCCGTATGGCCTTCCTGAGGACGAGCGCTGCTATTGGATGTGCAAGTGGTCTATACAGGTTACCAGGTGGAGGCCCCTCTCGGCCTCCCTGGGGGACGAGTTCCCCAGGCGGGAACACACAACTGGCTTGACGCTGACAGCTAGTGGCCAACCGCTATCAGGCACCGGTCTCTGGCCGTTTGCGAGACCTGAAGGCGGTGTTCTTACCCTAGCATGACGAGGTGTCACTGCGGCTATGCGGTCCCGACAGGACGGGACCTTCATAGTTGGCCTACGGCATGGTTACCTACCGGGCAGGCTTATGAGCTCTCAAGTGAGGGTCTGCTATGAGCTTACGGCCGCCTGGCGCTGATCCATTGGTGGTAAGCCCCAAGGGGCCCCCCCGATACGATCAGCCTGAAAGGCCTTTGGCCTCCTAAGCACGTTTTAAAGTAAGTGCTTGGTAGATCCGAGGATCGAGCGGCTTGACTCCCCTCGCTAGCAAGGTTTTGAAAGCACTTCGCTGAGCGCTGCTCTCCGGGATAACCCGTCTCTGAGGTCCGGCTAGTCGGTGACACTGCCTTTCTTGCAGCACCCTAGCGGGATGTCTCTTCGGAGGCGAGTACCAGAGGCTCTGTACTGTACAGACAGGGTTGACCGTATTACGTGTCCCATAGCAGACTGGGTCACCTGGTCAGGTCTCCCTGGTGGCATTCGGTGAGAATCTCCCGAATAGTGGCTGGCACGGGTTCCCTCGTAGTTCCCTTGCCACGCTCCCTTAAAGGAACCCCTTCTGAGTCGAATGGGTTGGTTCCAGGCCTTCGAGCAAGGCCTGGGAGGGAACTCATGTGTGTGAAGGTTTCCTTCTCAGGCGATAAGCTTGGGCTTTGACCGTAGGGAGCGCTGTCACTGACAGCCTAACGTGACCAGAAGGGGAGTGGTTCAGGCATTTCAGCAGAATTTGCTTGTCTTGACAGTTGTCACTGCCAGTGGGCATGCACTCCCGTCGGCATGGCGGCGTGGGTATATCGTTCCCCGTAGCGTCAAAGCTGACGCAGCGCGAGTTCCCTTTCGAAAGGGAACGTCTCAGGTTACAAATGTAACCATTGTTCCCTGAGAACAGGGAACGAGACGCTGCGTCGCTGTGCCATGCCGCAGGGCCTGCCTGCCGAAAACAGTCCCTTCAGACGATGAGATACTGTCATGTTGGCAAGGCGCCCTTATATACTTCCTGGTCGCACCTTGATGACATCATAGGCTGTCGCCGGTCAATAGGATTGACGTGATTCAATGTGATTTCAGGCACCAGTCACGCTGGAGGCGTTCCCCGTAGCGTCAAAGCTGACGCAGCGTCTCGTTCCCTGTTCTCAGGGAACAATGGTTACATTTGTAACCTGAGACGATTTTCATAAAAATTCTGGCATATACATTAACATTCAAAAGTTTGGGTTCAGTAAGATTTTAATCCAGCATTGATTCATTAAATTAGTCAAATATAATAAAAAATGTTTCTTGAGCATCAAATCAGCATATCAGAAATGATTTCTAAAGGATTATGAGAAATTATGAAAATTCAGCTTTGTGATTGTGAAAATGTGACTTGAAACTTGACAGCCAGTGACCATCATACATTTTTGTTGTATGTAAAAGTAAATCTTTCTCTCAGCTGCAACTTTATCTCATTCATGGTCATTCAAATATAGCATGTCAAGATTGTCACAGCTTCTTTTTTGTTCCACAAACTCCCAGTGGGGTTCTATATTGGACCCTTCGATTTTAAAGAACCTTTTATGCTAAAAAAGAGAAATTACTTTAAGGGCACCTATTATGCAAAATTCACTTTTACATGTTTGAACATAAATGTGTGTTGGCAGTGTGTGTACACAACCACCCTATAATAGTAAAAATCCACTCATTTAATCCCCATAAATGATAAGCATTGTCTCAGAACAAGCCCATGATTAGCAAAGACCCCGCCCTCAGAGAGCTGTACACAGTCCGCCATGTTTATCTCCTCACCAAAGAATTTAACAGCAGCATTCAAGTAAGAAATGTGTTCTTAATAAAGCTACTAAAGTTCATTCAGTCAAGAGCCTGAGAGATTCATATTAACAGCATATATAGCAGTAGGTAACGTACTGTATATTACACTGCTTTCACTTTAGTACACAGATCTAACATACACACAGGATTTCTGTAACTTACTTGCTTCATACGTGCAGAGACATAACCAACTGTTTTCATGTTTTCAAACAACTTTGTGTGTTTCTGACATAACCTTGTGTGCATTTGACAGTTTAATCGCAATAGCACATGAAAGAGAACTAGTCTAGTTTAGCCTACTCACGGACGTGCCGACATCCAGCTCTATGTGCGCATGCGTCGGGTGTGTGTGCTCAAGTTTAGAGTGATAAGGCTTTAAAACACATGCAGATGATAATATTTCATGATGATGAAGAACTGCAATGTCACATGAGCGTGTCTGCGATAGAGATGATGATCAAAACAAACAGATGTATCATGTTTCAGTTTTCATTTGCGTGTTCACTGCATAGACCTTAAAAAAATATGGACGACGCAACTTCATTCTCTTCCGCTGAAGTATGTGAAACCTCCGGAGGTCCGAATATGGCGCTGACATCTTGTGCAGATTTGGGACAGAGTCTGCGCAGTAGAGAGCAGGAAGTAGAGGTGCGATATCAAAAGCCCGACCATACTCTCACGGATGCAGAACAATTCATTATGTTGGTGTGAAATAAACAGTTATGGAAATGTAGAAATTAAAGCTAAAGCTGCAATCTCCTCCCAAAAATCCAGAAAAAAGTCAGTTAGTGCCTCAGTGACAACTTCACTCAGAGAAGCTGTCAGTCTCAGCTGTCAATCATGATGTCAAAATGGGGGGTGTGACGTCATGATTGACAGCTGAGATTGACGGCTTCTCTGAGTGAAGTTGTCACTGAGGCACTAACAGACTTTTTTCTGGATTTTTGGGAGCAGATTGGAGCTTTAGCTTTCATTTCTACATTTCCATAACTGTTTATTTCACATCGACATAATGACATAATCTGCGAGAGTGTGGACGGGCTTTTGATATCGCGTCTCTACTTCCTGCTCTCTACTGCGCATATTCCGGTCCCAAGATCACTACTGCGCAGACTCGGTCCCAAATCTGCGCAAGATGTCAGCGCCATATTCGGACCTCCGGAGGCTTCACTTACTTCAGCGGTGCCAAACTGAGAAAGGCCCAGACTTCGTCCATATTTTTTTACGGTCTATGGTAGACAAACACAGTACATTCGCGTTGTCTCCACACACTCAGGAAGGATAATGTTTGATTTGTCTTGTGTTCATGCACTCAAAGCGAATGATTTAGGAGTTTTTTTGCCGTCTCCGTGTGGTCCTGCTCGGTATCGCAGCTTGACGTCTAGGATACCGTTGTTGCTCTGTTCACACACTATACACTGCGAATTCTGTAACGTTTTTTTTATGTAATCATGGGTAATAATAATTTTTCATGGGTGCTTAGGTGTGTATACATTTATTATACAATAGAATTATATGGACTCCTTATATTTGGTTATTTGGTGTCCTTTTGGAGTCTCCAATGATCCTTGAAGCTTGCAGAAATAAGTTTTGTGAGAATCACCCTTCAATCTGATTGTTTACTTTGGATATAGCAAATTATGACAAAATGAATGTGTTGGCAAATGCTTAATTTCACGATAAGTGTGCGATTAATCGCATAACAAAGGTGCAAATAATCGCGATTAACAAATGTAATCTATTGACAGCCCTAATATACATAAGTGCCTGACAGAAAAGTCACACATTCCTTTTGCAGTCATTCAGCATGTTGTTGGGTATGGGAGGGTTGTTTTGTACTATGAAGGATAATGTCAGGTTGACACTATTGCAAGTTAAAAGTGATAATTTGACATCGGCAGACCACAATAACCAGAAACTATGGCAATGAGAGTGGTTCTTTCTGTGTCATGCAGAAAAAGGTCCATCCATCCCGACACCCTGATGTGATTGTGTATGGGTTTTTCTCTAATAGTTGTTTCCGGCAGTATGATGTGCCATATCCTGTCTATTTGCTGCTTACACATACCAGCTTGATAAGGCTCTTTTGTTTTCCCCTGTTCCCCAAAATGCTTCGGAACGGGCACATCCTGTAAATGGGAAATCGCTTTCAGTTGGAAAACTGAGGAAATATGCAGAAAAGAGAAGTGGGACAATAGGCCGGATCTACGGCAGTTCCTAAAGCCTCAATGTTCTGAATCACTGATGTTTATTTCACACAAATACCGGTATACAAGCACATCATCTAATGCAAATACCCAGGCAGGAAGGCATGGACGTTTGTAGGAGAAGAAAGTGGTTTTCTAAAAGAAAAGAAAAATGAACGAAAATAATTTTAAATTACATGAATTATTACCAAATTGATTCAATTGACCAAACTGACTTCCTCGTTTGCCCCAGTTGTTTTTCCTGAGTTATGCAATGTCATAAGTCACAGGCCGTTCACTCTCACAATCAGTCCAAAGACTGACGTCTCATTCAAGGTCAAGGCCACGGCCACAGCAACGAAAACACACCGTCGCAAACAACACACATAAGCCCAACGTCATCTCTCATTGTTATTTTATTCCCGAACAGTGCAAACACAAGTATAAAAGATCTCAATAAGAAATTTACATTCACATAGAACCATCTCAATAAATACATTGCAACCCCAAAAATAGCACAAATATTACAAATCATCAATAAAATACTCTTTCCGTTTACTCTACAATATATTTAATACGTACAATATTTTTGACCCGTATCAAATATGAAAATATCTAATCGACATGAAAATCTATTCTATGATTTTACTGTGCACACTTTATGCATTATTAAAGTTAATATATCATTAATGTTCATAACATCAGTAAGTTAGGCCACCGTAGTCAAAATAGGTCGTATTAAGCCATATTAAATAGAACCATTTAGCTGTTTGGCTACATTTGTTGGATCATAGAATCTGAAATATTCAGCGATGCGATAAGCATTTTGGCATTTGGCATTCATATTCATTAAATAAAAAACTAAAATCTACAGATATGGAATTTGAATGGACAGCTCCTTACTGTACGTTAATAAATATGCTAAATTCCGTATATGGTAAATGAAGCTAAATGCAGCGAAAAGTATAATCAGAATACGTTGCTTAACATGAATGAAACGTTGAAATAATAAGTAATAGCCCATTTGCGAGTCGGTATTAAGCCCCACGTGGTTCGATCGGTCCTTATGAAAGTACAGTTGCACACAAGTTGCACTATAAAAGAACACAGTTTGATATGTTGGTAACCGTGTGTGTTGGCACATATTCAAAGGAATACACTTTTTTTCTTACAGACCCTGGATAAAAAGGCAGTCACTTCAAGAGCTCGACAAGGCGCCAATGCTACAAAACTCCCAGAAAGCTTTCCCCACAGCACCACGCATGGAACAGGTAAGCGGATACGGCGTCGGAAAAACATTATGATTCAAAAAAAGATGGTTCGTTTCATCAAGGCCATTATGCTGGGCTCATGCAGTGCTACCAAAGCATGTTGTTTCGCAACATATCTTCGACACTTTTCACCCTTGGTTTGTTTTTGCAGTAGGCATGCATTAGAGACACAAATCAGTTATCAGATAGAGCGACGTGACAGAATTACGGCATGCTGAGAGGGACATGCAGAACGGCATGCTTGAAGCCAAACTTCATTCCCTGGGCATCATGGGAAATCTATCAAAGATACAGTAATAGCACATAAAGTAAATCAAAAGATATTTCTTAACTCGTATGAAATGAGACTCGTGAGGCTTTCGAAACCGAGAGCAGGTTTGCATGCTCTGAAATAGATGCACTAAGATGTTTAGCCTAAGACCTACAGAGCACATGACACAACCAGCACTAAAATATCATGCATGTTCAACCGCGTGTTAAAGATCGGCCCACGAGCACAGTGAGAGATGCTACCGCTGATAGGGGAATCTGAAAGCTAAGTGCCACTTAGAAAAACCACCGACAAAATATATGTGAAATAGATGTACTGTATATACTGGAAGCCAATTTGGTTGTTTTTTTTGTGAATAGTAATATCAGTGACACAGCTTTGATTGTGCTGGCTTCTCGAGCAGTGAAGCGATTGTATCGATATTTTGTGTTCTATTAAACATCTGTTGTCATGTTATTACTGGAAAGGATATTCCAGAGGGCAAAGGGCAGCTGCAAATGCATACAGATGTTTTGTCCAGCACAAAGTGCGTACACACATCACGTACAGGAAAACTGTGCTGATTCAACCCACGCAAAGTTAAACATTTACCCACGTCACAGACTCGACCGACTTTCTGTAAATAATTACAAAACAGCATAGCGTTAGCATTCGCTCGTAAATCATTGCAGTCTATGATTCACTGCGGTTGTTTAGTATTTCTGCCCATCTCTCTCTCTCTCTCTCTCTCTTTCTCTCTCTCTCTCTCTCTCTCTCTCTCTCTCTCTCTCTCTCTCTCTCTCTCTCTCTCTCTATCTATCTCTGCAACTGCAGACAAGTGCTGGAAATGAAAATCGAAGAGCTGGAATTTTGCTATCAGGTCTGTAAGCCTGTGACGCGTTCTTCGTGTAAACAATTTATTCAAAGCAAATCTCAATATGAGGAACCATTTTTTGAAAAACCCCAACACAAGTTTCTCCCTTTCGTCACGTACAAAATACAGCGCTGTTTTGAAACGGAAAGTTTAGTCCTCACCGCTCAGATGTTCAAAATATTCATCACCGTGGCATCTCTTGACATTTTCAGGTGCAAGATAACACAGACACACACACACACACACACACACACACACGCTGGGCACGTGTCTCCTCGGCTGGTGTGAAGCTGCCTTTGCAGTAGATCGCATACTCCCGAGTAGGAGACCCTGATATCCTGTTGGTCTGGGGAAGACTCAATAAAACACACGCATACGTGCACACGTAAAAGACATACATGCTTATTATGTACTTGTGTGAAGGGGCAGGGCCTTTCTCAGTTTGGCACATTTGAATGTCTCTCTCCTTTAAAAACTGTGCAAAACTGTCTCTGTGTTCTTCATCCCACTTCCTACCTTGTGTTCGGTTTCCCTCCCTGCCTCTGATTTACTAATGCATCGATTGATCACCGTCGAACCCGTCTGGCGTCACACCTCCATCTCCATGTCGACGGATACGGAGGGCAGGTACAGAATTCTGTTATTTGGGGTGCTAATGTGCCCTACAGTGTGACTTTTCACACCGTAACTGCTGACTGCGGGCGCAGACCCCAGCTTGGTCCTGATGCAGGGGCTCGACCCGCGCTCCGGACTCTTGGACCGCGTGTGAAGCGTGCCTTGTGGGGTTCGGCCCTCCAGAAAGTAGGTGAGCATTTCACCTTTGCCCTTCACGCTGACCTGGCCGCGACACAGGAAGTGATAATAACCGGAGAGTAGGCGGAAGACATCCTCTGTCACCTGGGAATGCAGAATCAAATAAAGTCAGATGTGTTTGTTGCGTGCTGGTTTTCCTTACAAAAAAGACGTTTATTCAAGTGTGATATAGTGTACTTCTTTTAAATTAAAAGTATACTTTTAGTCTACTTTTTTTGTGCTTCTCAGAAATATACTTAAAATTAAACTTAAAGGGTTAGTTCAGAAAAGTCTAAGCATATTTGGCCTATACTTGTACTCAATCTTTTAATGGAGATATAATTAAAAGTATAATTAAGTATTCTAAGTACACTTGGCTTGTAGTTGTGTTTACTCTTTTGATTGAGTAGCCTATTAATACTTTTATCACATAGTTTACATACTGTCTTATAAACTTTTAAAATATTGATTTATAAAGAAAACACATAGTGTACATAGGAATTTACTTCAGATCTACTTAACTCTTTCCCAGCCATTGACAGAATTTTCCGTCATTTATGACACAATGCTTCCTGACGGAATTTTCCAGCAATCCATGTTTTCACTGTTATACAGTAGAGGGCGCTATTATGCATCTTCTGAAAGAGTACAGAATCTCTGGATCAAAACACAGGCGAAGAAGAAGCAGAGCCAAGCGATAGAAGCATTGCTTACGCACAGATAACGAGATCATCAAACATTAAACAGCATATAAATCAAAAATGCTTAAAATTACCGAATGAAATGTCGACCCAGGATGAAGTAAAGGACTGTGCAAGCATTAGGGGTGTTGATGGGCTCTCAATCTTTTGATCATTGTTCTGAAGTTTTTGACAAAATTGCGATGTCTAAATGTTTTTTTTTTACTTTAAGAGTTTTCTAGACATTTTTAATGGATCTTAAAAATGAATGCATATGAAGCTAGAATAAATTGTTTTGTTGTTTGTTTGTTTAAAAGCAGAGGCTCTGTTCTTTCTTTTGATAAATTGCATGTTCAGACATTAAACAAAATAATCTGGTGAAAAAAGTTTTGTGAAAATGATCAAAAATGCTGGTGCTGGTTGGCAACTTAAAAAAAAACTGGCAGGGAAAGAGTTAAAGAACAGTTAAAAGGTATATTTCAAGTATACAAATGAATACCTAAACATAATAGTATACTAATAGTGTAAAAAATATAATAGTTAACTATGACTATGAGTAAGTACTTGCAGTATAAATCTACAGCAACTAGTAGTTTACTGAAAGTATGCTTAACTAAAAACATAGCTGTAAACTAGTTGTATACTCAACATTTACTACTGTTACACTTCAAGTATACTTAAAAGTATACTTTTATACACTAAAAAGTGGGCCAATTTAGTCCCAAGTAGTACTGAAACAGTACACTTACAAGAAAACTACTAGTACATTGAAGGGCTAGTTCACCCAAAAGTGAAAATTCTGTCATTAATTACTACACTTTTATGTTGTTCCAAACCCATAAGATTATTGGAGTGTCTATTTACACTAGGTGCAAATATCGGGCCTTGTTAGCAAGCACTGTTTACAGTAACTCCCCCCAGCAATGCCTGGTTGGTCCACACAAGATTAAAAAAGACGTGCATGTTGTAACGTCTGCAGTGGCGCAGTCAGTAGATTGTAAGGCTTATGGATCTAGGTTTTGACGCGATCGACAAATCCGCCTTTTGCCGAGCTTGCATTTACTTTCAATAAAAATGAAGAAAATGTTCTAAAAGTGGAAATAAAGTGCCTACTGACTTTTATAATAAAAATACAAGTTTATTGGGTAGAGTTAGGGGTAGGTGTAGGGAGGGCTTTTATTGTCCCATTAAGCATCCATTTAATAATTTGAATAAATATAATCATTGTCACTCTATATTTTTATTGCATCCTGTTAATGTAAGATTACTGTATATGTATCTGCCAAAATAAAGTATAAATAGCATCTAATTAATATTTACACATATTGCAAATAGCCTATCATTTTTGGGTGAACTCACTCTTTAATATTAGTATACTTACTTCATAAAGTATACTTAAAAATATACTAGAACTTTGCTTAAGTATACTTAATAAAATGAACTTGAAGTATACTTATTTTTTTGTAAGTCACAGTGTGTTACCTGTATTTTGCCCTGAACTCCAGTGCTGTCCATTCTGCTGGCGACGTTGACTGTGTTTCCCCAGATGTCGTACTGAGGCCTGCGAGCCCCGATCACTCCGGCAACTACTGGACCCACGTTGATACCTGAACAATGAATCAAATCAATCAGTAATCAGATTTAACTTCCCTTATCTCTAATTTTTCCATGCAAAGCAGACTTCCATTCAAAAATATGGGGTTGGTAAGATTTTTTTATGATTTTGAAAGAAGTCTCCTATGCTCACCAAGGCTGCATTAATTTGATAAAAAAAATGCAGTAAAAAGAGTAGTGAAATATTGTTAAAATGTTAAATGGTAAATGGACTGCATTTATATAGCGCTTTTAACAGACCAATGGCCTTCCAAAGCGCTTTACACATTGCCTCACATTCACCCATTCACACACCGACGGCGGTGTCAAGCCATGCAAGGCACCATCCAACTCGTCGGGAGCAGCTGGGGTTAGGTGTCTTGCTCATGGACACCTCAACACTTGGTCAGGTGGAACCGGGGATCGAACCACCAACCTTCCGGTTTGTAGCCAACCTACATGAACCACTGAGCCACTGCCGCCCCATCTTTTTTTTAAAGGTCCCGTTCTTCGTGATCCCATTGTTCAAACTTTAGTTAGTGTGTAATGTTGCTGTTAGAGCATAAATAATACCTGTAAAATTATAAAGCTCAAAGCTCAATGCCAAGCGAGATATTTTATTTAACAGAAGTTCCCTTTCAAAGCCTACAGCGAACGGCTGGCTTGGACTACATCCTGGTACTTCCTTCATAAATGACGTCAGTAGAACAGTAGAACAGACTAACCTCCGCCCACAAGAATACGCGAAAAAAGGGGGCGTGGTCTTGTTGCTGTCCCACGTGGAGAAGAGGACGTGTCGCGTGGAGAAAAGGAAGTGTTGCGTTTGAGTGTGTTTGTCGCCATGTCGTCGAGACGCTGTTATTTTCATCCCGGAGTCAAATCACCTTTGTTTGGCTTTCCCAGGGACGCTGTAGAGATCATTAAGCGCATATATCTCCCGTTAAGAGGCGTGACCTTTCCACGTGCGCTAAGCTGCTGTCGAATCACAACACAGGAATCGTGCCACGTTCGCTAAGCTGCGGTCAAATCACAACACGGGAACCGCTGGCACAATCAGAACTCGTTACGTATTTCTGAAGGAGGGACTTCATAGAATAAAGGAAGTCATCAGCCGTTTTTAGGACAGTGAAAACAGCGGTATACAGATAAGTAAATTGTGTTAAATACTGTTAAAATACTGTTTTAACATTGAAATACTGTTTTTTTTTACACGCGAAACATGAACACATGTTATATTGCACACTGTAAACACAATCAAAGCTTCAAAAAAACACGAAGAACGGGACCTTTAAATAACTCTTTTCTATTTTCAAATGTATTTTTTTCCTTTTCCTGTTTTCAAAGCTGAATTATCAGCATCATTACTCCAGTCTTCAGTGTCACATTATCCTTCAGAAATCATTCTAATATGATGATTTGATGCTCAAGAAACATTTAATTATTATCAATGTTGAAAACAGAAACAGAAAACGGAAAGTATTCACAGCGCTTCACTTTTTATTATGTTACAGCCTTATTCCAAAATGGATTCAATTCATTACTTTTCCTCAAAATACTACAAACAATACCCCATAATGACAACGTGAAAAAAGTTTGTTTGAAATCTTTGCAAATTTATTAAAAATAAAATAAATCACATGTACATAACTATTCACAGCTTTTGCAATGAAACTCAAAATTGAGCTCAGGTGCATCCTGTTTCCACTGATCATCCTTGAGATGTTTCTACAACTTGATTGATTGGTTGTTGATTGGTTCAGTTGATTGGACATGATTTGGAAAGGCACACTATATAAGGTCCCACAGTTAACAGTGCATGTCAGAGCACAAACCAAGCCATGAAGTCCAAGGAATTGTCTGTAGACCTCCGAGACAGGATTGTATCACAGATCTGAGGCACAGATCTGGGGAAGGGTACAGAAAAATTTCTGCTGCATTGAAGGTCCCAATGAACACAGTTGCCTTCATCATCTGTAAATGGATGAAGTTTGGAACCACCAGGACTCTTCCTAGAGCTGGCCGCCCCAGCCAAACTGAGCGATCGGGGGAGAAGGGCATTAGTCAGGGAGGTGACCAAGAACCTGATGGTCACTCTGACAGAGCTCCAGCGTTTCTCTTTGGAGAGAGGAGAACTTTCCAAAGAACAACCATCTCTGCAGCACTCCACCAATCAGGCCTGTATGGTAGAGTGGCCAGACGGAAGCCACTCCTCAGTAAAAGGCACATGACAGCCCGCCTGGAGTTTGCCAAAAGGCACCTGAAAAAATCTCAGACCGTGAGAAACAAAATTCTCTGGTCTGATGAAACAAAGATTGAACTCTTGGGCCTGAATGGCAAGCTTTATGAAGGAAACCAGGCACCACTCATCACCTGGACAATAACATTTCAAACAAACTTTTTTGTCAGGATTCTATGATGAATAGAAAGTTCAAAAGAGCAGCATTTATTTGAAATAGAAATTTTAGTTTTTATTTCTATGTTTTAATGTCTGTTTTTTAAAACATATTGACCCAAAAACTTTTGAACTGTAATGTTTATAAAAATAAATAGTAGGGGTGGAACGGTTCTCTGTAGAAAATCGTCTTGGTGAGTAATCCTAGCGAACATAGTAGGTTATGTCTTAAGTAAAACGTAAACAGTCGATAAAGACGTGTGTTCATGTGTAACAGTATGTACTCTTTCCATGCATTATTTCTTAAAGGGGAAGAAGCCTTTTCCTGCTGTTTAATGTTAATCAAACAACAAATGACAAAGAAATCACTCACTGCTCTTGAATGAATAACTTTTGTAACTTCAATAATGATTAATCGTTATTTAATTTATACAGTGAAGATTATAATATGCAATGTTATTTTATATTTAATTACTTTATTCAATTTCTGTACCTGATAACCACTGTTAGACAGCTGAAAAACCTGAAAAGCAAAGTTTATTTTATATGCATTGTTGCTCTATTGTATGTATTTGTGCTGTTGCTTGTAGTTTGATTATTTGTTCTTATTTTGTTTATTTTAATTTGACAAATGTCCTAATTACCCTGAACATAGCACATTCCGAACCGTACCAAAACCCTAAAATCGTGATACAAACCGAACCGTGAGTAATTTGAACCCTAATAAATAGTAAAATTTTATCTTATTCGTTTTTACTGACCATGTGGCCTTGGTTATATCAGCAGAAAATGTATTATTACATTACTATTAGGGGTGTAACGGTACACGTATTCGTATTGAACAGTTTCGGTACAGGGCTTTCGGTACGGTGCACGCATGTACCGAACGGTTATGAATGTAATCTTTAACAGTTAACATTCGGCTTGTTGTAAGCGTGGAACACACTTCAATCCGAGTTCCCACACGAACATATTAAGTATTCAGTCCATTTTATCACGAAATTCAAAAGATAAATGCCGTTTTAACGCTCTTTAATGTGATGTGACTGATAGACGCGTGTCAGTTCAACTTAAAGCGGCAGCACGCGGCGCGCGAGTCAATGCGATCATAGACGCGTATCAGTTCAACTTGCAGGCGGCGCGTGAGTCAATGCGATCATCTCTTCCTAAAGAATAAACATAAATTAATATATCTTAAGGTATGTTGAGGATACATTACAACTTACTGAAATGTATCATATGTCGTGTAATCGCTCCATCTCTGTTTCAACCGCGGAAAGACAATAAAACTGCTTGTAAACAATGTCATGCAGAATCACGTTTACTCAGAAGTCATTCAGTGTCCACAGCTGTTAGCTCACTAGAGAAATCAACTCTTTCACTGAATACATGCACTATATTAGCTGTTATATTAATTATATTAGCCTATATATATATTCATTATATACAACTTAGCATGTTAGTGATGTCTTGTTTATTTAATGTATGTTTAAATAAACCTGTCATGAAAATTACAGCCACTAAATGATTATATTTCAACAACGAATAAAAATAATTAGATTTAGAAGTTAATGCAAAAACTGCCTTATGTGAATCTTATGAGTGTTGATTATTATATCTAAAAATAAATAGCAAATGAATTTAGGCTAATAGTTTGGGCTCTGTTGCTAATCTTTAATAGTTATATGTAAGTTAGGCTCCCTATATAGTTTACAGCATTATCTTTAAGAAACTTTTAGTTATAATTTAATTCATTTAAGGACAGACACAATTTTTTTTCATTAAACCACTGTTGAATAAAAATTAATAAAAAGCAATTTTGTAAAACTGCTGTACCGAATCCATACCGAACCGGGACTTCAAAACCGAGGTACGTACCGAACCGTTAGTTTTGTGTACCATTACACCCCTAATTACTAGTATATTGCATAATGACTTCTATTTTTGCAAATGAGGCTTGTTAGGTGGCTTAAAAAATTTCATTGTACAGAATTGTGGCCGTTCTCCAATCTTTCTGCCCTTCTCATTAAAAATGATTTGTAGCAGGTATGCTTTTCCGAGTAGCTCCCTGTGTGCTACCTTGGACTTCAGCTGTCTGTCTGCGTGTGGACAAATCTCCTTACCAACAAGTCTTGTTTAAATTAATGACAAGAATGTTTTGCAGTTTTTAATGAAGTGTGTATGTAGTTTAGATGGTTTGTTTTTGTGCATTAGTTTGTTGTATGTAATCCGTTCCCTGCTAAATATGTTATACTCAGGACATCCTACTGGATGCGGGATGTCCGGCACAATGTGTACACTTACTGACGTATTTCCTTTACCCATACACAAAAACACACGCTCATTTACGCACACTAACTCACACAAACACATGGCTGACACCTCGCTCTAAAAAGGTCACTCACCAACTCGAAGCACAAAGTCATTGTAGGACTGGTAGTTGATTGCATCCAGAACGTTAAACATCTCGATGGCAAAATCAGCGACTGTGCACAGGTGTGCAGAAACTGACTTCTTAACCTGTTCAGGGAGAACAGAGAGCAAACAGAAACACATTATTCATATTCTGCCACCACCTCTATGCTTCTTCTAAGATGAGGATAATAAAAAGAGAGAATGTGTCGGATGAATTTCTAATCAGAATATGGGAATATTTGACCAACAAGTTCTGTCATCATTTATTCACCTGTGTGATGTTCTTTTCTTTTGTCAACAAAGAAGAAGATTTTTAGCAGAATGTTCACACTGCTCTTTTTTCCAAACAATGAAAGCATTTAGTGTCCAGGAGCTGTCAAGATCCAAAATGGATACGAAAGTAGGCTACTATAAAAGTAGTTAATACTACTTCTTTCCAACTTTCTGAAGTCGTATGATAGTTTTGTGTTCGAAACTGACTGATATTTATGTTGCTATTCTCTCAAAATTTTGAATATTAGGAGGTGCGAAAGGGATTTCAGAAGGGATTAGGAGGTGCGAAAGGGATTTCAGAGCAACTTGCTTTTGGTTTATGGAACCATCTTTTGAGTTCCATGGAGCTTTGTGTGTTCCATACAGGTTTAGGGTAACATGAGGGTGAATACATGATGATGACAGAACATTTTATGTAAAGGAGATATGACCGCATAGCCTGGTCCTACCAGACTCTCATACATTTAATTTGTGCAGAGAGTCTGGCCACTCTCCATTGACAAGCGTTAACTTCCTTGAAGGCGGGTACTCTGTTGAAGTTTAAAACTAGTGGATCTTCCCAGAGCCACTCTGGATCTGCCATAACCAATCGCTAACGTTTGTTTGTGACGTATGTCATCTCAAACTAGCGCACGACATCAACGTCATCGTTCTCAGCCACTCCCTCTGTTCGCTGATTGGACTGGATAAATTTGACCACAGAAAACCAGAGAATATACCGCAATCCCTGACGGAGTAGTGAAGGAAAATGAAAATTGAGCGGTAGTACGTAGGAGGGCGGAGCCAGGCGAATGAACCAATGGCTAATGAAACATTACATCAGCAATCTGAGATTTAAAGGGACAGTTCACCCAAAAATGATGTCATCATTTACTCATCTCCTTCCAAACCTGTATGACTTTCTTTTTTCTGTGGAACTTAAAAGACAATGTTTTGAGAACTAAAACCGTTTGGTTACAAGCATTCTTCAAAGTATCTGCTTTAGTGTTCTACAGAAGAAAAGAGTTTGAAGGGACAGAATTTTCCTTTTTGGGTGAACTATTCTTTAAATGAATGTGAGATGTGTGTTAATGTTAGCTTTAGGGTTTGGAGAAAATATCATTAGCTCTGTATAAAAATAGCTGCCAAAGTCAATGGAAAAACGAATGCATGTGTGTTCGCATTTAATGTTAGTTTTGCTTTCAAAGCAGTGGCAGGTTTGACTGGTAGCATGACGAAACATTCACCTTTCAAGTCCAAATGCAAATGCACCCAATCTGAGATTAGCTCAAACGCGCGTGCGCACACACACACATACACAAGTTCTCTCTTGATGCTCTCACTTTTCGAGATCTTGCACGCACACTTAAACACACATGCAAACATATACGTGCGCGCACACACACACATACACACACGCGCCAGGGCCCAGACTCATGATGCACACATAGGCACATGCTCTGGAAGAAAGCTTTTGATTAATTTGTGTTGTTTTTATGTAAAAATATGCAAAGCAAAATTGTGTAAAATAATAAGACTTGTTTTCAGAAAGTATATCTACTTGAATAAATAATTTAAAAAAAATTCAAAACGTTGAGTTTGGGGTCAGTAAGTTTTTTAATAAATGAATGTTTTTATTCAGCAAGGTAAAGCAAATTGATCAACGGTGACAGTAATACTATTTTAGTAATATACAGTATTTCTGATAAATGCTGTTCTTTTGAACTTTCAAAGAATCCTGACTCCCCTTGAACCATCAAAGAATCCTGGAATATATATAAATATAAAAAAATATAAAATATATATACATATATAAAATATATTATTCAAACAGAAAACACTTATTTTAAATTATATTAATATGTCACAATATCAGTTTACTGTATTTTTTATCAAATAGCCTTGGTAAACATAAAAGACTTGACAGTACTAATTCTTACTGACAATTTTGAATGGTAGTGTATGAATTAAAAAAACAAAATTTAAACAGTTATTTATATATATATATATATATATAAAAAAAAATTCAAACAAGGCTGTCAAACCAACATTCAAAGTGTGTCTCAAAAAATCTTACCAACATTTTGAATGGTAGTTTATATTCCCTAAAAACAAGGTTTTTTTTTTCTTCAAGACTTGAAGTTCAAGTAATTGTTTCTTAGAAAATAAAGCAAAAATTCTGATTGAGAAAATTATTTTTGCGGTGTATGCGCGCGCACACACACACACACACACACACACACACACACACACACACACACACACACACACACACACACACGCACCTAGTACAAAATACCTTGGATCCCGCAGTGGGGACGAGTCCGACCGCAGCCATGTAAGTACTGCCAATAGTTTTGATCTTCTCAATGTCTTTGTAGCATTCCTTATCCATCAACTACAGACAGAGAAAGAGAGAGAGAGATGGTGTGATGGAGAAATAAATGAAGCCTAGAGTGGGATTAAGGTCAATCACACACTGAGCCAAAACATACATTTCTCGGACTGGGAAACAAGAAATTCTCACCGCATCAAAGTCAGCAATGATCTCGTTTAGCAGCCGGAGGCATTCCACACCCATGTTGTTTCCATCCAGCTCAATGTAGAAGTCATTGAAGTTGGGGATGGAGGCGAACAGGACGCCCACCTGAGAGTAAGACTGATAATACAGGTCCTGGAACAGTGAAAGAGCAGGAAAGGAAAAAGATATGAGACCCTCAGGGGACGATACCACTGATCCAGGCTGAGCTGGGAATATAACAGCGCTTAAGCCTACAGTAATTAGTCACATCACCCATGAACTGGACGAGTTGGTCAAAGCAAAACTTGCTCTCAGTATTGAAGGGTAGAGTACATTAGACTGACCTGTCCATCTTAATTCAAAGACACAACCACATTACAGCTGATTATAAAACATTCACATAAAATGGGACTTTTCTGAAATAGAAGAGTTTAATTTACTATGTAGACACATACACACTGCAAAGTTTTGGGAGTGACAACCGCATTTAAATGCAGAAGTGACTCCCTTTAATTATCATTCTGAATCTATGAAGTACAGGAGTCACTCCCAAAATTATGATTTGGTCATAACCATAGCAACAATTTGGTGTCTTTTGGATGGAAACAAAAAACCTAGTGCAAAAAGATTAGGATAACTGTATATTTTTGTTCACCAGAGTAATATAAGCCTTTACATGCACTTTGAATGTTTGATTTCAGTCGGAAGTAAGCAATAATTTTTCTTTTTAAATGTTTTAGTCTGAAATCATACACAACGGTTAGCCATTTTGCAATGCTGTTCAAAGTTTGGGGTGGGTAAGATTTTGAATTCGATTATTTAATAGTGATTTTAATTTAATTTAACTGTTTAAAATTATTCCTGTGAATTTTCAGCATCATTACTCCAGTCTTCAGTGTCACATGATCCTTCAGAAATCATTCTATTATGCTGATTTGCTGCTCAATAAACATTTATTATTATGATCAATGTTGAAAACAGTTGTGCTGCTTAATACCATTAAAAAAATTCAGGATTCTTTGATGAATAGGAAGTTCAACCATTTATTTGAAATAGAAATCTTTTGGGAAATTATGAATGACTTTACTGTCACTTTTGATCAATTTAAAGCATCCTGGCTGAATAAAAGAATTAAAAAAAAAAAAAAACGTACTAACCCAAACATTTGAATGGATATAATATAAAAGTCTTAAGCAAAACAGTGCGTTTTTTATCATAAGAGTCAAAGAGGGGGTGAAAAATGGTCATGTAAAACTAATTTCGATTTTTTTTTTTTCGGTGTAAGAAAACAAGTGGATTTCAGGGAAGAGTTGTACACTACAAATGCAAACTTTTTCCCAAGCTTTTGTCCGTGGAAAGAATCCAAGGAAATAAAAGTAAACACAAGATGCAACCATCACTGGTATTGTGTATACCGCATGTCCTAGATTTTCACTTCCCTGTGCCACTGTTTACAATATAATTCCACGCTCAGGAGAGGATGCTTGCTTCAGAGCAACCGTAACACGTTTCAGGATGTCTGATTGCATCAATTCCTTGGAAAAGATCTTGGACAGGAAAAGAGGCGAGTGGCATTTGTTGAGCATGCAGCAAACATAAAAAAACAAAACATAAAAAAAAACTGCATAACAGGAGTGTAATCACACATGCATTGTGTTCATAAGGCCTCACAATGAAGCAGTGAGTGAGATCACAAAGTCAGATGGAGCAGCTGAGCATTTACACTACACACAATCATTATGTTATCTCATTTACATGATCAAAACACACGCTATCATCAAAGCATCTGTGCTGACCTCTCACCTAATTAGCAGCTGGATCACAACAACATTGCCATGAAGTGGTGACTTTGGGAATTACAACAACCGAGATGTACATTATTAGATAGCATGAATTCAAAATGGACCTAGTTTACATTCTGAAGAAATGCATCTGGTCTTATTATGCTTATCGGTACAAAAAGTGTTTCTTGCCTATTAAATGATTAACTTAAAGGGTTAGTTTTTCATACAAATGAAGTTGATTGGTTCCAAACATTCTTTAAAATATCTTCCACAGAAGAAAGAACGTCATACATGTTTGGAACGGCATGAGGGTGAGTAAATAATTGCCGAATTCTCATTCTTGGCTAATAATACCAATCCAAATATTATCGAATCAGATCATAATAGATAAATAAAGCCTCAATACCTACTTCACTCCAGCTGGATATGCTGGTTTGCTTAGAAATGTCCCATTATAGAAGTTAAATACTCATGTTCCCTTTTAACCCTTCAATGTTATTCTCTGTGACCTGTAAATGAAATCTGACCATGTTTCGTGGGTTGGACAGCAGGAAGTGTTGAGCTACATGTGCAGGCAGTAGGTTGAACAGAATCCTCTTATTGTCCAACTTCACTCTCTCCATGTCATCTCTCTCCTCCTCAGCCTGAGGATGAAACACACAAACAGACATATTAACATACTAGCTGTATTACCTGTACAGTCACTGGAGAGTGTATTGATACAATATTTAGAGTTACAGTCTGAAAATAAACATCCACCAGAGGGCACTGTTGCTGTTGAAGTAGCTTGTCTATCACACTGCTAATGATGCTTCAAGATGTTCCACTATATTTTAGTGTTTTCAGTTAAAGCTGCTGCCCGTAACTTTTTTGTTTTCAAGATTTACAAAAATGATATAATTTGTAACATGAATCCATTTTCCAAACCGTGTTTTTGTCTTACCCTGGATCATTATGGTACACTTTTAATAAGTGTTTATGTTGGGACTATTTCAGACCGGTGTAGTAGGAACCGCTGTGGAGGAGCACAGTCCCTGCGTGACTCGCCATAGACATAAACAGAGAGAAGTAGTTCTGGCTGCAATGTTCTTCCGCAAGACGCATGCAGTTCTGTTTATTAACTGCTAGAGCGCAAAAAGTTACGGACTGCAGCTTTAAAAAAATATACGTGTATACTGTATATAAAGGTGTGGGCTCATTTATTTTCAGTTTCACAAAACATATTAGGCAGCTGATTAGATACTTAATAAAAAAAAACATTAAAACATCCCAAAACTTTTAAAAGGTCTATGTGTGCAAAGGATTTCACACATTTCTGTGCATAATTTTGCTCCTTGTGAGCTTATTTTAGCTCTCTGTAACATATGACAGACATATGGTTATGTGACATACCCGGGTATGTTTAAGTAAACGGATAACCTCAACTCTCGGTTCCAAAAACGGAGGTAACTTTCAGGGTATGTAAGTAGCCATAGCAACTCACTCTCTGAACATAACCTGCTTCGGAGCAGGTTATTTTCCAGGGTTAGTTTGCTTGAGAGGTATTCAGATGTTATTAATATAGTTATATTAATATAACCAAATGTGTTATATAGTTACAGTTATATAATATACAATATTATATATTAATTCTAAAGCACTATTATAACAAGGTAATGTTTAAATGTTAATTCAATTCAAATATTTGTATTATATGTCATTCAATTAATTAGCATCAAACAAACAATATAATCCTTATTCTCAGTTATTAAAGGAACACTTCACTTTTTTTGAAAATAGGCTCATTTTCCAACTTCCCTAGAGTTAAACAGTTGAGTTTTACCGTTTTTGAATCCATTCAGTCGATCTCCTAGCCTGACGTCGTCATACTCAATTCTAGTCAGAATATGATGAGTCTGATACTGCTCCGTTGGGCTGTGATTATGGGGTGTGTTTCAACCGAACCAGGAAAGACCTCAATTGGATAGACCTACAACCAATCAGAGCAACGGAGCGACGCATAACGTTAGTTGTCAAATGTCAACAAAACTCAACTGCACTGTGTTGCCAAGTCCGCGGGTTGTTTTCCATTTCCGCGGGTTGAAACGATCCCAATTATGTGATATACAGACCCAGGAATGCAAATTTTAGCAGGCAGCCCTGCCAAAATAACACATATTTTAATGCCCAAATGCCCCCGGAAAGCTATTGGGCTTATTTTTGCCTAGTTTTGAGTAGCAATTGGGCGGGTTTTGTTGTAAAAACTTGGCAACCCTGTCTGCACGCACGCTGGAATAAGTAACGTTAGAAGAAAAAGATGAGTGTAAACGATCTTTGCCGGTGTTGTAAAAAAAGAATTTAAGGATACACAGAGTACTTACCAACATCATTTCTGAGAGAAATAGTAAAGGTGAATGCATATATACGAACAATTTCTCCGTTTAGGATTAGAACAAATTCAACCCAAGCGCCTTTGATGACGTGAATGGTTACGTTACTGTTTATCATCTGTCCATCATCGTATAAAGCCCGCCCTGACAATTTCATTGGTCCGAACAGTTTCTGTTCGGGCATAATTACTCCTCTACGGATCAAGTCCAGACCGAACTGCCTGAGCTCAAATGTTGTGGGCGGGGCTAAGTTCGGCTGGCATCCAGGCTATCGATCTCCGGGTCTGGCGGTAGAACTTCTAGCATAGCTTAGCATAGATCATTGAATCTGATTAGACCGTTAGCATCTCGCTCAAAAAAATGACCAAAGTCTAGGAAAATGAAAAGTTGTGATTTTCTAGGCCGATATGGCTAGGAACTATACTCTCATTCCTGCATAATCATCAAGGAACTTTGTTGCCATACCATGGGTGCGCTTTCTGCTAAAAAAAAAAAAAAAAAATGATGCATTGAACTGTGTGAAATCCATGTAAAGCTTTGCAACACAGACTTTTTTGCGAGCCTGTTCATTTGATTGTGGATTCATTCTGGCCATGTAACCTCACACCTTACTGGATGGATTTACACACACACAAAAACCAAAACCCAATGTAGACACACACACACAGACAGAGAGAGAGAGAGAGAGAGAGAGAGAGAGAGAGAGAGAGAGAGAGAGAGAGAGAGAGAGAGAGAGAGAGAGAGAGAGAGAGAGAGAGAGAGAGAGAGAGAGAGAGAGAGAGAGAGAGAGAGAGAGAGAGAGAGAGAGAGAGAGAGAGAGAGATACTCACACAGATACACTCACCTGGGTGGCCCAGAGGTAGTCAAGTCTGAGTTTTAGATCCAGCTGTCTGCAGTGAAGCACCAGAGCTCCAGAAAACAACAGCATTGCCAAAACCGGGTCATAGCCATGTATGTGAAAGAATCCACCTCTAAACACACACACATACACACACACAAATACACAATGACACCCATCAGATAATTCTGGGATTCAGACTTTTGACAAAAAACACTGACTTGCTAAGATTTTAAGTTAATAGTTCAATAATTCTTTAAAATGTTCATAATCTTTTCACCAACTCCCAAACCCCAGTTTAGGAAATCTATATCTATAACCTTTGCGTTTAGCTTGACTCACCCTATGGCCTTCCGATAGCCGCTGGTCTCCATGACGACAGTGTGGAGGATGTTGAGAAGGAGAAGCAGGAGGATCTTGGGTAGTGATGACACACGAAGGTACAGAGCCACAGATAGTGACACCATCACACATGATAAAAATATGTACGGAGTGTATTTGCACACCCCGGAGCCCACGGCGGTCCCGTTCACAGTGACAACTGTCACCATAGAGACATTGGAATTCCCCTCCAGTGACCACGGTACACATCCCACCTATACAGGTACAGCAAAACATACACTTTCAAACGCACAAAGATAAGAACATTACACACATGTTTGGAAGTTAAATGACAAAATAGTGTTGTCTCTGAGGCACAAACATGTTACTTGCAGTAAATCAAGAAACAAGGGATTCAAACAATAAGACTAACACTGACTCGTTTTCCATGGATAAAGGTATTCAAACAGCTGCTCACCTGTCTAATAAAACACAAAATATATTAAAGTGTATTTGGTGTTTCTATGGTTTCTGGAAATCGAGGGTATAACACAGATATGATGCCGTTGACAGGCGATCCAATAACACAGGCTGTTACACTGGTTAAAATAGCTGATTTCTCTGGATTTAAACATTGTTGGAAACATTTGGGATAATGTAAGTACACAAGTCAACCAAATATATATTATTGGTCTTGTGGGTTTTTGGATATTTTAATAAAAATATCATACATATTGTGCCTTTAATACATTAAGGAATAGTATTATAATGTTATATATATATATATATATATATATATATAACACACACACTCACCACACACCCCTGGGTCACGGAGTACATCAGCAGAACCAGAAACCCACACAGAACTGTTCTGATCTGCAGGGTCAGACAGTCAGGAGAGCACTGAAAAGACAGACAAAGACCGGAGAGAGGTATCGTTAAAACTTTTGAGCAAAAGCACACAAAGACTAGAGTTTTACATTTTCTGAAGAAAATGACAGTGGTGCCTGTGGGTGGTTGCTAGGGTATTTGTAGGGTGCACTGGATGCTTGTTAGGCGATGCTATAGGGATGCTTGGGAGTCAAGCTGTGTGTGTGTGTGTGTGTGTGTGTGTGTGTGTGTGTGTGTGTGTGTGTGTGTGTGTGTGTGTGTGTGTGTGTGTGTGTGTGTGTGTGTGTGTGTGTGTGTGTGTGTGTGTGTGTGTGTGTGTGTGTGTGTGTGTGTGTGTGTGTGTGTGTGTGTGTGTGTGTGTGTGTGTGTGTGTGTGTGTGTGTGTGTGTGTGTGTGTGTGTGTGTGTCCTGGTAAACCCTAAGTTATGGCGACAAAATGTCCCCACATGGATGGCAATATCCAAAATCATTGTCCAATATACAGAATCATTGTCCTTGTAAGGATATGTATTGGTCCCCATGAGGAAAACAGATTATAAATCACACTAAATGATGTTTCTTGAAAATGTAAAAATGCTAAAAGTTTTCTGTGATGGGTAGGTTTAGGGTTTGGGGTTATAATATATAGTTTGTACAGTATAAAAAACATTATGTCTATGGAATGTCACCATAAAACATGAAAACGTGTGTGTGTGTTACCTGTACATGAGTGATGTGAAGGTACATCACACTTGCCATGTGGAAACACAAACAGAGAACCAGAAGAATCACAACCAGAAGACCTCTGCAACAAGAGAGATGGAGGGAAAGATGGGTTTCCCACGTTATACACATGTGTGTTGTGTGATGCAGTGACCTGAGCGTGTAAAATGTGTGATCAATTTAGTGTGTCTGGCACATAAAGAAAAGGTGTGTTATGTTGCTGTGTGTTTGTGTGATTTACATACTGAGGAATGATGAGAAAATAGACCACTGCAAAAAATGAAGTGAGAACGAGCGAGATAGCCACCGCACTGATGAAGGCATCGTCATACACTTGCTGATACTGTGTGACAGAGAGAGACAAGAGACAATTTGATAGATCGTAGCAATTACATGTGTGTAAATGTGTTTCTTCAACTACTGTATCAGCACTTTTAGCCCTGTGGAGTATTAGAAAATAAAGACTTCTAAAATATGTTTTTCCTGAACCATCATGCATAAATGTAATTTCACATCAAATCTAACCATTCATTTTGTGATGGAAATGACGATGAAAGAAATTAAATTTTTAACATTTTTTTTTTATAAAATGGTGACTCTTTTGTTTTGCTAAGGCTAATTTTGCAATGTTTTGCATTTTATGTATCCCAAACACACAATTAAATCATATTTCCTCATAATTAACCCTCATCCTTCCCTAGGGTCATTTTGACCCGAAACTTTTATTTTATTTTTGTGGTTGAAATTTTAAAAAGTAACGAATTCTTCCCTAGCGGGTCAATTTGACCCCCATAGGAATGAATGGATTGCAAGAAGTGCTTTAGTACACATAGAAAAACCTAAACATTCTCAAAATTCAAACTAAAAATGCTAAAAAAAAATATTTTATAATATTACATGTGTATCTGAATACATACTGAAGAAAACCAGACTTTAGGACCAGGCGCAACAGCTCATTTGCTCCATATAGAGCCATCCATATGCCATCTAGTGGCTAGAGTCATGAAATATCATGTTATATTATAGTTTTTCCACAAAAGGTCAGCAAAGACACCCAATGTAAGATATTTTGAGCTGAATTAAAAGGGTTATGCATGAAATTGTGAGTTATTTTGAATTTAAGTTAAAAGAATGTGCTTAAATGACTATTTATTTATTATGTATTGATCAAATTAAAGGTAATTTAAATCTAAATAAAAAAATAATAACAAAATCTCCCCCAAAAATTGCATTACAAAAATAGAAAACATATTATCAAAATGAAATGAAACAAGCTTTCTGGACAAAAACAAATAAAATAATTTTGACCCATGAGGGTTTTGTTACAAAGTGTGAGGGAATATGAAAGAATGTGCTTAAATTACTATTTATTTATTATGTATTGATCAAATTAAAGGTAATTTAAAGCTAAATATATGAGAAATGAAATACTTTCTTTTATATATGAGTTAAATACAAACTAAATTACAGCTTGATTGAAAATGACACACAATTAAATATTCTGTTCAGTTCAAATTATCTATATTTATCTGGGGGGTTTTTTACATACAGTGAGCAAAATAAGTATTTGAACACCCTGCTATTTTGGAAGTTCTCCCAATTAGAAATCATGGAGGGGTCTGAAATTGTCATCGTAGGTGCATGTGCAATGTGAGAGACATAATCTAAAACCAAATCCAGAAATCACAATGTATGCTTTTTTAACTATTTATTTGTATGATACAGCTGCAAATAAGTATTTGAACACCTGAGAAAATCAATGTTAATATTTGGTACAGTAGCCTTTGTTTGCAATTACAGAGGTCAAACATTTCCTGTAGTTTTTCACCAGGTTTGCACACACTGCAGGAGGGATTTTGTCCCACTCCTCCACACAGATCTTCTCTAGATCAGTCAGGTTTCTGGCCTGGCGTGAGAAACACAGAGTTTGAGCTCCCTCCAAAGATTTTCTATTGGGTTTAGGTCTGGAGACTGGCTAGGCCACGCCCCTTCTTACAGAGCCACTCCTTGGTTATCCTGGCTGTGTGCTTCGGGTCATTGTCATGTTGGAAGACCCAGCCTCGACCCATCTTCAATGCTCTAACTGAGGGAAGGAGGTTGTTCCCCAAAATCTCGCAATACATGGCCCCGGTCATCCTCTCCTTAATACAGTGCAGTCGCCCTGTCCCATGTTCAGAAAAACACCCCCAAAGCATGATGCTACCACCCCCATGCTTCACAGTAGGGATGGTGTTCTCAATTATGACCAAAAAGTTATATTTTGGTCTCATCTGACCACATGACTTTCTCCCATGACTCCTCTGGATCATCCAAATGGTCATTGCCAAACTTAAGACGGGCCTTGACATGTGCTGGTTTAAGCAGGGGAACCTTTCGTGCCATGCATGATTTCAAACCATGACGTCTTAGTATATTACCAACAGTAACCTTGGAAACGGTGGTCCCAGCTCTTTTCAGGTCATTGACCAGCTCCTCCTGTGTAGTTCTGGGCTGATTTCTCACCTTTCTTAGGATCATTGAGACCCTACGAGGTGAGATCTTGCATGGAGCCCCAGTCCGAGGGAGATTGACAGTCATGTTTAGCTTCTTCCATTTTCTAATGATTGCTACAACAGTGGACCTTTTATCACCAAGCTGCTTGGCAATTTCCCCGTAGCCCTTTCCAGCCTTGGGGAGGTGTACAATTTTGTCTCTAGTGTCTTTTTACAGCTCTTTGGTCTTGGCCATGTTAGTAGTTGGATACTACTCATTGTATGGGGTGGACAGGTGTCTTTATGCAGCTCACGACCTCAAACAGGTGCATCTAATTTAGGATAATAAATGGAGTGGAGGTGGACATTTTAAAGGCAGACTAACAGGTCTTTGAGGGTCAGAATTCTAGCTGATAGACAGGTGTTCAAATACTTATTTGCAGCTGTATCATACAAATAAATATTTAAAAAAATCATATATTGTGATTTCTGGATTTTTTTATTTAGATTGTCTCTCTCACAGTGGACATGCACCTACGATGACAATTTCAGACCCCTCCATGATTTCCAAGTGGGAGAACTTGCAAAATAGCAGGGTGTTCAAATACTTACTTTCCTCACTGTATCTAAATTGTGCACAATTGTTGGCTGTGCTGGAAATGACGCCACATCTGAGGGACATTTTTCAATTTATTTCATTTATTTTGCTCAATTTTAAAAATTGTATCTTTTTTTCATCTTTTTTTTATATTTTAAGACTGAAAGATAAAATAATCTATCGTATATAGTGTATAAAAGGCATTTTAAAAGTAGCAATAACAAATGATGAAGACTTGATGATGAAGTTTCCGAGACAATTTTAATAATGTATTAAATTTAAATCATTTAATTTGGACAAAAATCAATACATAAAAGTGCTGAAAGTTGAAGAAACAGCCGTGTGTGTGTTCATGTAAACATATGTTTTGTTGTATCTCTTGTTGGTGTCACAAGCAACGTGTATTTGTGTCATTCCAGCGCAGCCTGCGAGAGATCAATGCAACACACTGCTTTGTGCGTCAGCTTCATTAGAGTATAAAGCCAGCATCCCCCTCTTCACAAGAGACAGATGCAATGTCATTATACTCCCAGATAGAGCAGGGAAAGCCACCGCGCTCCAGCACGCATGAGCGTGTGTGTGAGGGAGAGAATATATGTTGCGAGTCTGACAGATTTTCCCAAATCATTACTGTTGCCCCCATTCTGTTTGGGTGGGCAGACGTCTAAGAAATCGGAAAAGAACAGAGCAATGGAGAGAGCTAGTGAGAAGGGGGTGAGGGGATGAGGGGGAGAGAGGATGTTGAAAGTGAGAGGAGACAGGGAGTCACGAAGCACAACGGAACAATGCGGGGGATGCGGCGTGTGTGTCTGAGGAAATTCTTCACTCCATTTCTCTCACATTTCGCCAAGTCACTACTGCCAAATGCCCTGGAATCGGTTACTGCTGTGTTAGGGACACTGGGGCATGTTGTCGCACTTTTCACTCCAGTGAATATTTCATAGGGGTTTTAAAGTCTATTTTTGCATAAACACACACAACTTTTCAAAAATTTGGGGTCAGGATGATATTTTTATAAATAAATACTTTTCTGCATTAAATTGATCAAAAGTGACAGTAAAGACATTTATAATGTTACAAAAAAACATTGTAATTAATACATTTAACACAAAAACTAATTTTCAGTGTGGTTTTATTATGATTACAGCAGAATATGACAATATAATAAGATGTTATTTTAGCTTAGATATCATTCTATTTTAAGAGGTTCAAAAGCATCTTTGTGACACTCCCCCATGTAAAAGCTATACCTGCTCACACCTACATGTTTATGCATTATGCAGCGGTGTATACTCACTCTCTGCTCTCTCTCTCTGCTCTTGTATGTAAGGGTAATGTAGTTGAGGTCTGCCGTCTCGGACTCTGTCTGTCGTGCTTCTAGCATACGGCCAATGTAACGGTTCACTCTGGTCCCGGGAGAGGTCTGCACCACTCCCGCCGAAAATGACGTCCGATTGCGCAGCTTCTCAGAAGCTGTTCGCAACGCTCGTCTCTGAAAACCCAGGGAAAATTTCAGATCAATTCCAGTGTAGCAGATTCCAAAATTTCAAGTTTGTATACAAATACATTTCAGTTCAGCAGATGACATCAGAAGTTTTTAATTATCATGCAGGAGTCATATGGACGACTTTTATGGTGCATTTCTTTGACAGCATGAACATGTTTTCATTTGTGTATAGACAGGTTTGGAGTGACAGTGAGGGTGAGTAAATGTCACTTTATGATTATTAGGTAAAGAAAGAAACGCACACCCATGAGTGCTTTTAAACTCATTTAGACAAATCTACAGTACATGGTGACAGATGGGTATTCAACACATCTCAGCATATTTTCTCACACATTCAATGGTGATAAGATGTTTAATTATGCACTGATACAAGTTGAAATACACACACAGTCACACATAAGATAAGAACAGTAAATCTGCAGTGGTGATTGGATCTGTGTGCAATCATCCACACATCTAAAGGAACGGCATTAGAGAGTGGACTGGATTAAAAAATGTGATTTGTGTTGGTGTGAAGGGTGATTTAGGGTGATTTTGTTATTTTGGCTTTATAAGTATTGGAGGATTGCACACAAAGCAGCAATCACGCAATCACAATATATGAGCAGCACCGGAACAAGCTGACAGGTTGATTGGCTGGTTGTGATATCATGACACTAAGTCTTAGCTCATGATTAATAATTGGGTTATCAATATTCATGAGAAAAAATCCTTTAAAAATGAGGTTCCTGTGCAGCAGATACTCTTTAGACCGGTAGGACATACTACTTTGTAAGACCGCATGAATTCGCTCCAAGGATCGGTAGCGAACCGCAGTGAAGGCTGCATGCGCGTTCAGTGTTTCAGCTGGGCAAAATGGATTTAATTATAATATTCTTTATCTGACTCCATTTATCATAGTTGTCGAATTTAGAAGAGAATGCCAACTGGTTGTTTGGTCATTTATATTTGATAGTTAATCATACATTTAATCATTCCGTTTTAACCCTTTGTTGCAATTATAACGTTCCGTATTGGAGATAGTTAATAATTACAGATTAATTCAGAAAGGATCAAAAATGTAACAATTTATTAACAATCAAGTAAATGTAAAATGTCAATTACATAATAGACAGAAATCTCTAAAATAGTTTCAAATAGATGTAAACTTAAACCCTTAATTATACTCAGTAGGCCTATGCCTAGAATGTTACCTGTGAGAGTGAGAGAGAGAGAGAGAGAGAGAGAGAGAGAGAGAGAGAGAGAGAGAGAGAGAGAGAGAGAGAGAAAGAAAAGAAAGAGAGAGTTAAAGAGCAGCTCTCTCTAGAGAAAGCAGAGAATCAAAAGAGGGCGAGCTACAGTTGAAATCCTCTTTTATCCTCCTCCCTGATGTCACCAAACTCAAATATGACTTATTTAAAAGCTGACCAATCAAACCAAACCGTGAGACGTTTGAAAGTAACCAATCAGACGAAACTTCTCCCACTGTACCAAAGGTGTGAAAAGCATTTGGCCGGCAAGCCATTCTTTTGTCCTTAGAAATTCCAACAGGCCCTTCTGATGGGGTTAAGGGGGGAGGGGGTTGAGTCAATTTCAAATATCTTGGTCACGACGATGGTTGCTAACAGTAAAGCAGATGATTTTGTTCTATTTCAAATATCTTTGATTATTTTCCACCTTACAACTTAGATTTGCGATTTAAACCTTAAATGCACAAATGTTCAATCATCATTACATATTAAGGTCTTTAGCGACTCTTATCTATTCAACACGGATAGATCTCTACCTGTCGTGATAATATAAAACTCTCCAGATATTAGAGTAACAATTACAGAAGCATAAAATAAAGCATATTTTGGGCACTGAAGGGTTCAGTTTGAGCAGATGTTTTATACCATCATCACTGTGCTGTTAATTTCCCAGTACATTCAGCATGTGGCTCATATATATTCTCAAAACTAGCATTTTCAAAATCTTAAAACTCAATATTTGAATCGCTTACAGCTTCTTCACCAGATCCACCATCAAGTGACAGTGACACTAATGTTTGATTGTGTTCAGTACTTTCTCTGCAGTAAATCGTTGAGCCATTTCAAGTTTTGCTGATGAAGGTTTGCTATTATTTTGTTTTCTGCCTGCGATAATTATGAGTGAAACGACACTTCATTATTGTGTATCAGACATTGGCACCTTGTGGAATAAATGTGAATTGCACTTATTCAGTCATCAAAGATTCACTTATTGTTGTGCAGAAAAAATATACTTGCACTGTTACACGCCTCGGGTCATTAGCAGTGATGGGAATAACGGTATTATAGATAAACGCCGTTACTAACGGAATTATTTTTTTCAGTGACGAGTAATCAAACAAATTACTGAGAATAAAATGCAGCGTTACTATAAATGAGCTCACTGAAGCATTTTTTTCATCCGAGCAGGCTCTCTGTCAGTCGGACCTGCAATGTGTATGTGTGTGTGTGTGTGTGTGTGCGTGCGTGCGTGCGTGCGTGCGTGCGTGCGTGCGTGCGTGCGTGCGTGCGTGCGTGCGTGCGTGCGTGCGTGTGTGTGTGTGTGTGTGTGTGTGTGTGTGTGTGCGCGCATGCGTGCGTGCGTGCGTGCATGCCATGCGTGCTGGTGGGGTGGTACACATAACTGATGATGATTGTTGGGTGGGAGACAAGGTTGAGGTTGATAGGTTGAGTTCAAACACACACACACACACACATACACGAGCCAACGACCAGGAGGAGTCAGTGCGATGGCAAGTCCAACGACTTCAAAGGTAGCTTTCGCAAACTGGAAGTATAAGCACTACTTTTCCCTCGCTGCGGTGAAAGGTAAAAATGTTTATGTAACGTACAACTTATGCCCAGGAAGAAAGAGTCTCTCCACGACGATGGCAAGTAATTCTAATCTAATGAAGCCTCACATCATCACATGCCGCCACAAAATTAGTGGCTAAAAACCCAGGTGATAACGTGAGCTCCACTACCAAAGGAGTAGTATAGTACTGATAATATTTACACAATATTTACACTATAGTAGGCCTACTGATAATATTTACAATAATGTATTGAATTTGATAGGTGTCTCTCGCATTGTCCCACAGCAACATTACAATAGTGTACATTAATGTACAATGTTTTATAATAATAATTTATTCTATTTAGTGTCCAATTCATTAATTTAACATATTTAATATTGGGGGCAAGTTATTTGACATATTTGAACATTTGAAGTAAAAAAAAGTAACACAGTAGTTACTTTCCCTGGTAATTAGTTACTTTTATAATGATGTAACTCAGTTACTAACTCAGTTACTATTTGTAAGAAGTAACTAGTAACTATAACTAATTACTTTTTTAAAGTAATGTGCCCAACACTGGTCGTTAGTGACTGAATACAATTCTTACGGAAAAAAATGAAAGGGAAAACAGGCGGTCTTTTATAATTTTGTCATTTTTTAAAGGAACACTACGTGCCTATAGACTAAACACATAATACAAATGTGTATGAAGTCCACAAATTTGTGTTTTTGTAGTTTACATGGAAACGATAGCAGTATTGCTTTCAAAAACTTTTCAGGCCCCCAAAACGCTGTTGTGAACAGCCAAAATGCATAAAGTGTTTTTTAGTTGAAAACGTTGTTGTGTAAATGCCCCCTTAACTGCAACAGCAGTGGCAGCTTTTTTGTGGCCATGTTTTATTCTCATATCTGTTTATGTTTGGATATCAAAACTAGAATAAAATGATTTCAAAAAATGTCAAAGTTGGTTTAAATATAGAGACTACTTTTGTAGTCATCAGCATTTTGTTGTAAATGCACTCATTGTCCTAAACATCTGTATAAATAGATATTAGTTCAGTCAATCTCCATACCTAGTCATTTGAATGACTAAGAATAATTGTCATTCATTTCGCTGGTGTCAGTGCAGGGATCAGTGGGTTGATGCCCGATTCAGCAGACAGCTGTCTTATAATATATTTATAATAGGGCTGTGCGATATTGACGAAAAATGCGATATGCGATATCCTTGTTAAATAATGCGATATTCGATATGCGATACAATATTGCTTTAAGTGTGTAAAATCTATTTCTTTCCCCAACTGATATCTTTCACTTAAAGCATAACTGACCGTGTGTACATGAATACTCATCAAGACAGCCATTTGACATAACTGTGTGTGTATTTGACAGTTCAAGTGTGTAACAAGACACAAAAAAAAGAACGGCTTGTGCGCACGTTTCGGTGTTTTCGGTCAGACAGTGCGAGGCTGCAAGGAGTTGTTTTTCGTAGTTATTGCGTTTAATAACTCTTTTTAACGTCAAGCAAGTCACATAAGTAACAGTCGTGTGCTCAGTCTATTCTCTGATATATGCATCAACCTAAAACATACACTTTTCAAAAAGTTGAAGTAGCCTATTAAAATCATTCAGATATTGCGTGCCCTTGCGATATGCATATTGCGATATTTCGATAATTTTGACATATTGCGCAGCCCTAATTTATAACTCCTTGTAACGTACTTTTAACTATATAATTTATTGTTTTAAATTATTTTTAACTAAATAATATCAGATGTTAAACCTTCAGACTATTGGATGTTATAACTATAAAACTATTTAATCTATTAAGTCTATTAAGTTAGGTTGATGCATAAAAATGGGTGGCTGTCACTGCCCCTGGCCCTCCTAGTTTCACATTATATAACATTAGGATGGACATATGCAGTAATCACGCACCTTGTCATCATCCTCACAGGTCATGACGTTGGAGAAAGGGATCTCAGCCTTGAACATCTTTCTGCAGTGCATGAGCTGCACCAGCAGGTAACAGACTGTCTTAAACTTCATCCTTTTCGCTGGCTTTATGTCTGATAGGATCAGCCCAGGAAAAATCTGCAGAGAGAGAAAGAGGAAGAGAGGAAGGAGGTGGGAAGAAATGTGGAATAAGAATAGAGAAAAGATTAACTGAATGTGTGAAAATGGCTGAAGTAACTGTTGTCTGAAAAAATAACTAACTTAAAAAAGTGCTATGGATCCATTTGAACTCCAGATGGACTAGGATGTGTGTAAGACTTTTGATTGTCTTACATCAATATTATTACAATTTAAAATATTACAATTTAAAATAATAGTTTTTTTTTTTATTTTAAAATGTTATTTATTCCTGTGGTATCAAAGTTGAATTTGCAGCATCATTACCAGTCTTCAGTGTCACATGATCCTTCAGAAATCATTCATATGCTGATTTGGTGTGAAACATTCCTTAGTTTTATCAATGTGGAAAACAGTTGTGCTGCTTTTTGTGGAAACCATGATACAAAAATTTCAGGATTCTTTAATGAATGGAAAGTTCAATGTTCACAACAACTGTTTGTCTAATTATATCTTTCCCTTCCACAAAATGTTCTTTAGATTTTTAAAATGTTCTTCACACTAAGAAGCAGAAAGGTTCTTTGGTGAACCAAATTGGCATCGCTGTGAAAACCCCGTTTTGGATCCTTTTATTTTAAGAGTGTGGCTGTAATGTAAATAAATTCTATTGACTATTTAATTGCTTCCAGTTTCAACAGGAAATGAGTCAACACAGGAAAGAAAACTGCTCATCGCCCATGGCTCTTTAAAAACAGCATTACAAAAATCCGGGAGTGGATACGTGCCACCATCTTATATACCTGTATGTACAGGGAAGTGGCTTGACATGCAAATTCTATTCGCCAATTCCATTGGCCATTTTACAACTCAGAGTCTCTGTTCAGGGAACGAGGGTTACATCAGTAACCAAGACGTTTCCCTCTGACATTACATACATTACAGTATAGTTAGTATTATCGAGAAAAACACCACATTACAAGAGTTTATTGATGTTGTCTACGATGTGATGAGGATGTGTTTGTACCTTGCGTCTGTGTGAGGGTACAATGAAGAAAGTCTCGATGGCGTGTTTGCTGAGAAAAGCGTGTCTCTCGTGGCCGAGGCCTGGCTCCACCTCGTAATCTCCATTTAGACATTCCAACGTTGCTTTGGTGATATGAACCTTCCTGTTGGGGTATAGGCAAATGATCACACTATCACCTTTCTGCTCATATAGTCTTTGCTACATGTTGTATGATGGTTTAATATCTAATTATATTGTTGAATGCGGTGTGTGTGTGACTGACCCAGGCAGTCCTCCTGCCTCCATCATGTTGGCCAGTGTGACGTCATTGGACCAGACGTCATACTGCCACTTTCGGAGCCCCAGAACCCCACACAGCACACGGCCCGTGTGCAAACCCACACGCATGTTCAGGTTCACCTCGGTTGCTTCTGCAACAGACCTGATTACACAAATATTCACAAAAAAGTACATTTTGTTTAAGTTTTGCATTTTCAATACATCTTCATACGGACACCTATAGTGTGGATAAAATTTCACAAAAGAGAAAAAGTTTTTGGTTACAGATGCAATTGTAGAAATAGCCTCTCCGCAGGCACATTTGACCCCCAAGTCTAATTTACAAGGTAAAAAAAACATTTAAAAAAATGTAGAAATATTAAGGAATTGTACAATTGGGATTTCCAGACCTGGAAACTAGGAAAGTCATAGTAGTAAACTTTTAGTTATAATCTGCAGTAAAATATATTATTGGCTAAATATTAAGTAAAACTTGCTTTCTAAACCATAGTGATGTCAGAATTTTTTTTCAATACTTTTTTTACTCTTTGACTCGTACAATCACACTGGTGTGATCAGTCTTGGCTGGTCCCTGGAGCCTACACCTGTGTAGTTAGAAAGTTCAGCGCATAACGTGATCAACTGCTAAATTTAAATTGCTCTTTTGTGCTTTGTGGATGTGGCAAACTAAGCGCTTAACATAGATCACAACTATTTAATGTTTTCAACCACATTATCTTTATTGTAGGTTTCAGACATTTAAATACACATACAGTAAGTACTAGCAAAACAATAAATTTACAGTTATACAAAACACACACTGATGTCTATGGAAGCGGCAATAATAATCCTTTCTGAACTGCAAGAGGCGTTACAATTTCTGGGTAAATACAGAAGGCAGTCTGGCGGATGCTAGATATTTTACTTCATAAAGTTTTAAATATGGATATTTTTCTTACAAAAACATGAAAACATCAATTTGCTTCAGAAGGCCTGTATTAACCCCCCGGAGCCATGTGGATTACATTTATGATGGATGGATGGATGGATACACGTTTTTGAGCTTCAAACTCGTGGGCCCAGTTCACTGTCATTATAAAGCTTGGAAGAACCAACTCTGATTGTGTTCATCAGAAAGAATGTCATGTACACCTAGGATGGCTTGAGCGTGAGTAAATCATGGGGTGATTTTCATTTTAAAGTGAACAAATCCAAAGTGTTTTATTCATGTCAGACACACATTGTATAGGTAACTATATAGTTTACTCTAGTCTTCTCCCAGTTCCCCGGTCACTTAGTTTCATGTATTTTGGTAAAAGTAGGTGAATTTAAGTGATATCACTTAAATACATATAGAAACTATATATACTATAGACACTATGTAAGTGAGGATAGCAAAATAAAGTAAACTGTGACATATTATACCCAGACACTTTGACCTGACCATATTTCGCTTGTTTTTTCTTTAATTGCTATTGCGACCTTTAACACCACAGACTAAACAAAATTAAACATTGCTTGGTAATTGGTTGACCTAAATTGGTATTATCTAATTGTGTATTTAAATTTAAAAGCTGACAGCTGATTGGCTGATTTTAATCCATTACATACCTTTCTATCAAAGTTATCTGACATTATCAAGATGAATTCATGAGTTTGTGTGCCCATATAATCTTGGTAAAAGTGGTAAACGGATTTGGCGTGCTGTCTGCTATAGAGGGGCTCGGAGAGGATATTCTACCCGAGCTCCGATTGCCCCCCTATAACAGGAAAAATTGTTCAAAAGGGAGGAGCCGGGGAGGAGGAGGGATGCTGCAAGAACTAACAATGGGAAGAGGTAAGCTGCTGGTTTTATACCTTGGAATTAATTGGAAGATTAGATGGGCGTACTTCCTCACGAAATTACGTTTAGTAACTTCACTTTGTTCTGAGTCTGACACAGTTCAACTCTGAGTTCTTGTCAATGCATAAATAAATATTTTATCACCATTTTCTAAACTATAGCGAATAAACTGTGATAATGTGAGAATGTTGAAGGTGTCTAAATTTTGGTTTGACTGTAGTTAACAAGTTTGTGAATATTTTGAAAAAAAGGAAAAATTAAATAAAAGCAATACATCTGTCATACAGCACTATTGTGGCTGTGGTGTGTTATGTTAAAAGTATGATGTGTCACCATGGAATTAATAAGGTGAAGTGATGCCTTCTAAAATAATGGTCGTCTTAAAAAAGTCACGCTGGGGGCTCAGCTAGAATATTTAAAATGTATGTGTGAAAGGGTAAAACTGGTTCACAAACCATTTTGAATTATTCATTATTCAAATCAAAAGATTAACCTGAATCAAATGTTTTTTAAAGATGCGATGAAACAGAAGTAACAAAATAACTTTTCTTCCTTACAGTGACGTACATCTGAGCAAAATGGATTATCCAAAAGGGAAAACATGGGACTTGGTTCTATCCATCAGTTATAATAAATAAATAATAATAAAAACAAAACATATGCATGGATAAATTATTCACAATAAGATCTATAACAAATAGACCTTAAATCGATTTGAAATCCTCATGTACTGTATTCACAATGACAAACAACATGGCAAACAACAGAAAAGGTCCTAGAAATTCATTGGTGAAAAGTGTGGAAACCCTGAAAACTATATTTGCATCTAGAAAACTGGCGTCAGGTTTTTTTTCCCTTTTTTTCAAAAGCTTCTTATTCTCCCCTCATCCCTTACTATAATGCCGGATCTGATGATTGAAGAGAGAGAGGGGGCTTTGGCAGGCAGCAGGAATTTCTTTTCTGTTTGCTACCAGCACAAAGCAGGAGATCTACACTAATGTGAGACCGAAAGAGTGTGTGTGTGTGTGTGTGTGTGTGTGTGTGTGTGTGTGTGTGTGTGTGTGTGTGTGTGTGTGTGTGTGTGTGTGTGTGTGTGTGTGTGAGAGAGAGAGAGAGAGAGAGAGAGATGTGTTTTTGTGCAAGTTTTTGTCCGTGCATGCCTGTGTGTGCGTGCCTGTGTGTGTGTGTGCGTGCCTGTGTGTGTGTGTGTGTGTGTGTGTGTGTGTGTGTGTGTGTGTGTGTGTGTGTGTGTGTGTGTGTGTGTGTGTGTGTGTGTGTGTGTGTGTGTGTGTGTGTGTGTGTGTGTGTGTGTGTGTGTGTGTGTGTGTGTGTGTGTGTGTGTGTGTGCATATTCTAGCACCTGTGTGAGGTGATAAGAGACTGCAGCAGTGAAAGCCGCCTCAGAATTCAGAGCAGAGAAATGAATATAGTGCAGCAGGTCTCACTCACACACACACACACACACACACACACACACACATTCCCACACAAATGAAATCACTATAGCTTTCAAATACAGTCTGTCAGATGATGGTAGCTGCTGCTGGTCGGCTCAGTGACTGCTGTTAAATAACACAAAATGAGATTTGGCCACGAACACTGACTCACGTGATGGTGTCGATCATGTCCAGACCCATCTCCACACAGCAGTGAGCGTGGTCCGCTTTTGGCTGGGTCAGGCCGGACACACAGTAATAACAGTCTCCCAAGATCTTAATCCTCCTGCAATGGTTTTCCTGCCAATCAGACACACAAAAGCATGATCTGAGTTTTTCCAGAGACACACAAAGCCAATAAAATTGATGTGCAGTTGAAAGCAAGTCAGTGATGCTGTCGATAAATGTCACATATCTACCAGAATCTGATTTCTGACATATTTACACAATTTATGAGTGAAGAAAAGAAAGATTATGGTACTTCTGGGAAAAATCATTAGGATGTTTCCTGTTTTGATAGCCGAAAAAATTAGCAGATGAGAGTTTATTTGATGATTAAAGTGCCACTTATATGTTTTTTTTTATTTTTTATTTTTTTTTTATATTAAGCTGTTTGATTGTTTTTTACTTTATGTGGAACTTGCATTAATTCTAAAGGCCTGTTCACACCAAGGATGGTAACTATAAATTTAACTTCAATGACAACTTTTTTAGAGTCCACACCAATGCATGATAACATTCTGCTTATCATAAGTACACACTGCTGCAGTTTTGTCGTCTGATGCTTTAAATGCTTCAGCTCTTTAAAGTCGCCTGGAGTCTGATTGCCTGTCAATAGCCCCTTTCGCACACACAGTCACTACTGGTAAATTAGAGATCATGTGTGAAGAACATCAAAAATACTGGTAAATCGGTTCTGGCAATTTACCGGTAGTTGTAACATCCCGTGAATGTAATGAACGCATTTGTGAACGCAGAATGAAGATTACGGTATGAGCACGTACAAAGTCACAATGCAGTGACATAAGAAGTCTGCTTTGGGCCAATCATAAAGTTCTTATGAAGATGATGTAATTACTTAGTGCTGTTTACAGTAAGCTAATTAAAGATAATTTTATGATGACGGAAATCACAGAATTTACCGCTATTTTGGTGGTGATTTGTGAATGGCCTCTTAACGGTAAAAAGCCAGAACGCCGTTGCTTGTGTGAACAGCATATTTTATGTATTTACCCATAAAGTTATTCTGGTAATTTTACGGTAATTTACCAGGATTACTGTGTGAAAAATCGTTCTTAAAGTAATTCCAGCAATATTGTTGCTCTGTGTTACCTTTATAGTTGATGTGATGTGGAATTCCCTATTCTCATATTATAATGATTATTTAATTATTTATTATATGATTATTCTTGGTGGGAACGTGCCTCAAAATGGATGCAAGGTATCAAAATGGATAAAAGGCTATTGCAAAAGCTTGTATTTTAAATTTTAATAATATGCCACAATATTACTATTTCATTGTATTTTTGATCAAATAAATGCAGACTTATGGTGAGCATGAGACTTTTTTAGTTAGTTTCTATTCATTTTTCCAATTGAGTTGTAATCAAAAGGAACCCTTGTCAGACTGTCAGAATGTGACTGTGTTGTCACATTTCACCAATTTGTCCTTAAACTATAGATACTGATACAAATAGGCCTAGTCTTTTGCAAATGTTATTAGGGTTATATCTTAATTAATTCAACAAACACTTTAGACTAAACAGAGTGAGACAAACAGAAAAAAAGAAAGAAAAAAAAAGAACTTTCCACAGATCAATTGCTCTATTTTATTAGAGATGCACCATCTGGCACCACAGGGCAGGAGGAGACTGTGGGAAACCCCTTGTCACAGTACACACACACACACACACACACACACACACACACACACACACACACACACACACACAAACACATGCTTACTGACTTGGGAATACAGAAAGGCAAACTGTGCCATTAAATTATTGAAGGAAAGGAAATTATAAAAGTGAAAATTTGGAGCTAATCTGCTTTTATCTCTTTCTAACACTAGCACATTCAACAATTTTTACTTATTGGAGGACCAATAATTACAATGAAGAAGATCCAAATACTGCAAAAGCCTCAAGTAAAAGTTGCAGTTGTAATTTACAGTACATCAAAGATACTTCTGTATGATCACAGACAGCACCTTTGAAAAGTGCAAACACAATAAATGTCACAACACAGCTGTCAGGATAGTAATTTAGCATTTACTCTGAGCAGCTGCTGAAATATGTATTGGTGTTTGCTAAGAAAAGCATATTTATTTCTTTGGTAAGGGATCTGAACAAACCCCAAACATTTTATCAAACTCCTGTGAGTAACCTGTCTTGCACAATTTATTTTATGAACATGAATGATACTAGATAACATCTCAAATTATGTGGTTCCCTTTTCACGCTCTATGTAACATTGTCCCTGTCAGCTCTGTGTTTGTGTCTGAGTTCAGACTTTTTTGTTTGTCATACAACAAGTTTGCAACACACACTGATACACAAGAGAGACACATTATGGCGAGTGAACAGCAGTACTGAAAGTGTTCCTCCCTGCCTTCGCTACATCACGAGTAGGGATACACACTTGATGTGCGTTGTTTGCTTGGGTGAGCGGCACGCTCAGTCGGCTCTCGAGGGAGCCTTCTGCGATCATTGTGAGGCGCTGCATCTGAGAGTGCTGCGATTCCACCGGGCGCTCTTCGAGGAGGGCACCACGGCTCGCTTTTCCCGTGGCACAGGCCCCGCTGCTGCCGAGGCACAGCGGCGGCTTATGTCGTGGGGTTTGCAGAAGGATCAGGCGGAGGGGTTTGATATGGGCCCAGCCCCATCTCTGCCTTCACCCGCCAGATCCAGTGCTGCCTCTCTGGATTCGGGAGTCCACACTGCGGTTTCTCCCGCCCAGGCGGCGGCCTCTGTGCTGCAGCTGTCTTCCTCTGAGGTGGATGATGTCTGCAGTATTGATGCAGGGGTTGAAGACTCGCCACTCGAGCTCGTGGAGGTTTTGAGCAGAGCTGTGGCCAAATTAAACATTGACTGGTATCAGTATCAGTAAACAGTATCAGAGACTGTTAGGTCTGATGGCAGCAGCGTCCAACGCAGTGTCAGCGCTGTGGTGGGGCATTCGAGGGCCGTGCCCCCCTAGCGGTTATTGATGCCCCTCATACCACAGGCCATGGTGTGTGGCCCAAAAAATATCCCTTTTGGTTATTCTTTTAATAACAGTAGCCGTGTTTCCATTACAGATTTGCGCAAAAATGCAATAAGTCATTCCAAATATTATGCCACGGATGTCGGTAGGTTTATGTATCCCAGCCACCGCGTCGGACACATTAAGGCTGTAAGGAAAGCACCTTATAGCCACTTGAGCAGCACGTATGAGGTTTGTGTGTTTCTCCCTCAGATCTGCTTCAAGGTCTTGATCAATTGTGGCAGTTCTTAGTTTAGAATCCAGTATTCCTGTAATTCTGTTGTCTTTTATGAGTTTAATAACCAACACGTTGTCTTCTGTCTGCGTCGGAATGATCGATACAGTGACGCGCATCTGCCACATCATACTATATATTATTTTTTCCACTATTTTTTTTTTTTTCAATTTTGTTGTAATAACGAGATATGTCATTAAAATAGATTGTGAAGTTTGGATTTTTCCCTTAGGCATAGTGTAACAACTTAAAATAGCCTTCTCTGTCATTTATGGTATTGTAGTATATATTGTAGTATGCAATGTGTTGTAGAATATTTGAGTTTATTTATTATAAGTTGTGTATTTGTTTATTATTATTATTACTAGGCTATGTGCATATTTATTTTGAACATTTAGTTAATTAGGCTACCGTTCCCCTTTCGGGTAGTCGCCGCGAGAGAAGGGTGAAATGTTTCATTTGCATTAACAAAGTTTTTTTTTTTTTTTACCACTTCGTTATTTTGGCTCAGAATTTTTTTGGCTTATGAAGTTAATTTTGAAATGCTTTTAAATGAAAAACTTTGCGTTTAATAAACAAAATATTTTTTTGAAATGAAGACAGCGTTTGGAGTGGAGTGCAAAATAATCTGTTCCCTGAGTCCACGGCCTTTGTTGGTGTTGTGAGTGTACACAAATAAAAGTAGACAGTTTATAGTTTATAATTATGTCTTGCACTTATCTGTATGGCTATAAATAACGGAGTGCGAGTTGTTTCCGCTCTCATAAAGGAAAAAATCTTTCGTCTATTTAGTTTCATAGTTAAGCTATGTTTAAATATTAGCACATAACATATTTTTTTTAATTAACTAATTGTCTGTATATTTAATAAATAAGAAGCAAACCAAGATCGTCGGGAATGGATTGACATGCGTAGCCTACGTTTTCCTGTTTCCTTAACACAATTAAACAGAATTGTCAAGTATTCAGGCTCATGTTATACGAGCAAAACTAAACTTTATTTTGGGGAAATAGATTCCTGACCACTTTTACAGTCTATTGGCCTTCTAGAGAGATGCGCTAAAGCACAGCCTGGTGCGTAATGGAGATTCCAAAGCGCTCTTCTTTGGTCAGAACCACGGAATGCGATCGCAGACAGGTCCGTCCTATGCACCGAAATTTTTTTACAATGCAACAAAATATTTAAAGAGCATCAAGCTATTAAAATCTCTATTATGTAAGCACAGACAATATAACAGTATATTAGTCAGTCACTTTTATAGGTTAAACAGTGATTTGATAACGTTTTTAATTTAAGGCCCACCCCCAATTGGTCTGGCTCTGGCCCATCCAAAACTGGAATCCTGGCGCCGTGCCTGATTAATATAATAATAATAATAATAATAATAATAATAATAATAATAATAAAAAGTGTTTCGCTTTTTTATTGCATTTCTGCTGTGTTGGACTATGATGTCTCCACTGCATCAAAATATTTATCAAACGGCAGTGCCCCCCCGCCGATGACCCAATGCCCCTCAAGTAGATCTGCTCTGGCGCCGACTCTGGTCCAACGTGATTCCTTATGGCCTGTTTTACATGAGACCATTGCAGTGGTGGCTCAAGACCAAGGTATTTTTCTCGAGGGGAAACCCTTTTCGCGTGATCAAGGCAACGCGGCGGTGTCTCTGCACATGTGGAAGGATCCTTGGTTCCTGGCCCAAGGCCTGTTACTGGGGGCACTGTGTCAGCAAGTGTCTCTGACCATGGATGCCTCCCTTACAGGTTGGTGGGCGACCATGAGTGGTCGTTCGGCCCAGGGCTTGTGGCAGGATTGTCATTGTTCGTGGCACATAAATTGCCTAGAAATGCTGGCAGTGTTTCAGGCCCTGAAACACTTCCTGCCGTATCTCAGGAACCATCATGTGCTTGCATGCACAGACAGCACATCGTTGGTCTCCTATATAAACCATCATGGGGGTCTGAGGTCTCGTCAGTTATACAAGTTGGCTCGTCTGATCCTCCTGTGGGCCCAAGGGAAACTGCTCGCAGTCAAGGCAGTTTACATCCCAAGGGCGGCTGAATGTGGAAGCAGACATCCTGTCGAGGCAGGGGCTTTACACCGAGGTGGTGGAGCTCCTTTGGGAGAAGTTTGGCAGGGCCGACGTGGACCTGTTTGCTTCACACAAAAACACGCATTGTCATCTGTGTTTCTCCCTAACGCCTCCAGCTCCTCTGGGACTGGATACTATGGTACAGGAGTGGCCGAGGTTGCCCCTGTGTGCATTTCCCCCGATCGCTCTGCTTCCGAGAGTTCTAGAGAGAGTGCGTCAGGACGGGGCCCGTCTTCTGCTAGTAGCCCCGTTCTGGCCGGGCCGAGTATGGTTCTCGGACATCATGTCTCTCCTCGACGGCTCTCCCCTGGAGATTCCGCTCAGGAGGGACCTTCTCTCTCAGGTGGGCGGTGCTTTCCTACACCCTCGCACAAAGCTGTGGAAACTTGAAACAGCAACTGCCTGATGCTGCCATGTTGTTACTGTCACGTGACCTATTAGCGTCAGTTGCGTTCCTTCAATGCCATTTATAAATCCTCTCCCGTGGCCTCATGGGATAGTAAAGTGTCCATCGAATGCACACTTCAGAATATCGGTGGAAGTAGTAGGTCTTTCCACTCACCTACTGTTTCTTCGCATATTATATAGAAGGGAAGTATTTGATTTCGGATGTAGCATAAGTACCCTTTAGCAACCACATTGCAATGTCTTAGAAACCACCCACAGTACCCTATAGTATTCCTGTTTGTTTATGGGTCAATGACATGATGTTTTTTTGTGTGTCCGAACTCATTATTTTCCTAAAAATTATTTTAATAAATACATGTCATATATCAAATTGATCTACAGTATTTCCTTTATAAGAAACCCTTTTCATTTTTTAATGCCATTTTATGCAATGTTACTTAAAGAAAACCATGTGACAGCATATGACATCACACAGAAGACCCCAGAGGACCCCTTTGATGCTGTAACAATGTTAGTCACCCTCCCATAAATATTAGATAATTTGATATTTTTGAGTAATGATGAGGTTGATTCAACTTATCATGTCAGGTGGTATGACCCCTGGAAAACTTTGAAAATTGTTATTATAAAAATGTATGTATAACCTTGAGCATATGGTCAGACATGCGTATAGGTTTCCAAGTTAATGCCTGTTAGATTTGAATTGAGTTTGAAATGTCAGGTGGTGCGACCAGCAAATTTACATTTAAAAGTATCAATTCCCACTGCAATTGAAAAATGAAGTAAGAAATATAACTGTAAACCGTTATATAATGTACACAAATAATTTTTAAAACATAAAACATAAAAACTCATATGGGTTTGAACACATAGAAAAGTGTCAATTTATATGAATTGGACTAAAAGGGCAATACATAAAGAAATGGAAAGGGAATTTGCCGCATTTTAGACACTACAATGATTCATTTGTATATTGTATATGTATATTATTTTAAATGAATATATGGTCACACCACCTGATGTTTTCAGGGAGGTAAAATCAGAAATCTTGTTTATTAATGAATGAATGCCGTCTTAAAAGCTGTAAAACCAATATGACTCAACACCATACATGTTTTGGACATAAAAATGCATTTTAAGACTGTTTTGCTATAATTGACCCTTATGCTATTTTACAGTTGGCAAATTGTTTTAGAGAAAGTGGCATTTTTTCTTCACCCAAATCACTTGACACAATGTATGTAAATGCAAGTCTTTGTCCACTGTTATTTTTGCGTTATAGCATATTTAGGCTACAGGATAATAGTGTTTCTAACTGAAATGCTTCCTCTCTCCTGCAGTGCACAGAGGGACTCTATGAGAAGCTGTGGCCACTAATGTGGATTATGATTATAATACTGATTAGCATATTGCCTCGAGACTGTAAGTAATCATATCCACCTTATTTTTCAGGTAAGCTAATGTTAACGTGTCTGGCTTCCGGTGTCATTCGCTTCCAGTTATTTTTAGATGTACAAAACAACTCGTTATGCTGCTTAATATTGCAAACTGGTGTTTCTTACCATATTATTTGAATGTATTGTCTTAATTATAAACACAATGGTTTATAGTGCAAACAGTTTTACAGTTTACTGCACTTTGATATATTCTTCTCGTTATTTCCCTATTGTGGCTAATAAATCGGAAGTCTCGCACATTCACAGAAAACTCCTTACTTCTGCAATGAAAAACAAGATGGATAAGTTATCGCATACGCCCATTGACTCAAGCTTTCTGATGTCATTTGCTCCCCCCTTCCTTTCTCTCAACACATACATGCCAATAGTATTACTTACTGTAGCGAGCTCATCAAATTTTCCGAAGAGCTCATTCAGTAGTTTAACCAGCTCTTGGGCCGTGCACTGTGAAGCTAGGCTGGTAAACCCCACAATGTCTGCAAACAGGATGCTGCACAGAATAAGAGGACAACAGGTTACAGTGATTCACAAAAGACCTTACACTGTGCTTTGTAAGGCTAGCTTGGGGACAAGCCAAAAAACTGTGTTTTATCAGAAACATGCGCAGGACTATAAAAGCAATATGAATCAACTAGTGTCTACTGACTCTGTTGGCCACAGTCTTTAGATTAACCCAGGCCAGGGGTCCAGGGGGTACTTGGCTCACCCAATCATGAGTTTTACCCACCTGAGGTGTCAAGGTTTGACTGGTCAATATATTCCAATAAGCCAATCAGCATTGTCTCATTCAGTTAGCATGTCAGTATGTCAATGTAGCATGTCAAAACACTTTTGAGATGAAACGTAAGTAGTGACAAATCTACAATAAAAATATTGTAACAAACATTCTTGAAAAAGGAAAAAAAAACATCAGTTTTTGATTGGATGGAAGCAGATTAATTTTAGTTTTACTTTAGATTACTTATTATCTTTCAAACTTTATAACCCCCCTTCATTAACATTAAAATGCAATGCTGCGATAAAATCTCAATTAAATGAAACTATAAAACACTGAAGAATTTTTTTTTTAAATAGCAATCACAGTGAACTCTAATTAAAAACTAAATTAAAAGGACAAGCTCAAAATAAAACTATAATAAATGGCTCCAGATTCATTTGTAACATGACATTTCTGACTAAAATTACAGACAAAGCAAATACGGCAGTGAGAGATGAATGAGAGTTCTAACATATATCTTTTATAGAGCTCGTAGTTACAACCATTGATCTGGAGCTGGGCCTGGATTAACTTCATCTTTTAGATAGTTAGTTGGTCATGGAAAAGTTACTTGTATGCATCATCCTTCACTCACAAATCGCTTGGCTGGAACAGGTCTTTAGGGATGCATATGTGTGTATGTGCTATTGTGTGAATTTGCCCCCCAGCACTTGTTCCATCTCTCACTCTCCGTCTCTCCGCATGTGTGGGCAGCGTGGGTTAATTGAGCATCTCTTGAGTTGATAGCACTAGCGCTGTGGGTACCGTGCACGCTGTGCGAGCTTTGGTTGGGAGCCAGACTCTTAGACGATTGCGTGTGAGTGGAGAGTTGTTGACTCTTATTGACTCACTGATTCAGTATTCGCAATCACAATTTAAGTACAATTGAATTGACACTGTCTGTCTCGTCTATATATATATATAAAAAAAACAACTATAAATGTAGTGCTCTCCTCTCTCATTCATGGAATTGGGCTTTCAACATGAATGGCTGGATTATTGAAACGCTCTCTCTCGTTCTTTCTATACCTGACGTTGTCATGCCGCTGGATGTATATCTTGTGGAAGATTCTTTCTGGTGGCTTCAGGAAGTCTTCCTTCATTTCCATGGCAACATTCCTGGGCAGCAGGCTCATTAGGAGGCGTTCCTGTTGAATATGTCCATTACATTTTGGGATAAATAGCGAGTTTTTTTTTTAGTGTCATCAGTCAAGTTTAATATGAATTAAAGTATAGATTATTATTATACTCTTAAGGATTAATTTACTCATTTTTTTATCAATACTATTCCAACATTTTAAAATAATACAAAGCCTTAAAACTATGAAATCACACAAATGGAATTGTGGGAACTTTGCAGTGGCCAAAAACTCTCTAAATTGTTCACAATTGCTTCCCTTTAATAGATTTTTGACATGCACTCAACCAACTTTTTTCAAATTGGACACACAACAACATGTAAGTTATGTTATAGAACAAATGTAAAAGTCTCTCCAAATGTTCTCTCCTTAATGTTTACCACAGACATGGAAATTTCCAAGGGAAGCCATGGCCTTCCGGCTGGCCTTTAAATTGACGTCATGACTGAACATGAAAAAAAAATGTTTGTGCTGGCCATTGTCTTATGTGTACTGTTAGTTTAAAAGTGGCCACTTCTGTTATCTGTATATGTTTGATCTAATGAACTCGCTGATGGCTATATAAGTGGCCAATCTCTGTGAGAGATCACAGTTTTGAGCATTGGAGTTGGTTGGTTGGCATGGCAAAGGTACGTTTCCGTGGAAACGCATACAGTTAATTGCCAAGCCGGGCGTTACTAAAAGCAGGTGATAAATGCCTTCCCGATGAGCAAACCCCAGCGAGCCATGCCACCTGTGTTAAAAGCCCAATGGGTCGTTTTCTCAATTTCTCAAAAGTTATCCTGAAAGTTGTGTTGAGAGTTGATAAAATTAGCAGCATGACTGTAACTGTCTAAGCCTCTTTTATTGAATGTGAAATTTTAAACCAATGAACATTAGCATCTGTAACATAGATTTGTTGGTAACACTTTACAATACGGGTGCACTAATATGCATTAATTCATGCTTAACTAATGCACAGATAATCATGAGTTAATGTATGACTCATGAAACACTAAACCATTTATTAATGATTACTGCATCAGCAACTAATGAACATTCTATAAGATTAATAGATTTAGTAATCAATAAATTGTTATTAGTTAAATGTGTCATAATGTATTAATTTCCTAATTATATATTATATTAACTAAAAATGACAACATATGAAAACAAATTCATATGTTAATTACCACAATGGTTAAAGTTATGTACTTCAACATCCAGTCCGATGTTTCCTTGTTGACAAAATTATAAAGTTGTGCTATGTATATACTGAATATCTAAACTACTGTATATACTTATTTGAACACAAATACAGTAAAATACCTGTTCCTGTGTTGGCAAAGCTAAAAATGTTTTGATCCTTCAGAAATCAGTCTAATATGATGATTTCCTGCTGCAGAAACATTTCTTATTATTATCATATTGCTGCGTAATATTGTTGTGGAAACTGTGCTTGCTTTATGAATAGAAAGTTCAAAAGAACAGCATTTATTTGAAACAGAAAGATTTTGTAAAATTACAAAAGTCAACAAAATAAACATTTTAATTTTTTAATTTTTTTAACCTTACTGATACCCAATTTCTGATACCCAAATGAGTTGTACATTAGATTTTTTTATTTTTTTATTTTTATATATATATATATATGGGATTATTTTGATGTTGTTATTATTAGTAATATTATAAATACTACTACTATTGTTCAAAACACAAAAAAAGTTTAAAACTCGTGTTACAGGACTCCGGTCTCCCCTATCCCTCTTAGTTTTTCCATTTAATCCAAAACATACATGTCAAGTGTTCTCCCCGTCGTGATTTAATTAATCTGCCCCAGAAACTAAAACTTTTGAAATCAATACATCAGTCACTCTTGCTGAATGTGCACATAAATGATAGATCACCAGAATGTACGAATGGAAAGATTACAGACTGGTCCATATCTCTGCAGCGAGTGTGAGAGTTTGTGTGTCAGAGAGAGAGTTGTGTGGTACAGCCTGGTGTGATGTATAGAGTGGGTGGTGTTACCTTCTATTCAGGGAGTTTGTTGGGTAGGAGGTGGATGAGTCATGTGCAAACAATTATAACCAATTTCAGTCGCTAAGGAACAAGGGGAAAGTGTACTCTGCACTTTAGTTTGTATGAGTGTGTTTTGCATCTTTCCATCTTATGCCCCTCTCCACTTCATTTATAAATCATTCAGTAATTATCCACTGCAATCTACCCAGAGCTCGGCGAGAGAGATAAGTTATGCTAATGTTGCTATTTGATTCACATGCTTTATCATTGATATAATCCATAATGACAGCTAAAGGAAGCAGTCTCACTAATAAATAAAGTGGGATGGTGGATCGGCTTGTTCCGGTAGGTTGCTGCTGCAAGAAAATGTTTGATAAAGTGCATCACAAACTGCTGTGTGTGCGGTTTTGTGCAGAAATGTCCATCCCACAAATATGCTAACAGATAGCGAAGAATTTGATCAAAGAATAGAAAACTCCTGCTTTTTTCTGTGTAGTCAGATCATGGGGCGTCGGAAGCAAAAAAAATGTGGGTGGGTCCTCAGAAATTTTTTTTACTGGAGTAGATGCCAATTACATTAAGTACAAATATACCGCTTTGCTTGCAAAACGTTTAGTTCGGAAAGACAAAATTACAGAAATCGCCATATCATTGAGAGTGGCAGTAGTGTAGGGGTAAGCCGCACGGTATCTAGTTTTGACACAAATCGACCCGCGGTTCGAGTCCGCCTTTCGCCGAGCTCAATCTTCTCCCTTTTCCCATCACATATCAGATCGGAAAGGCATTTATTTTCAATAAAAATGAAGAAAATATTAGAAAAGTGGAAATAAAGCGTCTAACATGTGTTTAATAATAAGTGTTTATCCATTAGGGGTAGGTAAACAGACATGTGCTGAATGATAGAGATGATAAAAGTGAGTGGGTCCAATATCATTGATCGTAAAAAGTGGGTGGGTCTTGTCCCACCCACATACAATGGTTCCGACGCCCATGAGTCAGATACATGGAAGATTTAAAAAATATATTAATATAATAATTTTATCATTAAAATATGTTAAATTTAATAATAATAATAATAATAACAATAATAAAAGAAAAATAATTTATTTACAGATGACCACATTATTTTTTACTTTTTTTGAGTCGTGGAGGACCACACTCAGGACTTTTTAGATCTGCCGTGCCTAACAAACTATCAAGTCAAGTCACCTTTATTTATATAATACTATCCGGACTGCTGGCTCTGCGTTTCTTTACTACAGTAGCCTTAATGAGCAGTCCAAGGCACACCTTCCAGTGAATGGTCCCAGAGAGGATTGTGGAGTGGGTGCTGGTGAACAACGAACTCCACACTCCCGCCATTGAGGGTGAGCTGCAGCTGGCCTCTGCAAATAGTATTTACGATTTAGAAGAGGACATTTCCCTAATTCTCCTGTCCCCATGGGTCCCACTCAGCTCAAAGTCTCCTGTGCCCCCACTAGTTCCACTCAGCTCAAAGTCTCCTGTGCCCCCACTGGTTCCACCCAGCTCAAAGTCTCCTGTGCCCCCACTGGTTCCACCCAGCTCAAAGTCTTCTATTGCCCCACTGGTTCCGCCCAGCTTAAAGTCTCTTTTGTCTCCAGAGTTCCCATTCTCTCCTGCATACTCTTCCAGAATCAGCCAGTTCCTCTGCCCCACCTCCGCTGGTTCCCTTCAGCCCCTCAGCTCCTCCTTTGACACCTCTCTATTGTGTGTTTTTGCCCTTTTATGATCTCCAGCTCTGCCCATTCAGGAGGAATCCCCTGGCTCCACCTCCAGCCGTTGAGCCCATCACTCCACCTCAACCCATCAACCTGTGTCGACCTGTCAGCTTTGCCTTCCCTCTGCTCCACCTGGAACCATCGTCATTATGGCTCCACCGGGGTCCCTTGTCCCTCCGTCTGCACCTAGGTTAGACGTAGCTCTGCCTGCACCACGGACATACGGGCCTTTAGCTACGTTTCGTCCCTCCACCCCTTTGGCTCCATCAGGTTCCGCCTTCCCACCAGCTACACCTTGGTGGCTCCAACTTGGATGCTAGTCACTGCGGCTCTGCCTCAACATGGTATGTTCACACCGGACGCGAACGACGCGATTCGCACGAGTGATTTACATGTTAAGTTAATGCAGAGACGCAACATGGCATTCTGCGGCGCAATTCACGCAAATGAGGCGGCGCGAATGAAGCAGCGCGAATCGCTCAAGTTGAAAAATCTGAACTTTGGCGGATATTCGCGCCGCATTAACCAATCAGGAGCTTGCTCTAGTAGTGACAACAATGAGGAGAAAATCTGTATATTAATATCTGGTTCAGACAATATGATTATCACTGTGATAACATTAAATGACATGAAACACAACCCAGTCTCTTTTTGTTAAATGCAAGTTTATGTTTGATCAATAATACAAAAGTATAAGTAAAAGGTATAATAAGCTATGCATGAATAAAGCAAACAATTCAGTCAAACATTCAAAGTCAGTGCTAGTAGGCAACAACTGTAACGTAAAGTTATAGCCTAAAAATAAAAAAGTAATGACACTTCACTTTGCCCTCAGCCTAAACGATTTGCCAGGGAACAAATTATAGATCCATGAGACCAAAGATCGGCCGTTACATCTACACAAGACGAATTATAGCTCGAGACACCACAGAGACATCAGAGTCAGCGGCAGATGGCAGAAGGACTGGCCGAGGAAAGGGCGCCGCTGAACCACTGGAGCTCACAACTCTGAAAACGCCAGATAAAATGTTCAAATAGGCACTCTTTTTATAAATAAACCATAGATTTGAGCTTTAAACAACTACATTATCACCTGAAAAAGTCTTAAAACTATGTTTTGTCACATATTCACAGTAGATTTGAACAAAAAAGACGTGTAAACACAGCCCATGCCAGCCATTTCTCAACGAGACGAGCCAGCTGGCAGAAGCCCCTCCCATGACACGAATTTGTGTCTGTTGTGAAGTGAATGTCACGCGCGAATGAAGCGAGTAAACTCAAAATGTTCAAGCGTCCAACTTCGCGCAATAAGCGCAAATTATTCGCATCATTCGCGTCCGGTGTGAACGCCACATCAAGGACCATCTGTGTCACCGGTCTCGCTGACATTTCGTCTGTGCCTAGGGCTCCCTATTCCATTGGCCTTGTCTCTATCAGTTGTCCTCCTGGAGTCGACAGCTAAGTCTTTACCATGGCTCCTCCTGCCCCTGGCTCCACCCTGGTTCCTTCCACCATTAGAGCCGCCTTGTTCTTTTCTGCCACCAACCCCTCAGATTTCCTGTTCTTCACCAGCCCTTCGTCCTCATCCAGAGCACAACACAGCAAAACAGAAGTGCCACAAACACACAGCAATGTTCTTTTAGGCAGGTAAACAACACATAGTGGCGTTCCTTCACCATTCGTTCCTCAAGTCTGTGGAAACACACGGTCGGTTTGTGACAGGCTCCAGTTTGCCTGGCCGAGAGCAGGCTCTGTCTCCAGAACATGAACCATTCTGGTGGAAAAGGGGTAATTCACAGCCCAAACCAGCAGCCGGGCTGTTCACCTTGGCTTCAGACTGGGAGCTTCAAGTCTATCTGGAGAGGCAGCTCAAGTTCCCAGTTCTCATCATGGTAACTGTATTGAGGCCAGATGTGGTGCTAACATCAGCTACTTCGAAGCAGGTGCTCCCGATAGAGCTCACGGTTCCTTGGGAGGACTGCATCAAAGAAGCCATAAATGGAAGGAGTCCAAGTATCAGGAGCCGGTGGAGGAGTGCAGAAGGGCAGGCTGGAAGGCAGCTGCAAGCCCATCAAAGTGGGGTGTAGAGACTTCGATGGATGGTCACTGTGTAAGGTCTACATGCTTCTTGACATTACTGGGGTTACAAAGAGGAAAGCCATCAAGTCCGCCATGGAGGCTGCAGAAAGGGCCTCCAGATGGCTGTGGCTTAAGAGGAGCAATCCGTGGGGCAGTGCTGCTGGGACACAAGCCAGGGTCTGATCAACCCTAGCTGTATCTGGGTGAGGGTGTGATGTTGAAATGAGAGTAAAAATCTGTGTTGGCGAGTATATGAAACAGCATCAATCACTAGTTGGCCGGTAACATTTTTATGAATTCTAACAATGCAATGTTGTGACAGTTCACTCAAGACAGTTGACGGGCCAGTGCTGCATCGTCACGAAAGTTTTAAGCCTTGTCAATTTAAATATTCAAGCGAAAAAAAACATTATTCACAAGCAGTTCAAATTCCAGTTTAACTTTTTGTCGGGCTGTTTTTTCTTTCTTTCCAAAAAGACACTGATAACACAATAAGGAATATAATCAGGGTCCATTTTGATTTCATGATGACTTAGAAGTTTGCATTCAAAGCTAGTAAGCCAAATGAAAAAGCTAATACTTTGAGGTGCATTTGGTGGACTGTAATGGCATTATAGTTGCATACAGCCTGAATACCAACTAAGTCAACCATCTGACCTTAGACCCGATCTCAAAACTGTTCTGTGTGTCTTAGAGTACATGCATCTGTGTGTGCATGTAACAGTATGTGTTTGCTAAGAAAGCTTGACCTTTAAGCTAGTCAGGGGGGAATGAAAGCAATCTTGCAAGGTAATTACCTGTCAAAACTGCAATTTTAACTTGAGGGAGAAAAAGAAACAGCTGATCATTTGATCTAAAACATGCAGCTGCTCATTTGCGTGTATGCCAACCCATGTGTTGTGCGAGTCTGACCTGTTTCTCGTTCTCGTCCTCAAGTTGCAGGCGCTGTTGGATGCAGTTTCTGGCCTGTAGGAAGGCCTTCCTCTGGGCACGCTCAGTAAGGACTCGCACAAAGACACCCGACAGATTCACGCCGACCAGCAACACTGCATTTGCTACCAGCTACAAACACACACAGCGAGAGAGAAAATTAACAAGGTTTGTGTGACCATCTCTGTTTATCGGATCATGGAAAAGGATTCTGACATTTAAGCAACATTTGGCGACTGAATACGAACTTTCAGTGATTAGGAGTGGCGTACTGGGTAGTGTGTGTGTGTGTGTGTGTGTGTGTGTGTGTGTGTGTGTGTGTGCGTGCGTGCGTGCGTGCGTGCGTGCGTGCGTGCGTGCGTGCGTGCGTGCGTGCGTGCGTGCGTGTGTGTGTGTGTGTGTGTGTGTGTGTGTGTGTGTGTGTGTGTGTGTGTGTGTGTGTGTGTGTGAACAAGAGAGAAAAACAGGGGCATGGAGCGAAAGGAGCTTGAAGGAAAGACGGACACAGATGCCGAGAGAGGGTGCAGTGAGTTCATTTGTTCAATCCATCCTCAGATGATAAACTCGAGTGCGGAGACGGACAGATTTGCTCCTGTGACGGAAAGAATCAGCAATTGCCCGGCTTTTGAGACGTGTCACTTCAAACAGGTCCCCATTATAGGCTTTGTATTGTTCATTCATAGAGCAACAGAAAATAAGATTACTCAGAATCCCTTCAACTAGTCTATGCAGTCTTTTAACAGGCCTTTGTAATTGAAAGTGAAGGCCATTTGCTGAATAGCATAAAGTCGTGGAATTATTACAAATCTTTAGCAAGGTTACAAGGCTTGTAAATTAGGTAATAAACAAAGTGGCCAGCTTGGTTAAACGGTTATTAGCTATTGACTGGTGATCACTGAAAGGCTTTAAAATGTTACACTATCAGAGCCATTGCGAGCGGCTTATAGACGGCTGACCGTCCTGTATATGCGTGATGTGCACCAAGGTTACGCTGTGACAGTCTGAGTGAGAGGTTGTGGAAAAAAACCTCATTAACTCAGGATGTGAACGGTGACACTTGAGTCTAGATGTGAAGTGCTCTTGAAGTTTGGAGTGCAATAATGAAATACTGTATATGCTGTGTGCTGTGAGATGCTGCTGTTTAAATGTGAAGTTACACCGATATTTTTAGATCAGGTGATTTTAATGAGTTTACCTCGATCCTCTATGTGTAAGGTCTTTGGAGCATTTTGATTGGATTTTAGGCACTCGGTCGGACTTTTCAAAGAAATCAAGGCTTAGTAGGTCAACAAATCCAGTCCCTGCTCTCACAGGTTTGGTTTTTGATGACAAAAGCTGCAATTCCTTTGTGAGTGTTTGTCACAAACATCACTTAGCATCCAGCGAGGATGTAGTGAGACATGTGAAACTGTCACGCCGCTCGGTAAATCAGAGGCGTAGAGGTTACGAGCTGAACTGAAATGTGTCAATGTGTCCGTCTGCCAGATTAAACGAAAGGTCAATGCATACAAATACACGAGACTTGCTTTGTTTACAGCCTCACAGGTTGGGTTTTATTTTAACTTTCATGTTCTGTTGAGGTTTACTGTGTTTATTGTCATAGAAATACTGATGTACAGTGATTTTGAAATGAGCACCTTATTCATCATTTCAAATGTAATGACTGTGTGTTCCTCTGACCTAATCAAACCCTACTGATTTCATTTCAAGCTGCATCCATGTACTGTTTGTTTTTCAGAAATGTTACTGGTATCAATTTCAGTATTGCTTCTATTTTGAATCAATCGGACCCCAGCAAAAACACTTCTCACAACTCACAAATTCTGTTGTTATTTACTCACCCTCATGTTTTTCCATAACTATATCACTTTCATTATTTTGGTTACCATTGACTTCCATTACGGATATATACAACTCTGGACTGTAAAAAATGAAAACTGAAAATGTACTGGTAATTTTCTGCCAGTACATTAACCAGTCATTTTACGGAAATCTCTGTTAACCCTTAAAACACAAACTAATGCAATGTGTAATTCAAAATACAGGTAAAACACCTGTAAAAAAAAAAACAATACGGAAATTTCCTTCATATTTAAACAGTACATTGTGTCCTATATTTACAGACTTTTTTTACAGTGTGGACTTAACCACTTAACATCGATTTAGTTGTTTTAACCCAGCAATTGGGTTGCTTTAAACAAACATTTAACCCAACCGCTGGTTGTTAGTCCATTTTCAACCCAACTTGGGTTATTTTTAACCCAGCATTTTTTAGAATATATATATATATATATATATATATATAGGGAAACATTAAGATTATTATATAAACATTTCACGAAATGCTTCATTATGATGTTCCACAGAAGAAAGTCATATAGTTTTAGGATGAAGGTAAATGATGACAGAATAAAAATTCTCTCATCTCTTTAAGTATCAGCCTGATGCTTAAATGTGAAGCACATTTTTCAAGCCATGAAAATATGAGAACTAAAAAGAAAAGGTTTGCCAGGTCTGTAAGGTCTGGGTGAAAAGTTCCAACCCCAAACTAAAAAATGTGTTTACTTTTGAGGTAAAAGAAGATCTCTATAGCTGACCAGACAAATTTTAGTGAATTGTTTAAAAAACTGCAATATCAGACTCACAATTGAGTTGTAGTACTGAATATCAGAACTGCAGCCTTGCGTCTACGGCCCAATTAAAGCTGTGCTGATCTTCTCAGCACAACCGCACTCTGTGATATTGTTTAATTGGTCCCACTTTATATAAGACGGCCTTAACTACTATAACATCAAAATATAAGTACAATGTACTTACTGTGTTCATATTGTATTGTAAAACCCTTTTGTTGATATTGAGGTGGGATACGGGTACAGTTAGGGACAGGTGTGGTGGTATGGGTCAGTTTAAGGGTAGGGTTAGGTGTAAGGGAAGTTCAACAGTGTAATTAAAAATGTAACTACAGAAATTAATTACAGATGTAATTACATGCAGGTATTTTTTTTTAAAATGTAATGACAATGTAAAAACATGTATGTACACAATAAGTGCATTGTATCAAATGATTAATTTAAATGTAAGTACATAGTAGTTAAGGCCACCTAATATAAAGTGGGTCCGTTTAATTGTATCACTGCTACGCTGACTGGAAGAAAAATTATTTAAAGGAGGGAAGGACTACAGTCCCAGTTAAAGAGAAACTTCAGATTAAAACAATTTACAGCATCATCATCATTAAACTGCAAAAAAAAAAAAAAAAAAAAAAATCTAAATATACTTTTTTGTACACATCTTCATAAATCTCCAATGCACTGTCCAAGTATGTAATTATATTATTCAAACACAAGGGTATTCCACTATTGGGTATTCCAGTCATTTGTTGTGCTATGACAGAAATTGATGGCCTGCAGAGGTCTCACAGTAAAGTTCTGACTGCTAAATCTGATCAAATCCGTTTTTTTAATAGTTTCATAGTGTACTATGTTTAGCACAAGATTCACAGCTCCGCAAGCTAGGGAAACGTCCTAATAAGCTCAGTTCTGATATTCTTAATAAAATAAAAAAATAAGTTAAAATACACACAGTGATAAATTCAGATTAATTTTATGTTGGCTAAGCTACAAATTAAGTTGTAAACTTAGGCTACACATCTTACATTTTTTAATTAAAATTACCAAATTATTTCTGAATGATTCTGACGATTTCTGATATATACATTATTTCTGCGGTTTATTTTTCCACAAAAGAAGTTCATTCTGACTGACTCCATTCACTGTGCTTTCTTTAGGAGCTGTCCATCCTCATTGGTGCTGAAGTCAAACAGGCCCTCGCGCGCTCTTCACGCCACCTGTGTGCACGTGCAGTGCGTGCGCCCACAGCCCTCATGCTCCAGCAAGCACATTAACCACTGGTGCTTTACCATACAAGACACGCCAAATAAAGTAAAAGTTATGGACGGAATGTTCAATGACACAACTTACCGGCGTCCACACGAAAGGTCTACGCGCCGTTACCGATGTCGCCATCACGATGAAATGCGAAGCAGCCACCAGGATGCCGAACAAAATCGCCAAGAGCGTCCTGACCGGAAGCAGGGAGTAGGCAACAAACGTAACGAGCATCAGCTGCCAGACACCTTGCTCAGGTGTTGTGCTCGGTGCGTCAGGTGCCTGCGCGCCCTGCGTGCCGTGACCCAGCGCGAGAGGAAACGGGCAACAGAGTAGCGCAAACGTGAAGCTGAAGAGCAGCGCGAGTCGCGCTATCTGCTGCAACTGCGTGACCTGCAGATATTTGACGTTGGTGACGATGAAGAGTGAAGTGAAGATGACGCAGTGGACCGGGTGCGAGCCCTTGGACACGGTGAAGCGCGAACCGGCGGACAGCAGCTCCACTAGCGCCAGCGCGGACGCGGCGAGGATGAGGATGGCCAGCGCTTTGAGCGTTGCGTTCTGCTCGAGCTTCAGGTTGTACTTCTGGAAGAGAGTCTCGAGCTCCTTGCAGTCAAACTCGCGCTCACACGCACCGGCCAGACAGCGACTTTTCCTCCGCCGCGTGCGGACTCTGGGAAACGGAACTTCTTCCATAGCGGGGCCATTCATACAGCCAGAGTTCTTCTTCACAAGCACCGCATGTCCAGCACTTGTTGTCGCGGTCCTGGCGGCAACTGTCGCGCCTCGAGACGGACTCGCGCACACTGACCCCAGCGCGAGACTGTATCTAATCCGCAGCACGCGCCGCCACCATCCACAGGTTGGTGACTGTTGTGACGAGCGCAGACGGCACCCGCCTCCTCTTTTCTCTCCCTCGCACTCTCTCTCCTCCCTCCTCAAGGCGGTCTCCAGGGAACAGACCACCCGTAGCGTTTGTTCGGCCCCAGAAAGAGGTTAACATCGACCACGCAGAGCCGGGACTCCCCTCTCCGCATCCCACAGCTGCATCTCAGCGCCGCGGCCGGATCACGCATGCGCAATGTCAGCCCGCGATTGAGAAACCAAGCACGTCTCACAGCCCTCAAAAAAGATAAGACAAGACCGCAGAGCAGCTCTGACAGGGCTCGTCTTAAATGGAAAAAATGAGAGCAGGGCTATCTTCATGTATGACGCTCGAGCGTGTATATGAAACGAGCAAATTATGTTTTCCTTTCGACGCACCAAAACAGAAATAACCCAGGAGAGTCTCCCCGCCGTGTGCCTATAAATAGCACGCTGATCAGTGGCCTTTTAATTAAGCACTTTAATTCCAGCTCGAGGCTTTGTTTGGAGTGCCGTTACCGATCCGGCAGCGGAGCAGGTGTCGCGGATTACAGATCGCATTCATCTTTTATTCTCGCGCATCTGCGTCTAAATTGATTACCGCCGGGTCCCTAAGTGGATTTTTACGTTGGGACAATGGGGTTGAGGAGGTGTGCCCGCTCCGCCATTCATGACGAGCTTCGTGTGTTCATTTGGCTGCTGTTAAATGGCCTGTCAAGAGAGCGCTAGAGTCCCATTTGGACCTTAAACCCAGAATAGAAGCAGACTAAGGCCGCCGTTAGGGCCCCTGCAAACGTTCTACTCGCACCCCCCTCGGAGCGACCTCTGACAACAAATAAATCTGTCATAAATAATAGTTATTATTAATAAACATAAACATAAGCGTTTTTAATTTTAGTTTGTTCGAATTATAATTTCTTAATCTCAAAATCACCATTATTTTTTACGGATCTCCTAAAGGAACAAATATGAGACAGAGGAAAAAATATTTGTCAATGCTTTTGCGTTCTCTCACAAATGTTTTGCGCTCCCCAGAGAAACTTTGCGTTCCCTCGCAAAAACTTTTGCAATCCACCGTGAAGGTTTTGTGAGCGGACATAAACTTTCTCAGGGGAACGCAAAACATTTGCGAGCGAACGTGAAGTTTCTTGGCGGGGAAACATTTCTGAGAGCATTGACTTGTGGGCTGCATCCAAAAACTGGAAAATGCTGCCTTCGGAGGACGCATTTCAAGGTAGGAAGGCATCAAGGCACGTCCGAATCCAATGTAAGCTTCACTTCCTGCCTCATAACAGACCTTCATCTGGTTGATTTTTGAAGGCAGCATAGATGTATCCTTCGCTGCCTTTGATATCCCACAATCCTATGCGTTCCATTCGGCAACAGACAGTTGAGCTAGAAAAAGAAAGATGGCATCTGAAAGTTGCGGCTGCTGGTCAGTTTGTGTGTATGTACATTTTTTTACCAACATTTTCTACTTCTGATGTCATTTCTGGTAAGAAATTACTACTGTAGTAATTAAATATTCACTTAGTTACCACCGAAGCTCACGCTTTTTTGATGTAGATCATTAAACTGTTACTCTGCCTCAGAAATGTGTTTCGTGAGGTGCCTTCATGCGCAAACGCTGCCTTATAAGCAGGCCCACAAATTCCACAGAAAACTCCGAAGATTTCCGCAGATTGTAGTGCCCGTCATTTGAGAAACATACACAATCGAGTAGTAGGCTGCGCTTATTGGTGTGACGCTTTCTTTTCGTGAGAGAGTGATGTTTTAAAGTGTCTAAAATAAAATTGACCACGGAGGAGTTATGGAAATGTCACTTGTTGCTCTATTGTTTAAAGATATGAAATTGCTTATTTAATGACTTGTATACAATACAATTGATAAAAGCAATATTTTCTCAGTCTTTTAGTGGATGTACTATAATAGCAATCTAGCTTTGTTTTTCTGTATTGGAAAAACCTTAAATAAAAGTTAAGGAGTGAATATTTTATATGTTATTTGTAATGTTTTCAGTTTCAATATTCTTAGATCTTTTTAACACATTTAAAACCATTCCGTATAATTCCGCAGATTTTTCTATTATATACGTTTCTCGGGGGAACGCAAAACAGTTGCGAGCGAACAAGAAGTTTCTCGGGGGGGGAAACATTTCTCAGAGAATGCAAAAGCATTGACTTGTGGGCTGCATCCGAAAACTGGAAAATCCTGCCTTCGGAGGACACATTTCAAGGAAGGAAGGCATCAAGGCAAATCCGAATCCAATGTTAGCTTCACTTCCTGCCTCATGAGAGACCTTCATCTGGTTGATTTTTGAAGGCAGCATAGATGTATCCTTGCCTTTGATATCCCACAATCCTATGCGTTCTATCCGACGACAGACAGTTGTTGTTGTTTTTTAAATCAGCGCAGAAATCCCAAAGAACATCCACAGATTCCGTGTGGCCCTGCTTATAAGTCATTGCAGCGAGGCAACAAGTCAGCTGCCTAGGTTTTCTGATGCAGCCATTATTTTTTTCCCCACCACCATGTCTCTTTAGGGGCTCCGTGTTTTTTTTTATTTTTATTCACGTGTCCTCTTAAGCTTTAATCAAAATAACTTCCCCTCCCTCTTGCATCTCTTCTCTGATGATGTTTTTTTACTGTCATGAGGGCGGGACAACCTGTCACTCACATGACATCACAGCAATAGCTTCACAACCATCCAATCAATTCGCCTTGGACAAAATCAAGTACCATCCTACAATTTTTTTCTTTTTCAAGAAGCCGATATACGTCACAAAAGGGACGAAAAGACTATCGTAACTTCTGTTTCATGCCAACTTTAAAGGTGCCCTAGAATGATTTGAAACAACATTTTAAATTGTTCTCTGGTATCTACATAGAGGGTATATGCCTTATTTAAGGTCAATAATTGTCCAGATACGGTTTTACAGGTCCATTTACAACTCTAGAAATCTTCCCCAGGATGAAATGGTCTGTTTTTGCCTTATTTGGAAGGGTCATGAATATTAATGCGGAGTTCTGCTCTGATTGGCTGTTTCACTGCGGCTCAATGATAGCAGACCGTCATGACGATGGAGAGATTAGACATTTAACCTTATATGTTTGAGCCTGTTTCTGACGAAAATGCAGATTTTGAGGAACAACAACATGTTTTGAGATTGGAAATGAACGCTTCTGAATGGTAAGTTAAGTCTTTATTTTAATTAGGAACCTGCAAAATCATTACGTCCATACCAGAACTTCAGCCTAAACGATAACTAGCATATAGCATTAAATATACACATCAGCAGTCACAACTTTAGCATTGTAAAAATATTTTAATTATTGTAATGTGATTTTACAATGATAGCTTCTTCACTTTGAATCACAAACTGAACTGGGTAGCGCTTAAATATGTTGTTTGTACAGTAACGTTTGAGTTTGACAGTAGAGTACTGATTTAAAAGTCGATTTATTTAGCCATTTAGTTATGTAAAATACCTGGATTATACTATTGTTACTGTACTAACATTTTGCGTCAGATCTACAACGGGGATATTATCGTTAATGTTGTCTCTCTAAGAAACTTTTGATGTAATCAGAAATGGTTTAGACAGTCAAGAAGTGGATAAAATCACTTACTGCTTGCAGGAATATGGTTGGAATTGCCCCTTTCTTCAGTGTCGGACGCTGAGCAAAGCCTGCTTGATATTGTCCCAGGTTTGAAAAACTGTCCGTGGTGAAATGGGCTGAGCAAATGAACAACTTTGAATTAAATTGTTGCGGTATCCGATTATAAATAAACATCAACCATGCCTGTTGACATGTTTTATTTGTGGGAAGAGTATGAAACGTCTTCACATCCCCTGCACAGCCTGGAACATAACATTGGTGTCCATGATCTGCCATGTTCGCTATCCTCGCGTGACGCTTGTTTACCTGCAGAGATGATACGGCTGCGCAGTTTCGCCAGATAGTGAACATGTGCTGGCATATGCAAATGTTGGGGGCGTACATATTAATGATCCCATCGATTGCATCACTGCTGGTGTTATGTTGAGATTCGCCTATTTTTCCGTGGTGTTTTTCACAAACGAGATTTACATATGAAGGAGGAGGCAATGGTGTTTGAGACTCACTGTATGTGATTTACATGTACTGAACTCCTGTTATTTAACTATGGACAGGTTCATTCAATTTTTCATTTTAGGGCACCTTTAATGACCAATCACGATATCACCAATCACGATACTGTGTAAGGATAAAGTTTTAAAAATTGCTCTAACTCTAAGAACTCTACTCTGCACAGCACAACGATAACAATTAAAATATTGTCGGAATCACTTTCAGAGTGATTTCTTCCAAATGATGGATGATAAAAAGAGACGATTAAAATGCATCAGACTTTAAAGTGCGCACTGCAGATGTTACAGTTATGTTTACATGCTGCATGTTCTTAAAATAAACACAATGCTGCTGTGGACTCTAATAGTTATCATTATGGTTATTGTTATAGTTTCCGTTCTTGGTGTGAACGAGCCTTTATAAAACAGAATATAACCCAACTAACACCGTACTGTGCAGATCAAAGCATTTCCATTTCTCACTCCTCATTCATTGTTAAGAGAAACCCATACTCCGACTTCACTCTTTAAATGTTTCCAGTTAATGCTTCTCTTTTTTTATAATATCATAAATGCCTGAGCACAAGATGTTTTTTATGAAATCACATTTTAATTCCCATTGATCTTTTCTAATGCAGTAGTATAACAAAATTATCTTTGGCATTTTTAATAATAAAAAAAGAAGAGCAATACCTGTGGGCTTATATTTATTCTCCATATGTCAAAGGAACACTTTGCGTTTTCTCAACTCATATTTTTAAATTCCAACAAATTTTCAATCGCCCCTACACTCACATTCACCCTCTCACCCTAATTTGTGTCTGAACCTTGACTGCTAAAATACACTGATCAGCCATAACATTATGAAGTGAATAACACTGATTATCTTTTCATCACGGCTCCTGTTAGTTGGTGGGATATGTTAGGAAGCAAGTGAACATTTTGTCCTCAAAGTTGATGTGTTAGAAGCAGGAAAAATGGGCAAGCGTAAGGATTTGAGCGAGTTTGACAAGGGCCAAATTGTGATGGCTTGACGACTGGGTCAGAGCATCTCCAAAACTGCAGCTCTTGTGGGGTGTTCCCGGTCTGCAGTGGTCAGTATCTATCAAAAGTGCTCCAAGGAAGGAACAGTGGTGAACCGGCGACAGGGTCATTGGGCGGCCAAGGCTCATTGATGCATGTGGTCTGATCAAACAGACGAGCTACTGTAGCTTCCCTGGGGGCTGTGGCCTCTTTCAGCAGGATAATGCACCCTGCCACAAAGCAAGAATGGTTTGAGGAACACAACAACGAGTTTGAGGTGTTGACTTGGCCTCCAAATTCGCCAGATCTCAATCCAATCGAGCATCTGTGGGATGTGCTGAACAAACAAGTCAGATCCATGGAGGCCCCACCTCGCAACTTACAGGATTTAAGGCCTGTTCACATCGGGACGATTTTCGTGTGCGTTTATCGCCAACGTTTAACGCCAACGTTTAACGCCTCGTGACTAAACAAAGGGCGCCAATGTGAGTGTGCACACCGATGCGCAAAACGGCAGGCGTAAAAGCATCATTAAAAAAAAAAAAACGCCTCTGGTTTGTTTATTTATTTTGACGCGGTGCGTCACCACTAACTGACACGACCAATGAGAACTCCGCTTTTGTTCATGTGCCTGGAGCTGCTGAAGTGACAGTAAAACACGACTTGGTGGCGCTCAAGCACAAAGCGTTCTTGCCGAGCACACATTGATACGACGAAGAAGTAGTAAGAAGACAAAGAAGAAGATGAGCTGCTAATCCTGTTTGCCAGTTAGCAAAAAGTGTGTGAATTGTTTTGGCCATAGACATAATATGTCTATGGTTTTTGGCAACCATGTAAATATTGTCTCTCTTCTTCTTCTTCTGTGGGACAAGCGAGTGTCAGAAGTGTAACGTGCCGCAGCACCACCTTGTGTACCGGGAGCGCCATCTACAGAAATTGCACATTCACTCGGCGCATCGCCAGTGAAAATCGCTTGGGTGTGAACACTCAAGACGTGCAGAAAAACGCCACGAAAAACGCTGGCGATAAGTGCGCGGGATATTCGTCCTGGTGTTTACAGGCATTTAAAGGATCTGCTGCTAACATCTTGGTGCCAGATACCACAGCACACCTTCATAGGTCTAGTGGAGTCCATGCGTCGATGGGTCAGGGCTGTTTTGGCAGCAAAAGGGGGGCCGACACAATATTAGGATCGGTGTATAAACATATATGCACAAACATTGCGCTTAATAACCCGACTAAACGTAAGACCATGTAAACATTTGAAATGATGTTCAAGCAGATTATTCAATGTGCGCATGGTTTTGATATTAAAACTAGAGAAAAGCTTGACAATTTCAAAATCTCACATTAACGCGGTTTCCTTGTGTTATAAAATGGCCTTTTGAATCAGCAGTATGGATCCGCTGTCTATTCAGGGCCATTAAACCTTTCCCAAAAGCATCAGAATCCCCCGAAAGCAGACAAATAACCCAGAATCATCTTGTTTTAGTAGCTTGGGATCAAAAAGACATCATTCAATCAAACCGTGACACCAAAGAGGAGGTTAGACACGTTGAAATACTGTGAATTGTGTGTGGGTTGTGGCAAGGGAGCATGCCTGTATTATTTATGAGCCCTTGATTAAACATGACAACGGCTTGTGCTGTAGTGAATATGATCTGTAACTTTATATCTGGAAGCTGTTTATATTCAGTAAATACATTTCAAATAAGCCGAGCTGGCACTCAACAGAACGGTAACTGTCAGAACTATCACAATACATAACCGTTAGCACCTCTGAAGGATCCATGAATCTCATAATTGCGATAATTAAAGGCTGACATCAGGCTTCTGAGAGACTTGTAAGCGATGTTCTATTACAATTTATGACATTAGACTTCCTTGAATGGCAATCACTCAAACCTGCAGGGCAGTTCGAAGTTATTTTAGTCCATTCCTCAAAACAGTTTCAGTTCATGTGTATTTTAGGGGCATCTTGATTGCATGGCCTGCTTTTGATCGCACAGCATGCCCTTCTTGGCTGGTAGAGCTGTCCCAGGACTTATCCTCATAAAAAGTCTGTCAACATTATGAATGAAATCTAAACCCTACTGTGCCTATTCAGCTCATCAGGTATGGCTGAGTTGATCATCTAATCTATTTTAGACTGCTTTCCTTTTACTGTTGAAGAAACAGATTCAGTATCTGCCACTTTTAACATACAGTAGATCTATTGATCGATCTGTGCTTGTGATTGATTTATGTTGTTCACTAGTGCACCTTTTCACACTGGTGTATTTGCTGTTTACTAGACATTTGAGTGATTGATTTTTGAAAGTTTTACTGACCCCCCTGTCAAAATCTCATAGATTCATCTGATAGAAAATATTTTGACCAAATTCGAATAATGTCATTGAGGTGAACCACCAGCAGGAAACGGCTTTTTAATTTTCACAATGAAATTAAAATAAAACATGCTTTTGAGAAGCTATTAATTGGGAGCAACAGGTCAGGCACATTTGGCTCTTTCTGTTTTCCGACATTGATTTACTCTTCAATCCATGTCAACATCGGCGATTAATCAAGAACATTGTCTCGAAGGGGGTCCAGAAAACATGTTTTTACATAAGGGGTCCATGCTTATAGAGTCCTGTGAATTCAAGTGACTGAATGAGAAACTTTCAACTTAATTTTCCTGGTAAACACAACTCAAACTCCAATTAAATCCCATGCAAAGCATTCTGGGAACTAGAAATCTCCTTACCCCTAGATTGTACGAAAATAATAAATAAAAAAAATAATAAAATAAAAAAAAAATCGTTTTGAGTGAGTGCTTCCATTTCAGCAGCAAAACTAAAAAAAATCCATGACTTTCCAAACAAGGAAATAAATAAAGACAAACAAGAGTAAAGCAAGATGCGAGCAGCGCATCACGACGCATCAAAAGCAAGAAACACTGTTATAAAATGATACCCTAAAATATGAAATAGGAGAAAAATTGCTAGATTTATGTTGCAATATGGAAAAACACGTCGTCATCGTGTGAAAAGGGTTCATTGCATCCGCCAAATCCAGCAGTAAATATTTGAAATAAATGTAATTTAAATAGTATGTTGGAAATGCACGTCTACAAAGCCTTGTCTACATTATTCAGGATAAGAAGTGCGATTATTGAATTATACAAAATATGTTTTTGCTAGAAATCCAAATGAAGTGAGCTACTCAAATTAAGTAAAGTAACAAACAAAGATTTATTTGTAAAAAATTATGTTTTTTTTATGTTACACTTACAGCCTCAATGATTCATTTTTATCAGTTTAGTGAACTGATTTCAGGAGATCAAGTAGTTGATCACAAGTTGTTTAAATGAATATAAAAAAATATGATTATATTCTGTTTCATTTTTCACTTTTTCATTACATTCTAATCTATATAAAAAAAATATATACTTTAGACAGACTGAAATTAATGCCTATGACAAGACAAAATATTTAAATGAACACGCCACTGTTTTTGAAAATAGCTCATTTTCCAACTCCCCTAGAGCCTAGAGTTAAACAGTTGAGTTTTACCGTTTTAGAATCCATTCAGCCGATCTCCGGGTCTGACGGTAGCACTTTTACATTTGCAGCAGGCGCACACACCGCCTGGAAATAGTCCCCAGCACGCTCCTTGTGCAAGCAGGTTGTCACGTTGGTTATGTATGTGAGATGGTGGTCCGGTGGTCCGGTGGTCCGGTGGGTTAAACCATGGAACTGATACGCAGAAGGTTGCTGGTTCGATCCCAGCGGTCACCACCAGTGTGCCCTTGAGCAAGGCACTTTACACTAAAAAAAAATGGTTCTATATGGCACCAAAAATGGTTCTTGGCTCATAATCATAGGGGAACCTTTTTTAGTGCTATATAGCACCAATTTTGGTGCTTCTGTGGTTCTTCAGCGGTTCTTCAGAGGTTCTTCACCAGTTCTTTGACTAAGGTGCTATATAGCACCGCTAACTAAGGTGCTATATAGCACCGCTACCATATACATAACATGTTAAGATATGGTGCTATATAGCACCAAAAGTGGTTCCTCTATGATTACGACGAAGAACCATTTTTGGTGCCATATAGAACCTTTTTTTTTTTAGAGTGTACTCCATGTTGCTCCAGGGGGATTGTCCCTGTAATAAGGGCACTGTAAGTTGCTTTGGATAAAAGCGTCTGCCAAATGCATAAATTAAAAAAATAAAAATGTTGACAGAAGTTAGCCTATTTTCAGGCACTGTGTAATATCATTGTGCCTGCCGCATCCATGAGGCAGCAAAGTTCCTAGATTATTACGCAGGAATGAGAGTATAGTTCCTAGCCACATCGGCCTAGAAAATCACAACTTTTCATTTTACGTCGGTCTTAATACACAATGTAACAACAGAAGAGTCAAGTTTTAAACAGGAAAAATATCGAAACTCTTTGGTAATTTTTTGAACGAGATGCTAACGGTCTAATCAGATTCAATGATCTATGCTAAGCTATGCTAAAAGTGCTACCGCCAGACCCGGAGATCGGCTGAATGGATTCGAAAACAGTAAAATTCAACTGTTTAACTCTAGGGGAGTTGGAAGATGAGCCTATTTAAACGATATTCTTTCAAAAGACAAAACATCTGAAGAAGAAAAAAAGTGAGAGCACTGCTCTCAATGTGGCTTGACTGAATGGAGATTGCATTTAATTACATATTTACCTTCAGGAGACAGTCCACAAATAGAACATATGATAGATTACATGTTAGATTAGGCCACAATTACACGTTTTGTAGAACAGATGTTTTCGGGGCCAACGTTTCCATGGCCATATGAATATTTCTACATCACATTTGTCATTTTTATTGTGCCTGACTAGACAAAGGACACGGCGCGTTCACGAGACCTTTGTCAGTGTCGTTACAACACTTTGCTCTCTCGTACGATACAGTAAGTCTCAGCTAATGCTCACATCGCCGTGCCAGTCTTAGACGCAACAGGAGCTAAAAATGGACAGATAAGCAAGGGGGTGGGAAAAGACGCAAAAAAAAAGAGAACGCGAGAGAGGTCCCCTGCTTCTACACCATCCTGTTTTCACAGATTAGCTTTTTATTGATCTACCTCTCACCTGCTCCCTCTCTCAATTTCTCCCATACGCGCAGACACGCTCTCTTTGAGCGCAGCTATACCTACTGGTGGCAGCGGCCCTGCATTTTTAACACCTACACGCACTCACACACACATATGCAAACACGCTTTTCCTTTTCATCTGTGTGTATTCCTCTCTGCCAGGGCCTTTGTGAGTAGAGAGACTCTAAGAATAGCAGTCAGTCAGATGAACACCTCAGAACGTCTGCTTCCAAAGGAGTTCCGCTGTGCGTGTTTGTGTGCGCGTGTGTCTCCAGAGTAAGAGAGACAGCAGAGAAATGAGAACAGACAGCTTTACACGCACCAGTCTCCTTGCATTATATTTGGATAGTAACAACACACATACATATACACGCGTACAAAACAGATATGCACACACAATGACAGCTTGCAGTTTGGAACCTCTGTTCCACGTCCTGGTTGGTGGGCAGGGGTTGTGTTTCCATAGTAACAGAAAAAGGGAGCTCCCCAGGCCCCTCCTATGTGCACAAGTGCTGCAAGTTCACCATGTACGTAAATGTGAAAATATTTTCTCGCACGGTTGTGTGCGATATTAGGCGGATAAGTCTTTTTTGCTAAAAATAGGCTTGAAATTCCAAAACTGCAATTACGATATGACATTTATGTGGGTATTGTGAAGTTGCGTATACACAAACGCTAAAGCGAACGAGTTGAAATTTTCCAAAATGTCAAAAACAACTTTAAACCACCTTAATAAAAGGGTTAGATGACCCAGAAACTTCCCACTGATTTCCTGTGACCAGACACGGGTCACTTCCTGTTCTGAAGCTGGGTGAAAATGTCTGATTCTGGCATGAGTCACACAGTGCTTGCCCTTTATAGAACATACGCTCAGCAGCTCATAAACACACAACTTATGAGTTACCTAGCAAAGACGTGCCATTTTGTGTTTGTAACCCTGCCTACGCTGATTTGCTGGTCGTATCTGGTTAAAAGCTGGTCTACAGGTAGTCTAGATTGATTACACACCACAAATAAGAGCTGAAGAAGCTAATTCATCTGTGTATTTTTATTTGCCAGTGGTTTCGTAGTATGTGTTGGGTGGTTGCTAGGCGCATTACTAGGCTATGGTGTTTCTAAGGTGTTGGTTGTTGTTAGGACATTGCTAGGGGTTTGATAGTGTGTTTTGGATGGTTGCTAGGGTTTTTCTAAGGTATTGGTAGTCGTTAGGGCATTGCTAGGGGTTTGATAGTGTGTTTTGGATGGTTGCTAGGGTTTTTCTAAGGTATTGGTAGTCGTTAGGACATTGCTAGGGGTTTGCTAGTGTGTTTTTAGTAGTTGCTAGGGTGTTTCTAATGTATTGGTAGTTGTTATGGTATTGCTAGGGGTTTGCTAGTGCATTTTGGGTGGTTGCTAGGGTGTTCTTATAAGATATAGGTAGTTGTTAAGGCATTGCTAGGGGGGTTGGTAGTGTGTTTTGGTTGGTTGCTAGGGTGTTTCTAAGGTATTGGTAGTTAGGGTACTGTTATGGGTTTGGATGTGTGTTTTGAGTGGTTGCTAGGGCATTTCTTTGGGGCATTGTTGGGGCATTTGTAGGGGCGGTTTGTTTTGAGTGCTAGGGTGTTCTAAGATATTGGTATTGTTAGAGCATTTCTAGGGGGGTTGGTAGTGTGTTTTGGTTGGTTACTAGGGTGTTTCTAAGGTATTGGTAGTTAGGGTATTGTTATGGGTTTGGAAGTGTGTTTTGAGTGGTTGCTAGGGCATTTCTTTGGGGTTTGTGGTTATTGGGGCATTGTTGAGGGATTTGTAGGGGTAGTTTGTTTTGAGTGCTGGGGTGTTTCTAAAGTATTGGTAGTGGTTAGGGCATTGCTAGGGGTTTGCTATGGTGTTTTGGATGGTTGCTAGGGCATTTCTTTGGGGTTTATGGTTATTGGGGCATTGTTGAGGGATTTGTAGGGGTAGTTTGTTTTGAGTGCTGGGGTGCGCATTGCTAGGGCTTATGGTGTTGGCTGTTATTAGAGTATTGCTAGAGGTTTTTTAGTGTGTTCTGGGTGGTTGCTAGAATTCCTGAGTGAATTCTATGTCATTTATAGGGTGTTGGTGGTTGTGAGGGCATTGTTAGGGGTTTGGTAGTGTGTTTTGGGTGGTTGCTAGGGCGTTTCTAGAGTGCTGGTAGTTGTTGGGGCATTGCTAGGGGTTTGCTAGTGCATTTTGGGTGGTTGCTAGGGTGTTCTAAGATAATGGTTGTTAGGATATTGCTAGGGGGGTTGGTAGTGTGTTTCGGTTGGTTGCCAGGGTGTTTCTAAGAGGTATTAAAGGATCCTATCAGGGTATCCTAACAGAGCCAAGATGGGTAGCCGACTGGTCCCCCAGCCTGACTAGCTGAAAAGTGAAATCCATGGATAAATTAGCCTCAGCTCTTATTTGCTGTGTTTAAGCACTTAGGAGCTGGTGGGTTTGTACTCTAGGGACACATTTCACTGTGAGTGTTGATTTGTGTTATAATGTGTTTGCAGCCCCACAAGAGACACCAGCTAATCCTAGCTGTGAACATTAGAAACACAACCCATAATCTTGCACTTTAGCCACCTACAAGTCACGGCTAAGGCAAACACTCCACCCACACAACAAGGACATTTATCACTCTACAACTTTTCCAAGGGGACAATGAATAGATTTAATCTTTGTATATTTGCTTTTTGCTAAATCCCTTGTTCTACACTGAGTCACTGAACACTCACTATAATGATTTTTCTTTATTAGCATCCAGCTTGTACTCCACCTCCACTTTACATGAATCTCAAAAGGGTACTTTGAGACAAATTGCCAGACATCAAACAGCAATTAAAAGTTTTTAATGGGTTCATCATTTTGTGTTGATGGGGAAATGTAGGCTGTGTACAAGTTATTCATATACGTTCTGTTCGGTTCAGATGTGGGATATTCTTGAGATGACTGAGCTAACTTATAAGTATATAAAGGGACAAAATGGCGATGCTAGCATCTGTTTTGCAGGTGCACAATTATCAGTAGAGGATCATATTTGTGTTTTACACCCATCTCTGTAAACATTGGCTAAAAATGTTTTATTATCATGAAATACAGGAACTTTGACTCATTGATGCATTTTATTTGTTTAAAAGTTAATGATTATCGATATCTATGTAGCCTGTATCTCACATGGTGCTGCTATCTTTGTGTGACATAATACATCTACATCTTCAGTGAAAGTGGATGAGAAACTCGCCAAGAGAAAGTGCGACATCAAATGCCATTCTATTGCAATCTTCAGTAGGAATTTGGAGATTTCCAGCATAATTTTATTTTATAATTTATATACCAAAATATTATTATTTGTATTTTGAATAAGCTTTTATTTTTATATATTGTTTTTATTTTAATTTTAAAGGTTTTAATTACATTTTGTTATGTGCTTTTGTCAGTTTTATTCCTTTTATTTAGATTTAATTTATTTGTACTTTCAGCTTTAGTACTTCAACTTATTTCAGTTTATTTAAAAGAAAATTATTTAAGTTTAAGATTTTCATCTAATATTTATATTTGAATTTATTTTAACTTAATTTTAACTAACAAAATATATTTTTGAATAGTTTTAGTAATGGCAACATTGGACATTTCATTCAGCATTTCATTCAGCTGAAATTCTATTCATGTATACTGGATAAAATTGACATTTGGATATTTGGGCAGATACTTGCGGAAAGTAAAACCACAACTAACTTCATTAAAGAGTTGCACTTTTGCGTGTTTTTACATCTTTTGTTTACAAACTATAGGCCTTATTTTAACGATCTGAGCACATGGTCTGAAGCGCATGGCGCAGGTGCACTTAGGGCGTGTCCGAATCCACTTTTGCTGGTTTAATGATGGAAAAAATGGTGTGCGCGCCAGGCACATGGTCCAAATAAATTGTTGTACCTAGTCTCTTAATGAGTCATGGGTGTGTTTTGGGTGTAACGTGCAACAAACCAATCAGAGTCTCATCTCCCATTCCCTTTAAAAGCCAGTTGCGCACGCAAGTCGTGCCATGGCAGATTCGCTATTTACATGGTGGAATTTGCGAGTGGAAAGACTGAACGCTTCTCAAGAGGAATACTTTTATTTTTAATATTTAAAAATGTTTGTGTGATGCTGCACATCCCTGTGTTTAATAAGCAGAGTGTACAAACGTTGTGCACCTGCCTATAACGCACCTTTAAATAACACAAAAAATACTGTGCCATTAGACTGGTTTCAGTTGGTTAATGGTGCAGTTGTTTTCAGTTGCCTCAGAATAGCAACGCGCCAACAATGCACCTGAACACACCTCATTTTCAGACCAGCACGTCCTGGCCGAACAGAAGGGCACAAGTGCATTTGCTATTTAAACAACATGGAGCTGGGCGTGAAAATGATAACTGCATATGGCTGAAACTAGCAAAAAAACACTTGCGTCGCACGACTCGCGCCTGGCGCCACATTGCGCCGGGTGTATGAGAGGGCCCATAGTATTTTACCTTGCATGAACTCGACAGTCAGAAAGACCGCAAGATGAGGAATTGTTGACTGCATTAAAAAATGGTGTGAGTACATGATTTACATAACTTCTTTCTGCTAAAAAAACACGGGTAACATGTGCACTATAAAAGGCACTAACAGTCAGTGTAAAAAACATTACCTGCAGTGTTCATGCTGTGCAATTTCAGTAATGTCTAGTAGAGCTGCTGGTGCTGTTGATTTTGACACATTTATTAGCATGCAATGCTAACAGGCCGGAAGCTCTTCACTGACCTATTCTCCATAACACTCAACAGTAGCCAGAAGCATCGGCGGCACAGTCTGGATAACTGCCTGTACCTTTTAGTCTTGCAACTGAACTATTTATAAACTTTCTACTAATATCCACTGGCAGCATTTGATGTACTCCTATCAACATTTGAGGGGAATCTTACAACAGTGTTGAGAGTCATACGCTTAATATAAAACGGAGAGGGGAGACATGGGCATTCGTAGTTACTTTTTATACTCAGAATCAACTGCATGCCAGGGAGTAAATTAATTCAGGCAGGAAAACAAATGCCGGAAAGGCATTCTCTCAAAGGCAAAAAGAAAGAAAGAAAGAAAGAAAGAATGTAATCCCTAAAGAAATGGATTTAATTCTTAGATCCTTTAGGTTTTCAATAAACAGATGAGTGAAAACCTGTCTGCAGTGGGATTAGAGACACCCTAATGGAGTGGTTGCTTCAAGCAGGAAGAAATCATTGACTCCAGGTTTATCTTCAATAAGAGACCACAGTCGCACATCACTAAGAAGATAATGAAAGGGTCAGCTGAGGTGAAGATCTGTGAAAGGGCACTTTGTCTAAACAATTTATTTTATGGATTTAACCTTACGAATAGCTTTACTGTGCATGAAGAGAGAGCAGATGTGTCGGCTTGATAACAAGTGAAACTGACTAGAATAATCATGAACAAACAAATATGGTGTAAATAATGCGTCTCCGCTGGTCATAGTAAGCTACGTTCAGGCCTCAGGAAAATGTTAACCAAATACGATTTTTTTTGCTCATTTGTGACTCAGATCTGTTTTGGTCATGACAGTGTGAACAGCACAAACCACATGGAATTTGATCTTTTCAATTTTGATTTGGGCCACTTCCATATGTGGTACTAAATCCGATACTGGTCAGATGTTTTGCAATGCAACCGCAGTCTGAACAGTCATATCAGAATACGTCACTCTAGAGAAACATTTGTTACAATTCTGTGCTCATGGGATTCACTTCGAAGATTTTAAATACCCGATGTTATCAAGACAGTTGTGAAAGGTAGTCAGTGGAAGGACAGTGTCAGAACTTATACAGTGACAGTGCTATATACATGCAAAACATGAAGGCTCGAATCACAACCTAGTTTTATTAAATATTACCCGTGAATAAATTCACTGGCTTTTGAGACAGATCACACTATAAATAAACGGGTAATCAATCACTTGATTTAACGTTCTCCGTGTTTATTTCCATATGACAGCATGCCTCTTGACTTTTTAACGTTCTTTTGTTCACACTGGAATCTGATATTGGCCACATTTAAAACAACAATGTTGCTATAAAGCTATACAAAAAAAATTGGATCGGAGCAACAAATCGGAATTGAGCACTAAGGCTCGCAAGTGTGAACGTAGCCGTAGTGGATCAGTAAATCTACACTTTGCTGGAGAAGCATTAATAATCTGAGTATTTTGAGCAGCACAAACAGTCTATTGCACATAACTTGCCTTTGTTGTTTTGGTTGTCAAGTACTTGCGCATTCCTATAGACACCGACACTTTAAAGTGAAGTCACTATAAAGCCATGTGCTTTTTTTAAACCATTTTCATAGGTTTAATGTTCCATTATCAGCTCGGAAAATAAGCTAAATTGACTAGAAACATCAGAGACTGGAAATGTTAAGGATAATTCCGCTATGAGTTGGGCAAGACTTCCGCATTCAGGTAAAAGGTGGATATAGTGCTGTAAAAAAAAGCAGATGAGATAAGATATGGCTGTAGCAGTCTGCTATGCAGTGGTTGTTAGGTGGTTGCTAGGGTGTTGGTGGTTATTGGGGGAATTGTCAGGGGTTTGCTAGTGTGTTCATGTGGTTGTCAGGCCGTTGATAGTTTCTATGCAATTATCAGGGCATTGCTGGGGTGTTAGTGGTTTGTTAGTGTATTCTATGTGGATGTTAGGAAATTGATAGGTGGTTGCTAACATTTCTGGGTGGTTGCTATGGCATTGTTAGGGTAATGGTGCTTTTCGGAGCATTACTATGGGTTTGGTAGTGTGTTTTGGGTGGTTGCTGGGGTGTTCCTATTGTGTTGATGGTTATTAGGGCATTTATAGACATTTGATAGTGTTCGGGTGGTTGCTATGCAATTACTAGTGTTTCTAGGGTTTTTGTGGTTATTAGCGCATTCGGGTTTGTTTGTGTTCTGGGTGGTTGCTAGGGCATTTCTATGGTGTTGGTTATATTAGGACACCACTAAAGGCTGATTTATACTTCTGCGTCGGACCTACGCCGTATAAATTTATACTTCTGCACTCGACGCAGAAGTATAAATTGGCCTTAAGGCTTTGGGGTGTTCTGTGTAATTTCTAGTCCAGTGATAGACCGTTGCTAGGGTGCTCTTTGTGGTCGTTAATGTACTAAGGCATTGCTAGTGTGTTGCTAGGGCCAGTTTCAGGGCCACTTGACTAAGGGCCAGATTTACTAAACAGGGCAAATTAGCGTGAGAGCGCAATTTAAAAAAGACATGCTTTTTTTTGGGTGGTAAATAACGGCAAAAATACCAGTAAATTGACTAGCACAAATCCTAGTAAATCACATTGCATGATTGAAATACTCTCCTCCCATAAATTTTGCATCTGAAAGGGAAACTCCTACAAATGCATATGCAATAAGGTCAGCTGCAAAGATAACCCTGTCCACAATAACCCTTGTCTTTAGTAAATCCTGACAGTCGTTTTTTTAACGCCAAAAGATGATTTTGCACTGGCACAAGCTGTTAGTAAACCTGGCCCTAAGTCTTTATGATATTCTGATTCCTAGATATGTGTGAGGACTGTAAAATGGAAGTGGAAATGATGGTTAAAAGGCAACATTTTGTCCTTAGCAAGTACCACTAATATATATGTCTTATATTTTCTTTCCCTCAGATTTATAAGCAGTACTTACAGTGGCATTCCCTGCAGTGTTGTGCTCCCTGCAGGGCTCTCGGAACTGATGAAGGGGTATTAGCATAATTAGCTAAATGTTAGCTGCTAGCCAGAATGATGGTCCCTCGATTTGGCCAACCAACAGTACCAGTCTCATCCAGGCCAAAGAAAGGATGAGACAGTTTCGAGAAGAAAGGTCGGGGGAGGGGAAGAAAGAGAGAAGGGTTTTATAGGAAAGACGGCTGGAAAGATGCTAAAAACACATAAGCGGACAAGCAAGGAGGACAGTGGTAAGGAGTGAGTGATTAGAATGAGCAGAGGAAGTGAGATACAGAGAGTGAGAGATTAAGGCAGTCAGCAAGGGAGAGGCCATCTGTACTCTGAATATGTGGAATTGGTTTTGGGTCTGGAATGTCAGAATAAAGTGTGGATATGCAATGCCTCTGTCTGTACAGAGCTCGAGGGTTCGTTTAAATGTGTGTGTGTGTGTGTGTGTGTGTGTCAGCTTGGGTTTTGGTTCAAAATCCCACAGGGATGCCGTAATCCGCGAATGGCTCCGAGATTTGAGTCTCTAAGCAAAGCTTTTTTCTCTATTTATAAATCTCTTAATCTGCACAAAGGGCCCTGTGAGAAACACACAAACGCAAGCAGACATGTGTGTGATTCTGTGTATGTGTAATACATGTTTTTGAATAGAGCAGTGTGTTAGCTCTGACACACACACAAAGGACATTTGTAGTACATGCCACCTGGATTCAATAAGAAATGAGGGTCATCTGGGTCACAGGTCCTGCTCAAAAGTGGGATCAATAATTTTGTATGCGTGCTTCCACTTGATGCGACAGAAGCGGATACATAAAAGCAGAATCAAGGTGACCTTTAGAGGGGCCTTGACCACTTGACATGTAACCGCTGAGCTAAAGCATTAAAGAGAGGAGAAAATGTAAAACATAATTTATAAAAATGACTTGGATTTTCAAGATGCAGGTGAAAAACGTGTTCTATGGTTCACGTTCTACAGTATCTGTTCTACTGAAGTTTCCTCAATAGTAAAAAGAACAACAACAAAAAAAAAAAAAAATTGTGAGACTTTAAAATAAGAAAGTCACATTGTGTGATATAAAGTTACAATTATGTGATATAATGTCACCATTGCGATTTTCACAATTAAGATAAATATATTCAGTCACAACTGCTAAATCTATAGACGTAATCATGAGAAATAAATGAGCAATTCAAAGAAAGATGCAAATACTAAAATTGCTAAATATAGTCATATTATGAGATATAAAGGCGCAATTGCAATATATATAGGTGCAATTGTGAGAAATTAAATCTCAATTGTAATAATTCATTAATAAAGTTGCAGTTGCAAGATATTGCGATATAGAAAGTTACATTGTAAGATTTAAAATCGTACTTGCTAAATACAAAGGTGCAATTATGAATATATACTCACAATTATGTGGCATAGTAATTATTGAAATATTGTTCTATTTGCTGCACGTGACATGCATTTACTTGCAAATCAGTTTTATAAAGAACATAACTGTAAATTTAAATAAGGGCGACACTCTGTCCATGGCTCATTGGAAGTGTTGCCAGTGGGTTGGATTTCTCTGTCATTTGCTAAGCCTGAACGAGCTGTTGCATTTTTTCTCCCCTAGTCTAAGATCAGGACACATTTTGATCATTTTAGGCTAAAAATAAAAAAAATGTCCAACCCTTTGCGCATATTAGCTTATGCTATCAGCTCGATATGCGATTTGACTGTCTGACTGAACAGATTACTCATTTTATATAACCATGTCAGAAGTAGTGAGATCAGTCGCTCATTGTCTAAGTAGAGAAGAAGAGGGAATATGCAGGCTCTCATTCACATTCACACATATGCTGAGATCAAAAATGGTGCCAAAATAGTCATGCCCCACTTGCTTATGTTGCGTCAACTATTTAGTACAACCCTATCCTCAACTTGTCAGTTCTAAAATGCAAACAAACAGCTCAATCATCCAGTCATCACCAACATCATCATGCTTTTTCTCTGTCTATCAGTTCTCTGCTACACAGAAAGCTGCCAAACATCTTGACCTTGTGTTTACTTGAAGCAGCCACCCCCCACCCCACTCCCTCCAGTCACTGTGACTCTTCTTCATGTCGGCAATGTTTTATCTCAGTCCCACACTCTCTCCCACACACCACCTGCCCTTTCCCACCAGATCCGTGATAGAATTTCACATGCTCTATTCATTTCTTCAACCATTGCCTCAATTTTCTCTCTTTCTTCTGACTGTGTTTGATTATGACTTGTAAAAGGACTGTGGATTGTCACCGCCTTAGTTCTTTTAATGCTACTGGCCAATGACTTACTTCCTTTGTCACATTTAAGTATTTTCTGTCTCCATGTTAAGAACAAAGTGGTCATGAGAGACTCTTTGTTGAATGCAAGTGTTAACCCCCCAAAAAGTCACAGTATGAACATAAATGAACAGACAATAAAGTGCCTTTTTCAAGATTCCTAATAACCTTTATGGTAGAAACCAATTTTTTATATATATATATATATATACACTCACCTAAAGGATTATTAGGAACACCTGTTCAATTTCTCATTAATGCAATTATCTAATCAACCAATCACATGGCAGTTGCTTCAATGCATTTAGGGGTGTGGTCCTGGTCAAGACAATCTCATGAACTCCAAACTGAATGTCAGAATGGGTAAGAAAGGTGATTTAAGCAATTTTGAGTGTGGTATGGTTGTTGGTGCCAGACGGGCCGGTCTGAGTATTTCACAATCTGCTCAGTTACTGGGATTTTCACGCACAACCATTTCTAGGGTTTACAAAGAATGGTGTGAAAAGGGAAAAACATCCAGTATGCGGCAGTCCTGTGGGTGAAAATGCCTTGTTAATGCTAGAGGTCAGAGGAGAATGGGCCGACTGATTCAAGCTGATAGAAGAGCAACTTTGACTGAAATAACCACTTGTTACAACCGAGGTATGCAGCAAAGCATTTGTGAAGCCACAACACGCACAACCTTGAGGCGGATGGGCTACAACAGCAGAAGACCCCACCGGGTACCACTCATCTCCACTACAAATAGGAAAAAGAGGCTACAATTTGCACGAGCTCACCAAAATTGGACAGTTGAAGATTGGAAAAATGTTGCCTGGTCTGATGAGTCTCGATTTCTGTTGAGACATTCAGATGGTAGAGTCAGAATTTGGCGTAAACAGAATGAGAACATGGATCCATCATGCCTTGTTACCACTGTGCAGGCTGCTGGTGGTGGTGTAATGGTGTGGGGGATGTTTTCTTGGCACACTTTAGGCCCCTTAGTGTCAATTGGGCATCGTTTGAATGCCACGGCCTACCTGAGCATTGTTTCTGACCATGTCAATCCCTTTATGACCACCATGTACCCATCCTCTGATAATGCACATATACTGATATGTCACAAAGCTTGAATCATTTCAAATTGGTTTCTTGAACATGACAATGAGTTCACTGTACTAAAATGGCCCCCACAGTCACCAGATCTCAAACCAATGTCCTGGAGGACCACCAGCACTGCACATTTTGTATGTCTCCCTCATCAAACACACCTGATTCAACTCATGAGCTCATTAGTAGAGACTGCAAGACCTGAAATGGGTGTGTCAGATATAGGGAGACATACAAAATGTGCAGGGCTGGTGGTCCTCCAGGACAGATTTGGGAACCACTGCAATAGAGCAGTGGTTCCCAACCACGTTCCTGGAGGACCCCCAACAGTGCACATTTTGGATGTGTCCTTTGTCTGACACACCCACATCAGGTCTTGGAGTAGCTACTAATGAGCTGATAACCTGAATCAGGTGTGTTTGATTGAGGAGACATGCAAAATGTGCACTGTTGGGGGTCCTCCAGGAACGTGGTTGGGAACCACTGCAATAGAGCATCTTTGGGATGTGGTGGAACGGGAGCTTTGTGCCCTGGATGTGCATCCCACAAATCTCCATCAACTGCAAGATGCTATCCTATCAATATGGGCCAACATTTCTAAAGAATGCTTTCAGCACCTTGTTGAATCAATGCCACGTAGAATTAAGGCAGTCATGAAAGCAAAAGGGGGTCAAACACAGTATTAGTATGGTGTTCCTAATAATCCTTTAGGTGAGTGTGTGTGTATATATATATATATATATATATATATATATATATATATTTCCACAATATATTTGTGGAGTGGTTTGTGGGGAGTTGCGGTTCTCCATTCACCATCTGCCCTGCTGAGAAAGACACCACCAGCCCCACTCCAGACTCAGAGCCCAGCTAGTCCAAGCATGGACAGTCTGCCCGTGCCCACCGCAGACCCCGATCCAATGCCTCTTCATCCAGAAGCCCGTGCACAAGATGGAGTCTGACCAGTTGTGTGAGCCTGCTACATCATCAATCCCTGTGGGGTTGCTTGTGGAATACGAGGGAATGTAGGGAAGCCCCGCCCACACAACCATCGCTGAGTGAGCCTGGCCTCTGAAAATTATTTTGAGGAATTGGAGGAGGTAATTCCCCCAAGTCTCCAGTCTCTGCTGGTCCTGCCCAGCTCCATGTCTCTTGTATCTGCACTGGTCCTGCCCAGCTCCAAGTCTCTTGTGTCCGCGCTGGTCCTGCTCAGCTCCAAGTCTCCTGCGTCTCCGCTGGTCCCACACAGCTCCAAGTCTCCTTTATTAGAGATGGTACAACCCAGCCTCCCTCTCCCACCTCCTCTACCTGAGCCAGCCAGTCCTTCGTCTCGCCTCCTTTCAGTCCCTCGTCTTCTCTATTGGCTCCACCCTGCAACTCGGATGCGTCTTCCAGTCTCCAGCTCCACCTGGGACCGTCATCCTTATGGCTCCACTGGGCCCCCTCATCCCTCTGGCTTTGCCACGGTCAGTCATCGTTCTGCCTATGCCACGTACATACTGGCTTCAGCTGTGCTTCATCCTTCGACTCAGTCTTGGTCCTCAGTTCCACCAGCTATGCCTCAGTCCTCCGGCACCTAGGTTCCACCTCGGACGTTTGTTGCTGCAGCTCCTCCATGGCCAGGGGCGTAAATTTCATCTAAAAGTTGGGGGGGACAATAAACATGAAATTTCTCAAGAGCAATTTTTGAAGGGGACACAAATAATGCAGCCAAAATCGTACTTGTAAGGATATGTGTACCACAAAAAAAAAATTGGGGGGTGTTTTGGTGCACTGAAAAATTATTAATGTCCGTTTTTCTTTTCTCTGTCATTTTATCTGACTAACAACACAAAGCGGTCATATTATAATTATTAAATTATCTTGCGTCCTCCACATAGTATTTTATACTATGATATTCAGATATTTAGATATTCAACTGCAGCAAGCCCTCTGATCTGCCACTTATTATCACATTGAGCAAAACCCTACACAGATCTGACTGAACTTTCGGTTTAGAATTAGCCAATTTTTAGAATTTGGGGGCGGGTTGCTTGAATTTTGGGTTCATTAGCCTATTATTCGTAATGAAAAACACAACAACAAAACAGTGCAATGACACACTCCCTTAAATAGGCGCTTTTACGCTTTGAAACCAAATCTTCGATAATCTTGTCTGTCAGCGGTTTGCTCGTTCGGAGCAGACACGTTCAGTTTTTAATAGTTTTGTCAGTTCTCTAACTGAACTCAATGATTTTATTACTGTACAGCGGAGCGGGGCGGTGCGGCAGTGGGCAAGGGATGTTAACAGTGTTTTGTCTAATCTGTATTAAAGAGAAAAGAATAATTTCATCTGAGGTTTAAAGTGAATATAATAGCCTTGACAGCTACTTACTGGTGTTTCACAACTGCTGTCTGAAGAGCCTTGTTGTCTCCCCAAACTTGTGTGGTGGTTTTTCTACGTTCTACTACGCTAGTTGAGGTGCGCGGTGGATCAAACCACTGTGAGGCAAGGGGGGAGGGGGGGACTCAAAATGTTTCTAAACTTAAAACGCATTTTTTTCCCCCGTTTGCGTTTGTATTGTTTCACTACTTACACATTTATTTTAAGTATATATTGTTATATTATTTACAATACTCAGCATGGTTTTTAGGGGGGGACAGCCCTCAGATTGGGGGGGTCCTGTCCCCCCTGTCCCCCCCGCGATTTACGCCCCTGTCCATGGCCTCCAGAACCATCTGTGTCGCTAGGTCTCTCTGTCTCCTCGGTACCGCCTGGGTTTATAAACCTGGCTCCACCATTGGTGTTCGGCCAGCTGACACCACTCTGGCTCCATCCACCATCAGTTCCACCATGGGCCTCACTCCTGGATAGGCTTTGGATCATCCTCCTGTCTTCGCCCTGGTTCCTCTGGTCGTTGTCTCCATGGTGTCTTCTTCAGTCTGCTCCTCGTCCTCCTCCTCTAGAGCCACCGCCCTCCCTCTTACTCCCCAGTTTGGATTCTCATTGGCGCAAGGATGCATCATGCCGGGTGGGAGGAGCTACTGTAACAGTTAAGTTCTGTTTTAGTTTCATTGTATTTTGGCTTGGTTTTATTACCTCTCTTAAGGTGACCTAGTTTCCTAGTTACTGATTAGTTTCACCTGTGTTTCATTTAGCTCCCTTTGTTTGCCCTGTGTATATACATCCCTTAGTTCCCTTGGTTCTTTGTTCAGTCTCGTTGATGTTTATATGGTTGTGTATCTTTACTTCTTGTGATTCGTCTGCGTTTTCTAGTTTTTTATTTTTTATTTTATGCATTTTGATTAAAGACAGTTTTTTGTGGTTATTCCTATTCATCTTCATATTATTATTACTACAACAGCCACAACTTGTTACATTTCCATAATATATTGCATTAAAATCAGTCACATAACACACAAGAGCCAATAGCAAGTGATCACTGTAAAGCTGATTTGAAACAATTTGTATTGTATAAAGCGCTATATAAATAAAGGTGACTTGAATGCTGACATAACTCTTCTTCAGACAGCAATTTTTGAATGTGTTTATGATTTGAGCATTACGGCAGAATTGGGCGGATGGAGACCGTAATCATTTTGGGTCTGTTCATCACAAAAAGCAATTATTTGGTGTTCGAAGTCTTGGAATATTTGGAATTTTTGAATAAATTGTGACCGTAGTTGTATCTGCCTGCCTAGTTACATCCTGTGTTTTATGTTGTTTTTAGATTTTGTTAGATTTAGGGGTAGGAATCAGGTTAGGTAGTTATAATATAAATAAAATTATTGTGGCTGTTTAACTCATACCCCAACATATTTCATAATGGCAAAATTATACCCCAATATATAATTTCATGACAATAAAATTCCATGTTCTTCATGTCTATGGATTGCCAAAGGTTTTATTTTATACTTTGTATTAATTATTATTATTATTATTTGTACTATTCTGCCAATCCTAAATACATTTATTGCTCTTATCTTTAATGTTATAAAAATAAAATCCATCAGAATGGCATCACTGAAAAAGGGTGAAAAGTGAAAAATGTGTTCAATTTCCAGGCTGACAAAAAACTGCACGTTTCACCAACCTCTAGCTGATAGCCACAGTAAAGTGTTGACTCCCTCCTGCTATTATACAGAAGCCACATACACCAGACTGCCCTTGGTGAAAGCCAAACCACAAAAAAAAGCTCCATTACAGTACAACAGTCAGTGCTTAGAATTCCAGCTATTTCAAATCAGTTCCATTTATGCCCATTCTGTTAGGCCCCGTTCACACTGCAGGCAAAAGTGGCCCAAATCCGATTTTTTTGGGGTCAAGTGACCAGGTCAGACTTCTTCAGAGGTAGTGTGAACACTCAAATCTGGCCCAGATCTGATTTTTTCAAATCAGATTTAGACCACATACATATGTGGTCCTGAATCAGACCCAGATCTGATTTTTTTCAATGCGGCCGCTGTGTGAACAAACAAGGCGGATTTGATGCGACTTTTACGTCAATCTACGCCGACATTTGTCACAATTATGCGCCGCCGAGTTAGCCCCTAGACACAACAGACACAGACTAAAAACTAGATATGGAGAACAGCGACGGAGCAAGTCAGTGGAGGGAGAGTGAGGTGTTAGACCTAATTAGTATTTGGGGAGATACTTCAATTCAAGCCAAACTGGAAGGATCCTACCGTAACCGCTCCGTTTTTGAAAATATAGCACACGAAATGGAAGAACGGGGACACAGAAGAACGTGGCTTCAGTGCCAAAGGAAGGTGAAGAGTCTTAAAAGTAAATTTAAAGAAGCAAATGATTCTAACAACCGAAGCGGTCGTGGTCGCATCACCTGCCCATTTTATAATGAGATTAATCGTGTTATGGGCGATAAACCCAGCTGTCAGCCGTTGGAGCTGCTGGATAGCTAAGAAGCAGGTGAAGAGGAACCTGAAACTCTGAGGAGTTCGGCAGACAGCCTGGATATAGATGGCGAAACAGGTACGTTTTCAGTCTTAATATACATAGCCTGCGCATATACTGTAGAAAGAGACTAGAAAGTTGGCGTGTTTGTTATAGGAAAATTATGTTCCCAGAATAAACGAGCCAGTCAGCTGCTCCCAGTGTTCTTTGCACAACTCGGAAACCCACCAGAGAAGCAGAGATTAGTAGGCTACCCTTTACGTGACTGTCGTTCCAAACACTCATGAAAGGGATGTGCGCGACGACTAATTTTACTGTCATTTAAACGGAAGTTTTGTATCCGACTAGTCGACTTTTGTAAAAGCAAGAAACCCCCAAAAGATGGTGAGAAAAAAAAAACGTTGTGTGTGCGTGTATATAATAGCCTACATTTGAAATACGTAATATATCAATCACACTGACTAATCCCTCAATGAATTACGCTAATTCCTGGTATAGATACGCACTTTCATGAGATCGGGCTTGTCATTCAAAAATGTACACAGTCTATCTACGATCTGATCAAGTGCACTGGTAACCTGGCTCTGCAGAACCAAATCCCATTATAACCTAACATATAAGGAGGGGGGCTACCATGTTATCCTCATCTTCTCAGGGTAATGTGTGTGTGTGTGTGTGTGTTGAGGGTGTTATGTCAATTGGTAACGTGAACCAGCTCATAATATTTGCAATGAATACATCACATTATAGCATTACATGATATGTTTGCTTGCACCAGATGATACAAGCACCGAGTCACTCCCATCTGCATCTTCTGTGTCTTCTGCACCTTCTGTGTCTTCTGCACCATCTACATCTGGAGAAAGCTCATCAGCTGCAGGCATCACAGAGACCACTGGAAGAAGCACAAAAGCCACCAAGTCCTCTGGAAGTAAGAATTATCATGTTTTTATGAGGCTGTTGCTAAATCATTAGTAGAGTATTCGCTAACCCATCCATTACTATTGTTGTATTATGTTATTACTGTACTGTATTACTGCTAAGTTAGTACTTATACTCATGTCTACCCTTCAAGACTGTTTATTTTTTTTAATTGTGATACAATGGCCAAACACTTTCTCCTCTTTCTTACAGCTACATCTGCCAAGAGCAGGAAAAGGAAGACCAAGATGGAAGCAACACTGGAAATCTTTGCTGAAAAGATCAGCAGTGCCCTCAACAACACAGACGACACTGAGCTTCAATTGAAAATGCAAGCAGCACAGCATGAGCATGAGCTCAAAATGCTCTCAATGTTCACACAGTTTCTTGCCAGATCAAATTCCCCATTTCCACCTATCTACCAGGCACCAGTCCAGCCCTCACAGTACAACCCAACACAACTGCCGCTTCAGCCTACCTTTTACAACTTTACTCAGCCCCCGAAATTTTGCATGGGTTCACCTCAGCCTCCACCATGTAACCAGACAACCAACCAGCCTCTATCTTTTCTGCAAGATCTGGCTCAACCTTTCAACCATCCTCCTGCACATCCTCCAGATCTACCTCAGTCCTTCAGCCAGGTGTCAGCACACCCTCAAGGTCCAGCTCAGCAGCCCTTCAGCCAGGCCTCAGGACATCCACCATTCTACCAACCTCCAGATGATGAGGAAAAGTAAATTAGATCACGATATTGTGAATTGCTTTCAGTATTGTTGGTCAACCTATGCAAAGTGCATCCATCATTATAAAGGTTAATTACAGTTCAGATAATATTTGACAGTCCGATTTCAGGTTACAGTTTGAACGTTATGTAGTGTTATTAAACTGACAGAGACTTGCACTATAGCAGAATAATTTTTATTTTGAACATGAACATATTCAGAGTAATTATTCAAAGTAGAACATGGAAGTTAGCAGGTTTTATTTATTATTTTATTATATGGATTATTTGTTTACATACACCTGTACAACTACTTTTACAGGGATGCATTTCATTTTTATTTATTTTTTCAGAACAAAACTGACCATTTCATCATTACTGTTGAAAACTTTTTTTTTTGTTACTCCATACTTCGAGAATGTTATGTTTAAACATTGTCAATTAAAGTTTCTTTTGTGAATCAGCGTTGGCTGTAAAAAAAACTCTGTCAGTGCCTCTCTGACTCTTGTTGGCTCAGCAGCATCTTGTGCCCCTCCTTCTGCGATCCTGTTGTCCTGAAGAATAGTTCGAGCAGGTCCCTCATAGGCCTCACCATGCTTCTCACACACATTGTGGAGAGTGCAGCATGCACTTATGATGGTAGGGACAGTGGAGATGTCCACATCCAGCCGTTTCCCCAGGCATCTCCACCGCCCCTTCAATCGGCCGAATGCACATTCCACCGTCACCCTGGCTTTGCTGTGTCGCTCGTTAAAGTGCCTTTGCTGCTCTGTCAGGTTCCCTGTGTCAGTGTACCCTTTAATAAGCCAGCTCCGCATGGGGTATGCCGGGTCACCAAGCAGCATGATCGGTACTTGTACACCGTTGATCTCCACTGTGTCCTTTGGCAATGGAAAATAAGAGAAGTTGAATTTATTGTTCTAATATGTTTTTCTAAACATTTTAATCTCCTTTATACTAAGATGGTACAGTTTCCAAATAGTATTTGTGTGTGTACATGACTATGATAGAACAACTTACTGGTGGAAAAAGCTCCCCTCTCTCTGCCATTGCAAAGACACAGGAATTCCTAAGAACCCTGGCGTCATGCACACTTCCAGGCCATCCCGTGTAGATGTTGGTGAAACTGTTATGGGGACGTGATGTGTTATTTTATAATTTTGTTCATGTAAACACTTATGAAAAGAAACACAAATCAGTTATTACTGCACTGTGAAACATTTAAATATATACATTTTGAAATGATCGGTAAGGGATTGCAAAACAAAACCAGATGGTTACTGTAAACACAGAGGGGCTATCATATGTTAATATCAGTAGGGCTACCAACAAGCCATAGCCTACTATGGCAAATCGTTTTGACATGTAATCATTTAAACCTACTAGTCTACATTTTCATGCTACTAGTACTTATTTTTTAGATACTAGTATCTATTCCATTAAGTACTAGTACTAATTTATTTAGCAAATTAATAAGTACTACTACTTAATGGAATGGACACTAGTATCTAAAAAATAAGTGCTAGCATGAAAATAGAGACTAGTAGGTTTACAAGATGAAATGTTAAAGCGGCTTGCCATAGACATACCACATAATTGTATCACAAGGCAGCATTATTTAACTATTTTATAAACCTAAATCAGACTTTTCACTCAATGACGGTTAGCACTAAGCAAAGTAAAAAAATTCCAGGCGAGATTATTTCTTGTAGCAGGCTTACCACAACTGATGATCCTCAACTCCCTGCAGAAGGACAGAATGCCATCCTTTGCGATTGAAGTAGTCAACGTGATTTTCTTCTGGGGCAATGATGGGGATATGACTCCCGTCAATTGCTCCAGCGCACTGTGGAAAACCACACCTCATTTGGAAGCCTTGTAGGACCTCCCGGAGGGCATCTCCTTCGGGCAGTTTTATGAACTCGGGCATGAGGACTTGGCGCACGGCCTTGCAAAATTTGTGCACAATCGCGCACACAGAAGACCTGGCAATGCCAAACAGGTTACCCATCGTGCGGTAACTGACCCCCGTTGCCAGCCAATACAGCCCAACTCCTACACGTTTCCGCACGGAGATGGGTCGCCTAAATTGAGTGTCCTGCCGTAGGAGTCTTGAGGAGAGGCGCTGACAGAGATAATCAAAAGTTGCCCTCGACATCCGAAAGTTTTCAAAAAACAGCGTCTCGGTGAAACTATTTATGTCACATTCCCACCACTCCTGGCTTCGTCTACGCATCCACACAGACCTCTGTAGTGAATTTGCAGCCATAAACCCGCAAAAGGCCAAAATAACCATTTTTGCTCTCTTTCTCTTCGTTCTTCTCCTCTTCAGCACCTGCTCATTAATGTTACGGCTTCCATTACACAAACATTTTGAAATAAAAGCGAAAATGCTTACTTCCTCCATAACCTCCCGAACTTTAGTGCAACAGCGTGCTGCGTCTGATGTCATTGTTATTGTTCTTTTGCGCATGCGGGTTAGTTTGAAACCTCAGACAGTTCACACTGGAATCAGATATAGGCCACATTTTAAAAGGTAATGTGAACAGCCAAACAAAAAATCGGATCTGAGCAAAAAATCAGAATTGAGCATTAAGACTTGCGGTGTGAACGGGGCCTTACTCTCTATACAGCACTTTTTTTTTGAAGCAAATGTTGTCCTTCTTAAAAGTACATTAATAGTACTTTACTTGACTGCAGACTTGATTTCATGAACACATTGGCCAACTGACATCCCTACTTTGAAATCTGAGAAAGTATTAATAGTTTGTATTCTGGTTTGAACAACATTGAATTCTGTCAGGCTGAAATGAGGGCAGGATTTTATACTTTAAACTAAAAATGTATTTTATATTTAGCTGTGTTCAGGCATGGTGAGAACAGTAGGTGGTTCACCCCAAGAAGATTGATGGAGTTGACACACTCCCACCCCCTCATAGGACAACTTAATGCTTGCAACGCTGTAGACTGCAAGGATTGATTCCAATGGAGAGGACTAAAAGCTTCAATAAGAAAATGTTTAGACCCTTGGTTGCACTACTCTTCATTAATGGGCCCTCTTAGGTGTACTAAGATGGGTCCACGTAGGTCTGCAATTAAAGTATACCCTGGGTCATGAATATACCATGGCTCTCCTTGATTATGCCACCCTCAATCCAGCACTAATTATTCCCTGGAAAACAACTTCTAAAAAATATTGTAAAGGACCAAAGCCTGTAGGGGATGATGTCAAAGGTGATGGCAGTTGTAATTGTACCTCATGATCCTGTATGTCCTACTTGGCATTAAAAAGAAGTGGACCAGATGGCCACCAATTTTTTGTACTTGGTGATCTAATAGAGGGCTTTTATTGAACCTACAACCCAAAAAAGGATTCAGACTCAGTTAGGCAACATTTCCTTACAAACGGTCAATGTTAAGACTGTGACACAGCTGCCACTTGGGGACACCCAAGGGTGAAAGTTTTTTTGGATGTGTGGAAAACTGTTTTTGCTTACTGTACTCTTCTCATTCACCATTGAGGACCCCCTATCACATTCTTTTAGATCAGGGTACACATTTCACTGCCATCATTCTGAAGAGCAACTTTAAAAGAACAGCCAATTTAAATTTGGGGGGCACCACAAAAATAACTTGGGGGTAGGTATAGGAAGGGGTCAGTATTTGGCTGGTTTGCAGCACACAGGTCTGTAACACCTGGAGAAAGTTAACAACAATCCCGATGCTCCCAACCTCCAACTTTACTCTAACTGGGCATACCCTGTGCGATTTTCGTCCGAATTTTCAGCTTTATCGTACGTCGTTTGTTGTGAGGTGTTCGTGCAGTGTACAGGGGGAAACGAGACGTGATAAACCTCTCCCGATCGGCAATCGGATGGTCGAATGAATTTCTGGCATGTCAGAAATTCTGGTCGCTCCTTGTGAGGTTATTGCACAGCTGAAGCAGAGCTTCGAACTGATTGCTCTATTTCTCATCTTTAAGTTCTGTAGGCAGTTATCAAATAGCAGCAATTTTGCAAGCTGTTGCTTGCCTCCAGTTCGTGTTGTAAAATGGATAATCTAAGATGTTCAAACCACCGTGTTTAGCCTATCAGTGCCTCTTTTATTCATTTAACTTTGAACATTAATTTAGGCCTACTTTTTTTACTTTTACAAATAATTTTATTTACTATTATTTAATATTTACTTAATTGCGTTATCATGAACCGTTGTCCATCATTTGACAAAAGAATGACAAAATATCACGGCGCAATATAGATTTTTTTCTTTTCGCTTTAAATCATGAAGTCGAGTCAGTGGATATCACGCAAAAACGCAATGTGCGTGAAAGTTGGTGAAAGTGAAAGTAAAATCTGACAAGCTTTCGGCACATTCTCACAGAGACAAGATACATCTTCTTTAACATATGCTTATAACGTAGCCTATAACCATCTTAATTTATATTCTTAATATTTCGCTTGTGGCCCATATTGTGAAACAAATTAGAAGAGAAGTATAGGCTCATTTCGTGTTAAACAAGTTGTTTTTGAAATAAAGCTGCTCTTACTTTCGGATAATACTGATATTATTGCAGTGTTCTGACATATTATAGACTGATAATCATTTTAATTATAGGCCTATAATTCCTTGTTTAATTGGGCAAAATGTATTTAAATAATGAGGAGTAAGCTAATCTATCTATTCTTTTATTATGCAGAGCATCGGTTATGCATTGATGCGTTATAAAATTAGCATGGGGGCAAAATTAAATGTAATATCAATTTAATAATAAAAGTAGGCCTACCCTAGGCCTAATAATAATGTTCATTTACATAATTAGTAAATGTTAAATGCTGAAATTGCACAGTGTATGCCCAGCTTAACAGATACTCAGATCTTGACACATTGTTTGAACCTACCACCCATCCTGAACTAATAATTCCTGGTGACTAATAATAACATGATTGGCTAAAGAAATTGTTTCTGGAACTGATATGAACACTAATGGATAACTCTCTCCAGGTTTATTAGACCTCCTTGGTTATGGGTAACTGCAAGGGCATAGGGATGATGGAGACGAAGCCTGAGGGGACAGTAGTCCAAGACAGATGTTAAGGACACTCATGAGGACATTGGTCATTTGGGTCTCACATTTTTTTTAGCTAAACCTGAAAGCTAAGCTTCTAATGAGTAGCACCTCTGCAATTAGCCAAAACCTCTAGACTGGCGAAGCGTTATTGTGAGGTTGCGAACACCAAGGGTTTGGAGTAGAGATTAAGGCTCAAGCCTGGTAACTGGAAGGTTTCTGGTTTGATTCCCATTAGTGATGTGTCGTTCATCAGGTTCATTTTGAACAAATCTTTAATATGACTCGAGAACAACGGGTTGTCTCAGAGAGCGATTCGTTCATTTTGTGTTGACTGCGCATGTGCAACATCCCATATGTTCTGTACAGGAAACAGAATTGATTAGTTCATCTCTCGAGTCTTGGGGTTTGAGTCATTCGCTCATCAAGTTCCAGCCCCATAGACAAGGCTATGCAGTCACCGGAAACAGAAAAGATTAGTTCATCTCTCGAGTCTTCTCGTTCGTTCAAGTCCACATTGGCTGAATGCAGAAACAGTTCATCTCTCGAGTCTCGTTCTTTTGTCACGTGACGTAATAGCCGTGTTGGATACACAATTTAGTTCATTCACAACCTTCCTTACAAACAAGTGAGTGTTTTTTTTGTTTGTTTAGTTCAGTTTTTTAGCTAGTATAATAATTGATTTTCATATGAAGCCTGGACACATTGGGTTGTTCAGAACGGATAGGCATAACAAATGTTTTTTGCACATATCTTCTGATGATTTTATAATAATAAATATATTATAACATGCAGTCAATAATACGACTGTAATGTTGTATATGTTGCGAGACACTGAACAGGGAAGCGGTCACGTGAAAAAAGAATGAACGACTCGAACGAGAAGACTCGAGAGATGAACTAATCTTTTCTGTTTCCGGTGACTGCATAGCCTTGCCTATGGGGCTGGAACTTGATGAGCGAATGACTCAAACCCGAAGACTCGAGAGATGAACTAATCAATTCTGTTTCCGGACGCATGTATATTACATATGAGGCTGTTACGGCCCAGATCAGACATGTTGATGGAACTAACGGCTCATACTCAAGACACGAGAGGTGAACTAAACTTTCCAGGGAACAGACGTGATTAAATGTGAAGTGACAAAGGAAAGAACGATTTGGATCAGGAGGTGAGGTGAACTAACACACTGCATACATAGCCTGAAGACCCAGCTTAAGCAATTAATTAATCTTTTTTTTTTTCTCAAACTTTTCTCAAAGTTTGGCCATGGCTGCAGAAGTAGTTTATAGTTATAGATATAGTTTATTTTTTTATTCTAAAAGTACTAAATGTGTTGAAAAATGTAGCATGTAACATTTTAATTCGATTCTGCTGAAATGAACGAAATTACTTGAAAAAAGATTCGTTCATTTTGCTGAACGAGATTCAAAGAGTCAGTAAAATGATCTGAACTTTCCACTACTAATTCCCATTAGAAGAGACCCATGAGTCATCACAATTGTGCCCTTGAACAAGACACTTAACCCCAAGTTGCTCCAGAGGGACTGTCCCTGTAATAAGTTGCACTGTTTTATGGCCACAGAACGTGACAGTAATGTAAATAAATTCCACTGCTCCTTGTTGTGCAGTAATAAATAAAAAAATCAATTTGATTCATTCTTCCTAAATGATACCCTTGTGGCTCAGAGAGCCGTTTAATTTAAATAAAAGGAACATAAAACATTAAATAGGAAAACTAAAGTGTCCCCTAACATTCCCTTGTCAGGCCCCAGGGAAGTTGAGATCAAGAAGTCACCAGAGTGCATGTGACTGCCAGACCTCGTCCTAACCTGGACAACACCATTCTCTGCACTCACCAGTCATCACATATATCCCCCATGGACCCTTTATTTGAATGTTTTATGGTTATTTTATTTAAAAGAAAACACCTTTCTGAGGCCTGATACTGCATCCAGGGTTTTTTTTTTCAGTCCACCACAGTTCTCTAAAAATCCTTAAACTTAACAGCTCTTCAGGCCTAGTTCCAGTTCCCACAATATTTTAAAGTTGGCCTGAATGGAAATTGCGGCCAATTTAACTTCCAAACTTTGACATGTGTCCGAGTGAAAGAGATTATCGAACAAGAATTAAATTTTTTTTGATTGGTTATTGATTGGATTGTGAGCATTGCATATCGCAATTGAGACAGATATGAATGCAACTGGCTTAACTACAATGTGGCCTTGCAAACGTCAACAGAGAAGTCTGTCATATTACAGGAAGAGTATGGCATTTACATGTCATTAACATTTATTAAGAAAATAAACAGTTCGTTTTGATTTCTTGCCAGCTTTAAAACCATGTTACTGCACTCACACACAACTATTGTAGTTCACTCACAATTTCTAGCTAATTAAATATTTTTGGAGCAGATAATAATATTTCACAATAGAAATTTCAAATGGCTTTCCAAGGATTATTAATACGACTTACATGTTTATCACTTTTAGCAGTGTTTTATGGGACTTCAAAGGGTTTCCTGTGAAATGAAACCAAAATTGTGTATTTAGAGACCACTGTATGTGGGTATGGGGAGCTTTTACATTTGGGTAGGCCAAATCCAGGCGGAAACGGTCCCAGAGAAATGTAGAGTAAATAAGTTACTTTGTGTAAAACAAATGCGAAAGTCCAGAAAGTAGACATTCTAAGCTTTCAAATGGTACCACATATGAGGTCAGAGCTCCTCCACAGACATTTAACATTTAAAGTATATACTTGATGTCATGGTTGAGTGATGCCTTGGTTTAAGAGGTTAAATAATAACTTTCCAGGCCAACAAATTATAAATGTAAATTTCCAGGTTTTTAATGTGTAGATTTTCTAAGAAGTTATCCGAATCGATTTTAAAAATTAGGCAAAATATGTCAAAAGTTAAATTATCATGCAGAAAAACAACAAGATTCATATCACGCCATACATCTCTCCCACACGCCTCGTCCTTCTATCCATCACTCCATCCCTATCCTCCTGCTCCCCCCCCCCTCCCCCCTGCATCACTCCATCCCTGTCCTCCGACAAGCCCAGACTGGGGAGACACTCAGATTGGTGTGAAATCGATATTTAATGGGACCGTGCGTGTATGTGTGTGTAGGATTGATGTTGTGGGTCTCAGAGGATTTTAGAGGCTAAGCGTATGTCAGGGGAGATATTTATTGTGCATGTGCGCGCGTACGTCGTTAAGCTCAGATTGGTGTGAAATTGTGGTTTAATGGACAGGAAATGGTGTGTGTTATTTTTGGAGCAGACCTCTCTCATCGCCTCAGAAACTAATGAGCCACAGTCTCTCCAGGAGACCAAATGCACACACACCAACAACGATCGGTTACACACCTCAAAACTACACACTCATTTATCATTTACAAACACAGACGTATCCCCCATCCCCCCATCCATCTCTGACATATAAATACCAACCCAAAAAATCTGTAACAGTGTCAGTCTGTGAAGACGCATTCAATTTCTTATTCACAAACATGCATTCTGTGGCACATTTGTAAGTCAAATAAATCAAGCGACTCACTTAGCATTATTCCACAGTCCTGTGTTAAAGGAAAACTCTTTTTTTTTTTCCTCTGGTGCTCTTCGTTTAGGGGTTGCATTGGTTGTCTTCCCAGTCATAAGTGACCGGACACCTAAAAATTAAACTTCCTCCACCCCAGTAAAACCAATGCAATTTATTTTTCTTCAATAATATTGTTTCTTTTTAATTTTGTATTTTGAGATGATTTGATGATATTTCTTAATATTTATGCAATAAGTATGGTCTATTTTTGCCATTGAAAATTATACACATTTTTTCTTTTGTAATTATTATTTTTTAATTATTGCAGTATTTCAGGTTAAAATAGAGACTAGGTCTTCAAAATATTTTTTTTTGAAGGCAGATTAGTGCCCTCTTTTGGAATTATTTGAGAAATCATGCAACCATAGAGGTCTCTATGGAGAGGCTTGAGAATTCCCTAGTTCTGTTTTGAACACATTTAATAAAAAAAAATTTTTTTGATGGATTTGAATATATATTTAAAAAATCTGTGAATTTGTGTTTTTGAAGATTTCCCATTCATTTCCTATAGTGTCATTTTTGACCGAAGAGCACAAGTGGGAGTATTTTTTTTTACGACCACTTAGCATGCTCGAATCATGCCCTCAATTTTTTTGTGTGTTTACATACATAATGCTAGAAAAGTCACCAAGTTTCATATCATTCTGATGAAGCTGTGATTTTTAAAAATTCATAGGTTCAGTTTTTCATAGGTGTGTGTGCGTGTGTGTGAGTGGATGTGTCAATATCACACTCTTGATGTTTTAGAGTGTCACCCCTTTACCGAGTGTTTTTTGCCGATTTCCCATTCATTTCCTATGGTCGGTCATTTATGACCTGAAGACAATGAACGCTACTTTTTTTTTTACAACCAATTAGCATGCTCGAATCATGACCCCAATTTTTTTGTGTGTTTACATACCTAATGCAAGAAAAGTCACCAAGTTTCATATCATTCGGATGAAGCTGTGATTTTTAACATTTCAAAACAGAAAATTTTCCGGTCCAGAGGGTTAAATAGGCTCATTTTCCAAATAGTTTTACCGTTTTTGAATCCATTCAGCCGATCCACGGGTCTGGCGGTAGCACTTTTAGCATAGCTTAGCATAGATAATTGAATCTGATTAGCAGTTAGCAGCTAAAAAAATGACCAAAGAGATTCAATATTTTTCCTATTTAAAACTTGACTCTTCTGTAGTTACATCGTGTACTAAGACCGACGGAAAATGAAAAGTTGCGATTCCCTTCGGCCGATGTGGCTAGGAACTATACTCTCATTCCTGCGTAATAATCAAGGAACTTTGCTGCCGTACCATGGGTGCAGCAGGTGCAATGATATTACACAGCACCGTGACAACCTGCTTGCACATGGAGTGTGCTGGGGACTATTTTCAGGTGCTGCGTAGATATAGATAGAGTGAGTGAGTGAGTGAGTGAGTGAGTGAGAGTGAGAGAGAGAGTGAGAGAGAGAGAGCTGGAAATCATGGAATCTGGCATTGGACTAGACAGAATCAAGGTGACCCAATGCCACAGGGTGCATGCGCTCAAACAGGCACGCAAACACACACAGACTCACTCAAACTCGCATATTGACAAACAAAAGAACCCCCAACAAAACCTTGTTCTGCAACATACTGTACGTAAACCAATGCCAGAAAAAGTTCTATTTAAAATTGTATTTACTCTTTTTTTTATTTTACACTGATATATTACAACAGTAATATTACTTTATTTGGTAGTTTTATTTAGTAATAATAATCATTTTAAAATTAAATCCTCATCAGGATAAAATTAAATATTCTAATTTATTTTACTATAACCATAATTTAAATATTATTATTATATTATAGACTTGATATAGAATCATACATTTAATTGACCAAATTGTGCATGCCTACAAACAAATACAGCAAACTCACTTTTTAAAAATCCCTTTTTAAATCGCAATCACATTTTTTTATCTGAAGAATCGTAATCATAATCAATCATCAGGCTCATGTGCCCTTGAGCACTTTATTTTATGGTCATTTAATTTAAAATAAATGCATTTGGCTGGTCTCTAGTCCTACAGGGTTCTCACAACATTTGACCAATGAATCTTCATAATTCAGCCAGTTATATCTAGATTATTCCATATTTTACAGCGGATCATAATCAAAAATGTACTCATGATAGGACTTTCCATAAGTTTTCACAACTATCAATTTCCTTTTCCATGGCTTTTTTCCAGGTTTTCCATGACTGAGGGAACACCGATCTACCTAGAAGTTATTGAACTGGAACAAATCTACTAAGAACCTCCGCCAAAAACACAAAGGCCAAGCAAATACATTTTGTCTTATTTAATTTTGGCCAAATTTTGCTGTAAATCTTCATAGTTGAGCACACAAGCCATAGGGAAACCAATCACATGAAGGCATGAACCAATGAAAAAAAGCAGTGGGCATGAATGGATGGGTCATGCCTTCTTTCTCCTTAAATGGCCTCGCTCTCATGGCGTTCCAGGGCGGGAGGCAGTGTGGCGCCACAAGGACCCTCAAAGTGATATCTGTTGGTCAGAAACACATCTCAAATAAACCACACGCAGGTGTTCAATTTGTTTGGTGAAATCTATGGTTCGGTGTTTGCTCAGATGTGACAGTGAAAGACGTCACTTAGAGTCTGTGCGCATGTGGAGGCTTGTGTGCGCTAGAGCAGCTATGCCTTTTTCTTCTTAAATGGGCTGACAGAGAGGCATCTCTATGTGTATTTGTATGTCTTACTTAAAACGCTTAGTAGCAGGTGTGCTTTCCATATTGAATTCAGCTACAGGCACTCCTCTACCCGCCACCTGAGGAGCGAACATAGCCGCTGGGTAAACTATGGAGGAGGTGCCCACCTGGAGACAGGAAAACAACGTGACGCACACAGAATACAGTTGGAGGTGACAAATTCTTTACGTAAAGCTGTCAAAACACACACATTTGTGTGCGGAACTGATTGTGTAGTAAATGTTTTAGGTAGACAGATATGTTAACCAGTATACATTTTGAGAATCATTTCAATTGAGGTTATGCCAGTGTTAGCTACAATTCACAAATGACTCATTTGAGCAGCTTCATTAAATTATTCATTTTCACTCATGTTACTGGTTTGAATCCTTTCAGCATTGTCCATTTTGAAATTAAACCTTTTTTGAAAATTGTTAAACAGTTGAGTTTGACCATTTTCGAACCCATTTGGCCGATCTCCGGGTCTGACGGTAGCATCTTTAGCATAGCTTAGCATAGATAATTGAATCTGATAAGACCGTTAGCATCGAAAAATGACAAAAGAGTTTCGATATTTTTTACTTCTGTAGTTACATCGTGTACGAAGACCAATGGAAAAAGAAAAGTTGTGATTTCCTAGGCCGATGTGGCTAGGAACTATACTCTCATTCCTGCGTAATAATCAAGGAACTTTGCTGCCGTACCATGGGTGCAGCAGACGCAATGATTTAACGCAGCGCCTGAAAATAGGCTAACTTCCGTCAACATAACCAATGTGACAACCTGCTTGGAGCATGCTGGGGACTATTTTCAGGCGCTGCGTAATGTCATTGTGCCTGCTGCACCCATGGTACGGCAGCAAAGTTCCTTGATTATATTAGGCCTAGAAAATCGCAACTTTTCATTTTCCATCGGCCTTACTACTAGGGATGCACCGAATCCAGAATTCGGTTTTGGATTCGGCCAAATATTGGGCTTTTTGATGGGGTTCGGTTTCTGCCGAAACCTTAGAATTTTTTTTCCACCGAACCAAACCCTAGGCTTGCACTACACGCGCTCTGCTGGTCGAACGCAATGACGCCGCTGTTGATTATGGGAACTAATGGCTTACTAAGTCGACCATTCGAATACAGGCTGTGAGAAAGTGAAAATGGAACCCGTGAACAGAAAACTGTTTTGGCAGTACTTCCAGTCAAAAGAAGACGATTCAAGTCGAGCTACATGTTCAATTTGCAATGCCTATTTGTCTTGTAGTGGCAAGGACCCTAAACAAAAGCCGCTGCTAAAACATTTGCGTATGAAACATCCAAAAGAATACGAGTTGTGCATGAAGGAATCTACAGACAGCAGCCATAAACAACTTCAGGTACGGAAAAGGAAGGACAGTCATCCTGGCATATGTTGCCTATTCTAAATGAAAATTAAATTAAAAATACACTGCTGTTGACGTTGTTTACTTCAATAATGTGTTTACTGTGATAATGGACTGAGGATGGGAGTAGGATTCGGTATTCGGTTTCGGCAGAATCTTAATCAGAGGATTAGGTATTCGGCTGAACCCCAAAAATCTGGATTCGGTGCATCTCTACTTAGTACACGATGTAACTACAGAAGAGTCAAGTTTTAAATAGGAAAAATATCGAAACTCTTTGGTCATTTTTTGAGCGAGATGCTAACGGTCTAATCAGATTCAATGATCTATGCTAAGCTATGCTAAAAGTGCTACCGCCAGACCCGGAGAACGGCTGAATGGATCGAAAACAGTAAAACTTAACTGTTTAACTTTAAGGGAGTTGGAAAATAAGCCTATTTTCAAAAAAAGTGGAGTGTTCCTTTAAGCAATTTTTGCATACTGAAGGCACATGAAACTTTACTTAATGTAATTTCTGACTATAACTGATCGCACTGATTGCAGTAGAGTCTGATGTTAGCCCGTTGCTAAGCTAAAAACTAAATACTTCTGTAAGCTAAAAATGCTAATTTTGGATTTTTTCAAAATAAGGTTTTATAGAAGGCAGAATAATGTTTAAGCTTAACGTCCCTGTAAAGTCAAAATTAAATTGGTGTTCTGAGTTTGTCACACTGCATAAATGGTGAAAAACTGTTTAACGGTCTAACTCCACAATTCAGTACTACACAGTTCACAGTCTTTGACATGTGTTTCAGCAATGCATTTCTCACATATATAATGTGTAATGAAACAAATCTCTGACACAGCAATTCTGACACAGCTCAAAAACGCTTTCTAGGTATACTAGGTAGGTATTATGCATTCATGTATGATCACTCACCACTAAACAGAGATCACACTTTTCCAGCTCCTGCTCCACAGTGGTAAGAATATCTGAATCTAAAGTCTCTCCGAACCAAACCACATGAGGCCTCAGCAAGCCGTTACAGCCCCTCCTTTCACACCTAAAACACAAAATACAAAACTAACTAACATCTTTGAATGTGAAGCGTTAGACACATGGATATCTGCTGCCCACTGTTGGAGAAAAGGTGTTACTATTCCTAAAATCTTGATTACATGACTTCTATAGCAGGGGGGACAATAAACATAAAATTTCTCAGGAGCAATTTTTGAAATAATACAGCCAAAATCGTACTTGTAAGGATATGTGTACCACAAATTTTCACATTTTGTACTTATTTGGCGTTTTGGTGCACTGAAAAATGATCTGATGTCTGTTTTTCTTTTCTCTGTCATTTTATCTGACCAACAACACAACGCGATAGTTGTTTAAATATGAGTAAGGTTCACCACACAGTCATATTATAATTATTCAATTATCTTGCGTCCTCAACATAGTATTTTATACTGTGATATTCAGATATTCAACTGCAGGAAGCCCTCTGATCTGCCACGTATTATCATATTGAGCAAAACCCAACACATATATGACAGAGCGGCCGTGCGCATATACTTTTAAATTTAGAATTAGCGCCCATTCGGGGGCGGGTTGCTTGAATTTTGGGTTCATTAGTCTATTATTCTTAATGAAAAACACAGCAAGAAAACAGTACAATGACACACTCCTTTAAATAGGTGCTTTTACATTTAGCTTAGAAACCAAAGCTTCCGCGATTTACGCCCCTGTTCTATAGTGATCTTTATGTCTTTTTTTAATTTACCCCTGAAGTCTATAATGTTTGTTGAGGTTTCTTGCACCAAGACCTAATTTCGTATTACAGATACTACCCTCCCTCCATCTCTCTCTACATTTAACAGCCTTACAGTATGTTTACAGTCTGCATTCCAGCAGCATTGGATTAGATTTGTTGTGGCACAAGACATAATTCATGATTAGTAGGCAGGAGTGGGCGATGTTCCTAGGAGTTTTTAGTGGAAGCAATCTAAGAGTTAATAATGCCACATGCACTACACAAATTTTTTTTTTTCAGAATAATATTGTGTAATATTATTACAAATTAAAATTGCTGTTTTCTTTTTTTGAATAATTGTATTTTTATTTACACTGAAATATTACAATAGTAATATTACTTTGTTTGGTAGTTTTATTTAGTAATAATAATAATCATTTTAAAATGAAATAAATAAATATTCTATTTTATTATAACATAATACAATCATAGACTGTAAAAAAAATATGTACGTAGTGTCCGAGACGTCACCCATAGGATTCTGATACGCCGTTCTGAAAGTATGAAATAAAAGTATGCGCAAAGTATGGACGAGATGGCCGTTGCATCTTGGCAGCGTGTCATCGCGCATCACTCCCGGATAACAGAAAATGGGCAAAAAGGCGGGACGTGGGCGGAGCTGAAGTGACGCGATGACTAACAGACAGCAGATAAATGGCAATCCACCTGTCACTTGAAGTGGCCACGCCCTTAATTATGCAGAACTTTAATGCTTTATATAATGTAAACGAATGAGTTATAAAAAAAATTCACCCCCCTCACAGTTGTCATGAAGGGCACAATTAGCTGTATAGACTAAAACCACAATTTGTACCAGGCTGTAAACATGTTTTAATCTGCTGTAAAGTTGGCCATTTTAATATGGGGCTCAATGAGATTCTGCTCCCTTCTGGAGCATGTCCCTAGCGGCCAGTATATACATGTATATACAAAATAGGGAAAGTAATGAAAGAGAAGAAATGGAATAGAAATAGAGGGAAGAGAGAGGAGGAGAACAGGAAGGTGAGAAGGGAATGGTCCAGTCGGACATCTCCCAACCAAAACCGCGAGAGCCAGCAACGAACAATTATCACCATAATAGGGGTACAATCTTAAACGCATCTAAATTTCGATAGAATTGATACTTGCATGGTTTCTTTGTGTTGTGTAAAGGATGCGTGCGTTGCGTTTCTCAGAGTGTTCATGCGCTGAAGCTCTCCCTCCGTTCGGTCCTTCCGGGGTCGGTCCGCGGGAGATTTAACGGCGTGTAGGAGCGGTTGTCTTGGAAGGGAAGGCATCTCGTTCGCGCTAAGAAGATTCGTGCAGTGATGTGCGCGCTCGGATGGAGCGCGCCGGTGTTGCGTCATCTTCAAAGGGGCGATCAGCTTGGCCAGGCGGGCTCGGGCCGAAGCCCCGCGAGCCGCGCTGGCGTGATGGAAGGGAAGTTTCGTCTCGTCCGAGTCCTTGCAAGTTTTTACTGAGCACCGAGGTGCTTGAGTAACTGTACTTTAAAGTCCACTAACCTCCGCCCACCTCCACTGAGAGGACCAATCCTTGATGTGAATTTGAGGCGGGAAAGTTCCTTTGTTTGGACTTTTATTACTCACTGGAATGTTCTTGCTGGCAACCTCAACGAGTGAGGGTTTGCTCCAAAATGGGTAAGCATAATAACGGTACACGTCATAATTATACTTTTTACATAATTGGCTAAGACAGAGAAAGAGGAACTGATCGACACCAAACATGCTGGTTTAAATGCGAAAATGACAGTGTATCTCTTTTACAGAGCCATTTTGAGCATTTAAGATCAACATCACACACATACAAATATATACTTTGTGGTCAACATACATATAACCCAAGGGTCATCACATATATTTCTGGGATGGTTAAATTAAAGGCTAATATGAAGAGGAATACTTGTGTGTGTGTGTGTGTGTGTGTGTGTGTCTGTGTGTGTGGGTTGAGGTCATTGAAGGTGTGCTAGGGGTCCGGGGGGTGTGTGTGTGTGATAGGAATCTATTTGAAGCTCCTCAACAGGCGATAACGGCACGGCCTGCGTTGTCTCTGCTGGTCGTAAGGGTGATAGTGCGGCCATTTGGCCAGCCTCAAATGGCACCACTACACTCATTTATATGCTAATACTAATTCATAGGCAGAGCTGGGTAAAAGCTCTGCATCTCTGGTGTTTCTCGAACGACCCACCACTTTGATCTCACGTCAAGAGCGACTCCAGACGCTACACTGCAGCAAATGTGAACGTGTTCCCATCTGTCTCATACACACATGCATATAACATGTTGTATATAAGTAGTTCACATGATAAATGTAACATTAAAGTGATATGCTTCTAGTTTTAATCATTTAAACAGGCATTTGAAGTGTTTTCGTGTATTTTATTTTATTTTTTCACAGCGCTGGATGTCATGGTGATCGTGTAACACACAGGACACTTCACTACATGATTTCATGGTGAAATTTGTTATTTTCTATGTTAATCAGGTCAGTTTTGATCAAGAACAATCCACTGTGGCTTTAATTGAATGCTCTAATCTGTTAACATGGGCGCCTAAAAAAATATGCGCTGGTTACGCCCTGCTAATGCGTGCAGTGTGAAACCGGCCTAAGGATTTGAGTGAGTTTGACAGGGGCCAAATTGTGATGGCTAGACGACTGGGGACTGTTCCCGGTCTGCAGTGGTCAGTATCTATCAAAAGTGGTCCAAGGAAGGAACAGTGGTGAACCGGCGACAGGGTCATGGGCGGCCAAGGCTCATTGATGTATACTTTCAAAGCTAGCTTGTTATTGCTAGCTTCTCTGATATTGCCTACCCTACCTTTAACAAACAAACACACTCACAGACCTGGGTAGGTGCTCAACTGGTATTCTGGCATCCTTGGCCTTGGGGTCAGGCTCCCTGAGGATTGAAAAAAGAAAGACAATAATAAGCATATATGGAGAGTGCAGTCTCTTGTGGTTTAAATATTTGATAAAAGAATGGTGATGTGTCTGCATGAGCTTTTACCCTTTCCCCTCCAGAGCAGGACAGATTGGACTCTTGTGGTTGGCTTTGACTTCTCCACAGCTCATGCAGCGAGTTTTAAATAGACTACCTAGAGAGAGATAGACAAAACCACCAATTAGATGACCAATCATTTTCAGTTCTGTTAAACAGATTTTATCCAATAATAAATGTACTATAACAGTGCCATGATCCAGTCCTGGTTTAAAGGGTAACTTCAGTGATTTAGCATTAGGCATCAGCATAGGCATAGCATAGTATCAGTAGAAACCCAGTAGTATATTCAAATTATGGGACTTTCCCCCCTCATATCCCCCTGAGACGAGAGAATTATGCATTTTATTTCTGGAAAAATTCCTTCGATGACGCAAATATCGTAATTTTGCGTCATCTGAGGATTTTTTGACCAGAGCCTAAAGACTACAGCCACTAGATGGAGCTGTTCCGCACGTTATCAACCCGCCCATAGGGGAGAGATCTCACGCACAGAATGTAAGACATTCTGCCGCACGAACAATCATAATAATGGAGAGCGGTGCAGAGTAAAGTGAGTGTTTCAACTTTTCAATGAATTACTGTGATAGTTTAGCTTCCATATGCGATCTGAAAACGTGCCAGACTGGCGCTTACCTCAGCTTTGCTCAGCTCTTCGTGAGGAATGAAATCTGACACTGCTGAGTCTGTGCCGTGACTTTCGTTCGGCTCACTCACACATTGAAAGACACGTTCAATTTTTAATTGTAGTGTTTATTCTCTAACTGAAAGATCAAAACGAAGGTGTACGGAGTGGCCTCGTAGGGCAGCGAAGCAAGTGCATTCAGGGAGTTGTTGTCTTTCATCCACATGAGACAAAATGTCTCGAAGGCACCAAATTCAAAAATAATTTCACATTTCTACTGCATAAATGACCCAGTTTAAATACAAAGCTTAATGCTAAATCACTGAAGTTACCCTTTAAGTAGCCGTTATCTCACCGTGGATCTCATAGACGTGTTTGGAACCAGCACGATGGTGCAGTTCATCGATGTTCTGAGTGATGATCACAACAGAGCGCCCCTGCTGGCTGAGACGGGACTCACACTCTGCTATAGCCAGGTGTGCTGGGTTCGGCATCTTACTGCGCATTACCTGCATATAATATGTTATTGGCATGCAACCAAACACTAGCTTTTATTTCATGATAATTATTAGAAATTTAATTGCAGCTCCAGTGTGTAAATATCTACAGGTTACTTAAAGGTGCACTATGTAACTTTTCCGTCCGCTATAGGTTGCCTATTCAAAACAAAGGCGTAGCTTGATGACGCCAAGTTTGAGCGCAGAATCTTGGGACATGTGGTCTTGGGACATGGATGTGATTATTAACGTTACTGTACTGAGTGTTGTCGGAGGAGAACAAGGCCGATTGTTAATAAGATGAACCCAACACACGCCTTGCGAGCAGTGGGACTTTTATTATGCCACAGTCGCTGGCACCATTTACATTTACATTACATTACATTTATGCATTTGGCAGACGCTTTTATCCAAAGCGACTTACAGTGCACTTATTACAGGGACAATCCCCCTGGAGCAACGTCGAGTAAAGTGCCTTGCTCAAGGACACACTGGTGGTGACCGCTGGGATCGAACCAGCAACCTTCTGCATATCAGTTCAGTGGTTTAACCCACTGGACCACCACCTCTCCCATTTCCGCTTTTCCTTGGTTAAAAGAGCAATTTTCTCACAATTTACCTAACTCAACTGAACAAAATATAACACTGGCCTTGTGGTTTTTTGGATATTTTACTGAAAAACTTTTACATAGTGCACCTTTAATTACATGTCATGTTGAAAGTATTATATACAAGAAAAAAGCTAACTTTATTATAATATAATCAATTAATTAATGTGTATTAATATTTAACCTTACACAAAGAAAAGTTAAACAGATGATGTTTCACTGATATTGCTACCTACAACTGAATTGAATTGTGGTGTACACTAATAAAGCACAAAATGCAAGCATGCAAATCATAACTGATCTACTATTCTAGGGGGTAGAGAGAGCATTTTCTTGTGGTGCCCCCCTGAGCACTTGGCGCGTGATGTGTGTAATAGGAGCGGCGGCACTGATCAGGTCAAAATGGCACAAAGCCCTAAAATTATACTTTGTCCAGAAAGCTTATTTCATTTAATTTTGATAATATATTTTTTTTTAAATTGGGGAGATTTTGTTATATTGTATTTTATTTACCTTTAAATGACTAGATTTTTACAAATAAATAATAAAGCACATTCATCACATTCTTTCAACTTGAATTCAAAAAGCTCAAAAAACCTACATTGGGTGTCTTTGTCGACCTCTTGTGGAAAAATAATAATATAACATAATATTTAATGACTCTTGCCACTAGATGGGATATAGCTCTATATGGAGCAAGCCTGCAGCACTCTAAAACTGAAGCTGACGCGCATTGGTTCCAGTATAGCTCATAACCCCTGCCCCTCCGTGTATTCTAATGGAAGAGAGATAAACAAAAAAATTAAATTACACTTCATATAATTTTTTCCCAAAGTTGGTTTCTGTCATTTTTTGTTAGTTATTTGATACTATAAAAACGGGGGGTGTGACGTCATGATTGACAGCTGAGATTGAGAGCTTCTCTGAGTGAAGTTGTCACTGAGGCACCAACGGACATTTTGGGGGATTTTCGGGAGGAGATTGGAGCTTTAGCTTTCATTTCTACATTTCCATAAGTGTTGGCGGGTTTTTGATGCGGCTCTACTTCCGGCTATCTACTGTGCAGACTCGGTCCCAAATCTGCGCAAGATGTCAGTGCCATATTCAGACCTCCGGCGGCTTCACTTTTCTTCAGCGGAAGAGAATGAATGTTTCATTAACAAAGTTCGGGAGGAGCACATTCAAATGATCTATCCAATCATTATGTCATTCCAACCAGCTGTCAGCAATCAGTAATCAACATGTCTACCCAATCAGCACAAGTGGAGGATCATATAAATACCCAGTCAACTCAACAAAGTTCCTTGACAGGTTTTCAGCATCCCTCCATCACCCCGTCTTCCTCACACTCACCTGGTTACTTTCCTAACCAGAGATACGGGGGGAGTACTCTGGGTTTGGGCCAAATACCGAGCTCGTGGAGCTCTCCTTGGCTTGGACAGCACGCCAAAATATGCATACCATTTATCCTATCGGACTTATTTGCAAGTGTGAACTTGTGAAAGTTGCGTCGTCCATATTTTTTTACGTTCTATGATATGGAGCAAATGAGCTGTTCTGCTGGGTCCTAAAGTGAGTTCTTCAGAATGCCTTCAGATACACATTTAAACATTATAAAATAATTTTTTGTTAAAGTTTTAGCATTTTTAGTTTGAATTTTGAGAAGGTTTTTCTATGTGTACTAAAGCATTCCTCGCAATCCATTCATTCCTATGGGGGTCACATTGACCATCTAGGGAAGGATTTGTTACGTTTTTTAAAATTTCAACCACAAAACTCCAGTCAACTATTTTTTTGTGTATTTGTTGTTCAAGTGCGACAAAAGTCATAGGGTCTTGGACTACTCCAATTGAACACTCAATTTTAAAATGACCTGAGGGAAAGATGAGGGTTAAGAATTAACCTAATCCAAATGTTTCTATTTTACCACATTACAAATGTATGAATGCTACAGTGAATTGATCACTGAAAGGAAAAAAATGCCATTATGATATTGGTAGCCATTTAGTCAGTTATGTGTGTGACCCACCTCACGCCTGTAATGGTAAAATTCCCATACTAAAGAAGGATCTCGAGAGAAAGCTTCAGGGGTTGCCAAATCCTGAAAGACAAAGAGAGGTGAAAGATCAAGGTCCTTTTAAAGCAATACCAAAAAAGTTACATATTCCACAAATAAATGTGTATTATTATTAGTGGTGGGCCGTTATCGGCGTTAACGTGCTGCGTTAACGCGAGACTCTTATCGGGAGATAAAAAAAAATATTGCCGCAATATATAAATATATAATGCAAGCTATGATGACTTTCACCTTGATATTTTAGCGCGGATGTACACCTAGCCGAATTGCACTGTATGAACCTGTATGTATGCCTACTACTAGTGTTGTCAAAAATATCGATATTTCGCTATGTATCGATACTGAAATATCTGAAACGATACGATACTCATTTTCTACAGTATCGATATCAGCTGCTCTCTCCTCTCCGACCGACAGCGAGTGACAGGCACCCGCATTCTGTCATTCAGTCCGTTTAATCCTCTGAACATGGCGAACGGGTGTTCTGCTGGACTTTTGTTAGTATTGGTGTGACCGGTCTGAATTTCGCGCGGGGTTGCACATAACGTTAATTCTACTAATTCCCGCAGTTTTCGTGCTCACATCTGAAGCGCACACACACATACCGTAATAAAGCCGCCTCTGACATACAAGTGCAAAAATGAGCTCCTTTTTCCAGCTTATTAATGGTCAAATACACTCAAAAATGTCTCAATGCCCATCTTGGTGAGTTTTAACGTAAACACAGTCGTAACCAGCTCACAGGAACAGTGTTTGGGATCCATGCGTGCGTCAGGTCTTAAAGGGACAGAAGTTATTTATTATTCAAACTACAAAAAGACAAACGATCACTTACGAGCAGACATATTCTGAATGCCTTCGGCAGAATTCAAATGAGCCATTTTAATCTAGATTAATCTATATTAATTTTGGAATTGATCTATTAATCTAGATTAAAAAAATGTATCTATGCCCACCACTAATTATTATTATTATTATTCATGTTTACTTGCGTACATGTGTTGTGACCAGTGATGGGAATAACGGCGTTATAGATAATGACGTTACTAACGGAATTATCTTTTTCAGTAGCGAGTAATCAAACTAATTACTGTTTCTCCCGTTACAACGCCATTAGCGTTACTGAGAAAAAAACGTGGCGTTACTATAATTGAGCTCACTGAAGCGGTTTTCATCCGAACAGGCTCTCTGTCAGTCGGACCTGCAACGTTTTTTTTTTTCTCTGGTTGGTGTGTGTGTGTGTGTGTGTGCGGGCGTGCAGGCATGCATGCCATGCGTGTTGGGGGGTGGGTGGGGTGGTACACATAACTGATGATGATTGGGTGGGAGACAAGGTTGAGGTTGATAGGTTGTGTGACACACACACACACACACCTATGACTCACACACACGCATATGCACAGTCACACACACCAAGTCCAACGACTTCAAAGGTAGCTTTCGCAAACTGGAAGTATAAGCAGGGCCGTGCACAGGGGGGTGGCCCGGTGGCTAGAGCCACTGCCCCTCTGCCCTCATCAGCTGAGGTGCCCCCTCTCGCAGTCTATGGTCGCTACCCATCCTAGCTAAAAGGGTTCTGTTTTCCCTCCGCTAAAGATCCACCGATTCCGCAAATCCGCTCCCGTGTTTTCCCGCTCGCTCCCCAGCATCACTCAGAGTCTGTGCGCAGAAATCTGGAAAGCGGAGACGACAGTTCCAGAATGTTGTCGCATTAACAGTATGCATTACAATCCGCTGAATTAGTAATTTGGTAGTTTGTTTTTGTATTTCTGGTGGTATACATGTTCTTGGAAGAGAAGGCACACTTTGTAGAATATATATATAGGCCTAATTTCATATAATAACCCATAAACTGTTACCGGATATATAAATTACTTTTGATATTATTATTCTTATTACTATTTATATATCTAAGTGTCATTAATGTAAAATACTAAAAAATATTCTACTTAAAATTTTATTTTGACAATTTAGTAGAATACTTGAATAACTGATAACAGAAAAATCTCAATCCCATTAAAAGATAATCATCTGAAAGGTAATTTTTTTTTATGACTTATGTACAAGCATATCAATATTTATTTATTTGCCCATATTTTAATTTAAAAGATATGTCATAATAAAAAAACAAAAAAAAAACATAATAGATTTTGTCATAATAGAATTCACTCAATTAACCTATAGGTTTTAATGAAAGTGAAGATGCCTGAAATGTAAATCTAATTCATAAAAATATTAAATAATAGCCCCATTAATTACAATAAGTATTATATTTAACACCAGTAACAACATGCCACTTGGGGCCTTCTGTGCCAAATATGGCTGGGTCCTCTTACCCCAAGAGTCTAATTTGATCTTTTTACTTCAAAATAAAAGCTATAACATTTACTCCACAAAGCCAAAAACGTTGTGTCCACAAATCCCTCATTAACAAATAGACACAAAAACTTTGATATTCAACATAATACAATATCATATATTACTATTTTCGATAGACACAAAATTAGATCAAAACTGTTTTGACTGACTAGTAAGAGTAAGATGGATAATTTATACGGACAAGCACTCAATCCTCGCCCCCAATGCCACCCCACCCCACCCCAATGCCACCCCACCCCAGTGCCCCTTTTTTTGGTTTGGGCCACTGCCCCTCAAAATGTCTGTGCATGGCCCTGAGTATAAGCGCTACTTTTCCCTCATTGAGGTGAAAGGTAAGAATGTTTATGTAACGTGCAACTTATGCCCAAGCCTGCAGCACTCCTGTCAGAAACTGAAGCCTCCGCGCCTCGATCGCCCCCGGTGGTTGGTCCCAGTAAAGCTCCTAAACCGCACCTCTCCATGTATTAGAATGGACGCGAGACACACTAAACAATTCAATTACACTTCAAATAATTGTTTCCTAAAGATGGTTTCTGTCATTTTAGGCAGTTTTTATTACGATGATTTCATTTCCAGTGTTCGTTTTTTAAATAAGCTTAGTTTAGTTATTTGATGCTATAAAAAGGGGGGGGGGGGTGACGTCATGATTGACAGCTGAGATTGACGGCTTCAGGGCTCTCAAGTGTCACGCATTGAGCGTGAGAGTCACTCATTTCGTCTTTTGTCACACACTCCCGCCACACATTGTATTTCTCACGCAGAAAAACTATTTATTTACATTTTACATTTACATTTATGCATTTGGCAGACGCTTTTATCCAAAGCGACTTACATTGCATTCAAGGTACACATTTTACATTTTGTCAGTTCTTGCTTTCCCTGGGAATCGAACCCATGACCTTGGCGTTGCTAGCGCCACTCTCTACTGTTTGAGGTACAGGAAAGCTGTAGCTTTATCATATATTTAATATGCCGCAGCGCCCAACATCTATCTGGCCACGCCGCTCACTCTATGGAACCAGGCAGGAATCAAGCGCGTCTCCCCTGGAGTTCTTAGTTGAGCCTGCCACTTATCAGCCAATCAAAAAAAAGAAAGAGGCTACACAATAGCCAATCAGAAAACAGCATTATTGTATCTGGGTAAGATTTAACGCAACAACCAATGAAAAAAAAGCATATCCTCGTTCACCCACAGAGAAACCACTGGAGCTCCGAGCATCACTTTGAGCACAGAGTAAGTCATGATCTCCTGTTTTAATGTTACAACGAATTCACAACTTGTTTGACACAAACAATGACAACTTGACTGCTGTTAGAGAATGTTTCCCAGATAATCAGCGTCAGTTTTTCATGAGTGTCTGTAACTTAGCCAACTGTTTTACAGCCTGTTCACTGACAACACCTGCTCAGAACAAAAGTAGTCTAGTCCTAGTTATTTTTTCGTTATCACACGATGACTGACATTTTGTCATATTAAACATCTCTCTCTCCAAATAGGCTTAATAATTTTATTAGCACTAAATAAATTAAAGTGTATTTCATCGTCGATGTTATACGATGCTCTCTCTCTCACTCACTCACACACAAAGGGAAATTTAAGTCTGGTCTTGTTTAAAAGAAGACACTCGGCAGATTATTGCTGAAGTGAAAGCAATTCAAAATTTGAAAGTATGAAAAAGTTATGGAAGTTTAAATTGACTGTAAATGAAAAATACTGTACTAAATATTTTTGATTTTATATAAAATATATATTTTACCAAAATTTTTTACTCTAAAATTACTATAAAATCAAAGCCATATGTCTAACCAAGTTGTGTTCCAAATTTGAAGTTGATATCACAAAAATTGAAGTTCCCGTGAGATTTTGTTTAGGTGCTGTACCAAAAATAGCCACCGGGTGTCATCCACATTCCATTGGTAGTTTTTTTTTATGCATTTTCCTGTAAATTTCTGTCCAAATGTCACTTCCATAACAAAACAGTCACCAAATACCAGTCACCAGACCTTTCCGACGATATGTGTTTTGTCAAGATTAGAAAAGACTTTGATTATAAAGTAGTTAAAATACATTTTGTAATATGAAATATGACACCACCCACTAGGGGAGGAGCCCGCTAGAAGAATTTAGAGTACCGTTTACATGGCAACGCAACGTCCGATTTCAAAACGGTTTTCACACAATGAATTTTGAGTTCGTAAGCTTTCGAATGATACCTAAGTTATGATAATTACTCAAATATATGATACGAAAAAAAGGTGATCAATAAAAGAGCGCCAGGCGTCCCGCCAATTGTGTTCAGTGATCCTTACCAAACACAACAACACCCCCATTGTTGTGTTTGGGTGGGGGGTTGGAGTTGGTCACTCTTGCCTGTCTTCAAAACTTGAGAGCCCTGCGGCTTCTCTGAGTGAAGTTGTCACTGAGGCACTAACAGACTTTTTTCGGGATTTTGGGGAGGAGATTGGAGCTTTAGCTTTAATTTCTACATTTCTATAACTGTTTATTTCACACCAACATAATGAATTGTTCTGCATCTCTACGAGAGTGTGGGTGGGCTTTTGATAATCGTGCCTCTACTTGCTCTCTACTGCGAAACTCCGGTCCCGAGATCGCTACTGCGCAGACTCGGTCCCGAGATGTCAGCGCCGTGTGCGGGCCTACGAAAGCTTCAACTCTGGTCAGCGGAAGTCAATGAAGTCGCATCGTCCATATTTTTTTACGGCCTATGCTTATGCCCAGGAATAAAGAGTCTCTCCACGTCGGTGGCAAGTAATTCTAATCTAATGAAGCCTCACATCATCACATGCCGCCACAAAATTAGTGGCTAAAAACCCAGGTGATAACGTGAGCTCCACTACCAAAGGAGTAGTATAGTACTGATAATATTTACACAATATTTACACTATAGTTGGCCTACTGATAATATTTACAATAATGTATTGAATTTGATAGGTGTCTCTCACATTGTCCCACAGCAACATTACAATAGTGTACATTAATGTACAATGTTTTATAATAATAATTTATTCTATTTAGTGTCCAATTCATTCATCATATTTAATATTGGGGGCATCCAAGTTTAAAAAAAAAAAAAAAAAAAAAGTAACTCAGTAGTTACTTTCCCTGGTAATTAGTTACTTTTATAATAAATGTAACTCAGTTACTTACTCAGTTACTATTTGTAAGAAGTAACTATAACTAATTACTTTTTTAAAGTAACGTGCCCAACACTGCTTGTGACTACAGTAGGTTTCTGTGTATGTGCTCTGTTATAGGAAGCCTGACAGATTTGGTCAGATCTGTCAAATAGATGTTGAAAGTTTACAGTCATTATTTACAATGCAACATGTAAACCATGTTTTACAGGCCCATTTGTATATAATTCTGAAACATAAATTGAAAAAAAAGTCATGCAGTTGAATATACAACAGGTACCCTACTACTGCAACCTTTCCACTACTTTTCAAAGTCTCACACAGATTCAATGAGGCGTTTTACACAGCAAAGGAAGACTGAACCAATCTCTGCCTTGAGAATTGCGTACTTTAGGTTTATTTATGTTGTGAAATAGAGCTTGGTTACTCATTGTACTTGCACTGTTACTCAAGCCTCAGACACATAATATTGTACAGATTATGATTTTTTGTGTGTTTTTTTGTGGAAAATGTCTTTTTAGGGCCTTCAAAGTTAATGCGTGCACTTAGATTAATAAAATATGTTTAATGTAATTATTTTTTTACATTCACTAAACATAATGTTTTCCATTCTGCTTGCTGATAATTTGTTTATATTTTTTTTTTCTAAAAAAATATTTTTTAAAAGTTACAATCATTTAAAAAAAATATATATATATGCAACAAATATGTTTTTCAGATAATATTTTAACAATTTGTTTTATTATAATGATTGTTATTTCATTTTGTAAATCATTTTTACATTTAGTTATCTAAATATTATAACATTTAATATTTTCCTCACACAGTATAAATTAAATTTTTACATATAAAAAATATACTTGGTAAAAGTCATATATTGTAAGTAGGAGGTTAAAACAGCTTGCTGTTAAAGAAACAATTTTAACCTTCTTTTGTATATTGTCTACAGATGCACATTGCAAACATTATGTGTGTGTGAGGCATGTGTGTGTGGTTCAGGTATTCCCAATGTTCCCAATGTTATCCCCACAAAGATGGCAATATCTGAAATCCTTGTCGTTGTTGTGACATTTTTTGATCACCATGAGGAAAACAGCTAATAAATCATACTAAGTGAAGTTTTTTTGAAAATGCAGAACGTTTTCTGTGATGGGTTAGCCTGACAAGCCAGACCCACATCAAGATGTTGGGTCTGGGAACACACCATTGGCAGGGGCGGGATAAACAGTTGTCTTTCAAATTCCCTCGCTATCAGTGGTGACAACAATCCCAAGCGGGTTGTGTCTGAGTCCCATGCGTTTTCTCACCAGCGGAGCTAGTTGATAGATTAAACTTTTGCCATATCCGGTCAGCAAAACTCCGATCACATCTTCCTTTTTTTTTAAGAATGACTTCAGTGCCGTTCTTTGTTTTTTTCTCAAAGAAAAGCTTAACTCAAGTCTTCCAGAGTCGCGGCCAAAGCTGATTTGAAAGCCTGTTCGCTAGCAGCAGCAGCTTTATGTTAAGCCCGCCCAACGACTCTATACACGATGTGATTGCAGTCCCTCCAGAAAAATGCGGCTTTTTTTTGTGATTGTTGCGGGCAAAAATCCTTGATTATGCGGCATGTTTTCTTAAAAAATGCGATGAAAAATGCGGGAAAATGCGGGATATTTATGCAATTTTATGCGATGAAATTGCGGGAACTTGCAAAAACTGCGGTTTGATGAAAAAGAGAAAAAAAGCACTACATCACAGAAAGTGCTGGAATATTTAAATTCTCATCTTGTTTTATTGAAGACCTTAATAATGGCTCAAATTTACAAAACATTGAGTCAAACAAGTTCTGTAGCTTTACAAAAGGAATATGCTACAACTTCTGAAGAAATGAATAAATAACTTCCTGTTTAACAGACATTTGAGTGCTTCCAATGCACAAAGTGCAATCTCTTAAAGGGTTAGTTCATCCAAAAATTTAAATTCTGTCATGAATGACGTCCCCTCATGTTGTTGGACACAAATTAAGATATTTTAGTGTAAATCCGATGGCTCAGAAAGGCCTCCATTGGCACAATGTACACTCTCAAGACCCATAAAAGGTACTAAAGATGTCGTTACAAAATCCATCTCACTACAGTGGTTCTACAATAACTTTATGAAGCAACGATAATAGTTATTGTGTGCAAAAAAAAACTAAATAACGACTTATATAGTGATGACCGATTTCAAAACACAGCATCATGATGCTATGAATCAGTAAGTCGATTCTTGATTCGGATCGCGGGTCAAACTGCTGAAATACGTGACTTTGGCAATCCGAACCGCTGAATCCACTAATTGATTCATAACGCTTCAAACCGCTGAATCGACTCATTGATTTAAACGCTTCAAACCGCTGAATCGACTCATTGATTCATAACGCTTCAAAGCTTCATGATGCTGTGTTTTGAAATCGGTCAACACACCGGAAAACTGCTTTGCGCGTCTTTTGCTGTTATTTTTGTTGGCCAATGGGAGTTTGCGCTTCATCATGGTTTCACCGATATCCATGTTTCACCACGGGGTTTGCAGCTTTTCGATGATGTTCACGTCAGGTAATTACGTCACTTCAAAACGTTCCCATGGCAATAGGGGGAAATGGCGGCTCTTGTGTGAAGTAAACAAACATTTTTCAACTTTCTGCTAATATATATATGACTTTTTTTGCAACGAAAATGCGGGGATTATAAAATCATGCTAGCCCCGCATATTTTGCACGCGGAAATAGGCAATTTATGCGGCGAAAGTGCGGCATATTTGAAAAAATGCGGCCCCCGCATAAATATGCGGACTTTGGCTGATTATGCGTTAAATCACGCGATCGCATAATCGCGTTTTTCTGGAGGGACTGTGATTGGCCTGACTAGAGTTTGGTTTTTCAAGCTCGCAAGCCAACGGAGAGTTGCTAGACGACCCTGGCTGCAAATTACATTTGCTGCCGCTAGGGTGCGTTTAGATTTCTAGGCTAGTGATGGGTAGGTTTAGTATCATTACATCTATGGAAAGTCCCCATAAAACATGGAAACCCAACTTGTGTGTGTGTGTGTGTGTGTGTGTGTGTGTTACCTGTGCCTGCCATTTCCTCCAGTAGCCCCCCTGCCCTCTAAAGGTTGGTACACCACTCTCTGCACTCACTCCAGCCCCCGTAATGATAGCAATGTTCTGCGCTTTAGCAAAGTCCTTACGAAATTTTGTTAAATCTGCAAATAAATACACAGTTAGTTCACAGGCATTAACACAACATCCCCAAAAATCTCCACTTAAAAGTGCTAGTGTCCTACTTGAGCTTGGTCTGGCCATCTTTGGAAATGTCCAGTTCAGTCTGACTGCCGCACACAGATGAGAGGTCAAACCCCTACACGCCAACTGCCGCACAATCATTGAGGGTTAAAAGTCACGCTGCACAGCTAGAAAATCAAAAAAAGTATAAATAACCCAAAATGCAATGTACTCACCAGTAGACATAAACGGAATCAGAGAATGAGATTTCAGAACTTCCTCTTTCTGCAAGTGGCTGCTCATTTACTAGAAAAGGAGGCGTGTCCTAAAACTAGTTTTACAGGTTGGGACATTCTGGAATGATATCCTTCTTCCATTCATATTCTCACAGAGTGAAAAAATGCTATTACGGCCCAAAATAAAAGGTTTGAAAACCAAAAACATATAGCTATATATACAGTTGCAAGAAAAAGTTTGTGAAGCCCTTGCAGAATCTGTGAAAATGTGAATTATTTTAACAAAAAGAGAGCGATCATACAAAATGCATACTTTTTTTTATTAGCACTGTCCTGAATAAGATATTTAGATAATAAATAACCTAATAGAAATATTGTTTTCTTTTATATTGAATTTTAATTTCCATCATTTTATTTTTATGTAATGAAACCATCCTTTAGGTGAAGTATATTTGATTTGAAACAACAACAAACATCTGTAAGTATTGATTTAATTCTGATTACATAAACCCAAAGATATTACTTTTGAAATTTTGATAATATCAAAATTAACTTAAATCTGACACCCCAATGTAAGCTTTAATTTCAAGTCTGCTAGGAACGATGTCCTTTATGTTCTTGCCAATAGGTTAATAATGAATTATAATTTATTTTAAAAAAATTATAAAGTTATAATCAATAATTCAGTGCCTGAGCTTGATCTGGGCATATTTTTGAATATGATATACTTCTTTAACATGCATACTTTCCTAATAACACAACACAAGCATATACATTTTTAAAGTTACAGTTGTCACATAACAGGGCTAAGTGACCCTCATGCATATGACCCATGGCTATGGAAGCCCATTTGCACCATATACGAAAAAATATACCTGCTTTGTTAAATCATGATTATGAGATCAAAATGATGACATATATGAAATGAAAAGCAATAATGTCATAAAGGCATACTTATGACATACTTATTAAACACACTTATGAAATTATGAAATATACTAAGCCATAATTATGACATAACTTTTTATCTCAATTGACTTTTTAATATCATAATTATGACTTAGTAGGTATGTCAATTATGACTCAGTACTAGAATGTCATAATTATGAGAGTATGACAATGTGCATAAGCAGGGGCGTAAATCGCGGGGGGGACAGGGGGGACAGGACCCCCCCAATCTGAGGGCTGTCCCCCCCCCCCCTAAAAACCATGCTGAGTATTGTAAATAATATAACAATATATACTTAAAATAAATGTGTAAGTAGTGAAACAATACAAACGCAAACGGGGGAAAAAAATGCGTTTTAAGTTTAGAAACATTTTGAGTCCCCCCCTCCCCTCACAGTGGTTTGATCCACCGCGCACCTCAACTAACGTTACAGAACGTAGAAAAACCACCACACAAGTTTGGGGAGACAACAAGGCTCTTCAGACAGCAGTTGTGAAACACCAGTAAGTAGCTGTCAAGGCTATTATATTCACTTTAAACGTCAGATGAAATTATTATTTTCTCTTTAATACAGATTAGACAAAACACTGTTAACATCACTTGCCCACCGCCGCCCCGCCCCGCTCCGCTGTACAGTAATAAAATCATTGAGTTCAGTTAGAGAACTGACAAAACTATTAAAAACTGAACGTGTCTACTCAATACAGCACGAGCCGAACGAGCAAACCGCTGACAGACAAGATTATCGAAGATTTGGTTTCAAAGCGTAAAAGCGCCTATTTAAGGGAGTGTGTCATTGCACTGTTTTGTTGTTGTGTTTTTCATTACGAATAATAGGCTAATGAACCCAAAATTCAAGCAACCCGCCCCCAAATTCTAAAAATTGGCATATTCTGAACCGTAAGTTCAGTCAGATCTGTGTTGGGTTTTGCTCAATATGATAATAAGTGGCAGATCAGAGGCTTGCTGCAGTTGAATATCTAAATATCTGAATATCATAGTATAAAATACTATGTGGAGGACGCAAGATAATTTAATAATTATAATATGACCGCTTTGTGTTGTTGGTCAGATAAAATGACAGAGAAAAGAAAAACGGACATTAATAATTTTTCAGTGCACCAAAACACCCCCACATTTTTTTTGTGTGGTACACATATCCTTACAAGTACGATTTTGGCTGCATTATTTGTGTCCCCTTCAAAAATTGCTCTTGAGAAATTTCATGTTTATTGTCCCCCCCAACTTTTAGATGAAATTTACGCCCCTGTGCATAAGCAAAGCAAATGTTTGCCTTTTTTTTGTCTCATAATTAGATTTAACAAAGCAATCACTATGGGACACACATCAACAACAAAACAGCAGAACGTGTGTGTGCAATACTTGCTAATGCTTTGCTACATAAACGTACACACACAGCTCTCGTCTAACAGAATGAAAGGAAAGGCTTGACAGTTACCTGCGTATGTTGCGCTGCCCTCTGTCACACAAATTGTGTAGAAGTGGAGCAGAAGATGAGACCTGTATGTATCCACTCAGTTTCTGTCATGGGTCATCAGTGAATTGTGAAAGACGGGTGCGCTGCCATCGGCTTTGAGACAAAACTGCACGCACAACACGAACCATGCGACAGTTACTCTAACTTTCACATTAGAACACCTCTAGTGTGGTGTCTCAAACTGCTCAGTCGCCCATTGAGTCACGTTCAAATCCGTGAATTTTTTTTTTTTTTTAAAGCTAATTTAAATTATTGTTATCTGACAAACAAACAGAAAAATCCGCCTACAGTTATTTCTATAAAATTATTTTAGAAACGCCATGCCAGTCATTACATTGGACTGTGATTGGTCCGTCCTAACCATTGCGGAGAAAAGTAACTGCTACCATGAGTCGCTGCTTCAGCTGCGGTCTGGACAATATTGTCACACTGGGAAACTAATAGCCAATTAATTTATTTTACAAAGTGGAGATTTAAATTATGAAAATAATTTTTTATACATATTGTACTTGACCAATAATAGAAAACGTCTGGGCCGCTACACCCCGCCCATTTCATTGTTTTTTTTTTTTTTTTTTTAGAAGAACTCACCGGTAGTGACGACAGCAGCCTTTGGTTATGATGAGGGCGGCCTCTAGTGTGAAGTAGAGATTACTGTCAATTATAAAGAAGCTGGAAATATAAAAACGCTGATTTAATCTATATTCATAGTTTTCACGCGACGCCACAACGCCCACCTGGAGGGCAAAACAAGGCTTTCCTCCGTTGCCCACCAGTCATTTTACCAGGTTTGTAGTCATTAATGCAGTAAGACAGTGATATTAACAGACCAAAATCAATATACACCTTATTGATGATGAATACTTTTTACAGGAAAGCAGATGAAAACAAAATATTAGTGCAACATCTCGTTCGTTAAAATAAAACATCCATTAATGTACTAACAACATATTTAAATCAGTTCATGTGAGTACGTGGCTCAACACTACTATTATAACGCGAGGATATTTTTGGTGTGCCAAAAAAAAATTAAATAAAGACTTATATAGTGATACCCGATTTCAAGTCGGAGCCAAAGTCACGTGATTTCAGCAGTTTGGCGGTTTGACATGATCCGAATCATCATGATTCATTCAACACGCTAATTAATAACTCTGAAGCTTCATGAAGCAGTGTTTTGAAATCGCCATCACTATATAAGTTGTAGTTTTTTTGGCGCACCAAAAATATTCTCCTCACTTTATAATATTAATATTGAACCACTGTACTCACATGAACTGATTTAAAGGGGTCATGAACGGGATTTTAAATTTTTTTTATACTGTTGTCTGAGGTCAACTTATGACGTTCGCATGGTTTTTACATTCAAAAACATCATGATGAATAAGTAATAGGCTATTTTCTGCCATGGTTTTGAGGCTCTCTCTCGAGAAACGCTCGGTTTTAATGGGCGTGCAGCACTGAAGACTTGGAAGTAAACGCCTACGGCTAGGATTGGATAAGATTTGCATATTTTATGAGTTTCTGCTCCCCTGTCAGTGAAAGAGTGTGGGCGGGAGGCAACCGAAATGAATCGCCCACAGGGCTCACAAAATGTCTTTATCAAACAAACACAATGATTTATCTCTCATCCACCCGCAATTGATTGTAAAGTTGTTGTTTTTTTTAAATGGCCCGCCCGATCTGTGAATAGAAGCACGAACCGTACACATACACGCACGCACGCACACACCCTTCAAGTCAAGAGAGTGAACAACGCACATAAAGAAAGGAATGTTATTTCACTATTTAAGATAGCCAGTCGACAGTGCGGGTTTACGTTTTGGTTGCCCGTCTGGGAAACATATAGCCCCGGGACGTTGGGCTTTGCGAGCCCTGGTCCATACATGTCCAAGTCTGATCCCGAATTCCAATGAACCAACAATACCACAAATAAAGGATTCTCCAGCGTGCTAAGATATGCTCAGTTAGACACATACACATTAGTACACACACGTACTCGCATTAGTGTGTTGCTTCATTCATTCATGTAATCTCATCCTGTCTGCAAATTCAGTCTCTTGTTTACAAACGAATCCGTGGTTAAATGAAGGAACAGACGTGCAATGTCTTCCCCACATGAGCTGGATATTCATTAAAAATAAAGTTCATCCATGCATTCATAATATTAGAATCCGAATGAAGCTTATGTTATTTTTTAAATATTCGATGCGGTTTAGAGATATGTAGTCCTGTGTCATGTCAGGCACTAGTCGGTGGGCGAGGCTATAGACGGTTTCATTGGACGAACACGCGTTGCCACGGTTACGCGCCTGGCCCGAAGTTAACTTCCGGTCTGTGTTTGTTTATCGGTCTGACAAGGGGATAGTATGGCGCACTACTCAGTAGAAACACATTTTTGACGTACTATTCTTGCATAACATGATATAAATATTAACGATCAAGCAGAGAGAATATGACACCAGCGCATGGGCGTAGATTACGCGGGGGATGGGGGGGACATGTCCCCCGCACTTTTAATAAAACCTACATTCGTCCCCCGCACTTTTACCGGGTCGCACCGGTCCTAGTCGACACGCTCCGTGCGGGATTCGAACCGGTGTCTAGTCGCACCGCTCTTACTGGCCTACGTCTGTTACACAAGCAAGTTCGTTTACGTAGAAGCCAATAAATCTAGATTTAAATTCAAAGACACAAATAATCTATACATGACCTGTCATTTTATTTGTATCCAAAAATGAGGCGATCTGAACACTATGGAGTCTCGTGCAACACTCCAATTCATACTCGAAGCCATAGGGCGCGCCAGAGCCGGCCCAAGGCATAAGCGAACTAAGCTGCTGCTTAGGGCCCCCTTGGCCATCAGAGGGCCCCCAATAGCACAATACATTACTCTCCGGCAAAGTTATTTCATGATGATTGAAATCGCGAAATGGCCTTAAACAATTATTGCAATAAATTGCAAAAAGTTTTCTAATATATGCACGGATTGATTCGGCGCCATCGGTTGGACGCTATTCGCTTGTTAGTCAGGATTCATCAAGTCCAAAGAGCAAAAATCGGCGCTAAAACGTACTCGTCAGTTGCCCGGTAACCTTTTTATGAATGGATGGATATGAGAATGCTCTTTATGGTTTAGAGCGAATATATTGTCTGACGTGCTGCATGTTTTGGACGGAGTAGACAGCAGAGCTTTTAGTTTCTCCCTTGAAATTATAAGTTGTGTGGCCTACATTTTGGAAGTTTTAAAAAGGTTCTTTCTACACAGTCGAATGGAATACAAAAAAATAACATTTTGTTTCCGCCAAAATAAAAGCTCTGTTTAATGTTTGAAAGAAATTAACATTTCTTATTTTTAAAATAAGTCTCTTCTTCTCACCAAGGCTGCATTTATTTGATTAAAAATACAGTAAACACAGAAATATTGTAAAATAATATGATGTAAAACAGCTGTTTTCTATGTGAATATAGCTATAGTAAAGTGTAATTTATTCCTGTGATCAAAGCTGAATTTATCATCATTACTCCAGTCTTCAGTGTCATATGATCCTTCACAAATCATTCTGATATGATGATTTGATGCTCAACAAACATCTATGATTATCAGTGTTGAACAATGATTTTAGGATTTTTTTTGAAAGCTTTCTATTTAGATTAGATTCAACTTTATTGTCATTACACAAGTACAAGTACAAGGCAACGAAATGCAGTTTAGGTCTAACCAGAAGTGCAATAGCAGCACTTCTGGTTAGACCTAAACTGCATTTCGTTGCCTTGAGAGAAATGCTGTTCTTTTGAACCTTCTATTCATCAAATAATCCTGGGGAAAAGTGAGCATATTCAGCATAAGAGACTACTTAAAAAAAGTACATATCCCAGTGAACTATATTGTAAGACTTACTGTAAGATTTTGAATATTAACGCCTGATCACTCTTGTGGGTTTGCTACTGTTACAATTAAAAACCTTATAAGGGTAAAAACATGACAGGCAGACATGATGTAACCAACACAACTACAACTAATACAATTTATACTGGGTTTGCAAATGATCAAGAATTGACAATAGTCAATCGTACTGGTGCCACAGAGGGGCCCCCAAATAAAATTCTGCTTAGGGCCCCATAAGGGCTTGGGCCGGCCCTGGGGCGCGCTCTCAAAGAAAAAACAAAACTCATTCGTAGAAGTAAAACCTGTCACGTTCCAAAGGCTTTCAGCGCTGTAGCAGCAGCAGAATAAAAATAATCGCTATGACTGATGAAACGTGACAACAAACACGATTGCGACAATATATGGTTTGTGTTTTTCCAGCCATCTCAAGGTATTCATTGACAATAAAGAATATGAATAATGTAGTGCTAACTGACAGCCTTTTTAATGTTTAGTATCTTCTGCTTGCCAAGGCTGCATTTATTTAATGAAAAATACAGCTAAAACATTAATATTGCAAAATATATTCACATATATATTCACAGATGTTTTAATTTGTAATGATATAGTAAAGTGTAATTTGCATCATTACTCCAGTCTTCAGTATCACATGATCCTTCTGAAATCATTCTAATATGATCATTTAATGAAAAAGAAACATTTATGATTATAATCATTGTTGAAAACAGCTGTGGAAACTATGATGCATTTTATTTTTCACCGCATTTTTCTTTAATGAATAGAAAGTTAAATGAACAGCATTTATTTGCATTGAATAAAGCATGTATACATCTTTTGTTATATTATAAATTCCACTTGATCAATTTAATGCATGTTTGATGAATAAAAGTATTAATTTCTCTCTTTTTTATCTTACCACAAATGTTTGAATAGTTTCATGATTTCCACAAAAATTAAGCAGCACAACTGTTTTCAACATTGATACTAATCATAAATGTTTCTTGAGCATCAAATGAACATATTAGAATGATTTCTGAAAGATCATGTGACACTGAAGACTGGAGTAATGATGATAAATTCAGCTTTGATCACTGGAATAAATTACAAAGATGTTTTTATTATTTATTTTATTTTATTTTTTGTGTTTGTAGTAGCCTACATAAAGCAATCATAAAATTGGCATAACATATAGGGAAAACATTATAGATATTAGTGGTTATTGTTCAGAAGTGTATTTGATATCTTACTGAATTAAAAGCAAGAGATGAGATCAATTAAATCTGTCAATTAGACAAAGGTCAGAAAAAAAATTGTATTACACCTGCCATTTCTGTCCCCCTCACTTCTGAAAAGATGTCTACGCCCCTGCACCAGCGCAAAAACAGTGTGTGCGACTCACCAAAAAGCCTTAAATGCTTCATAAATATCCAGCATACGAGAGCAGCGTCTAATGTAATTTAGACTGTATGTCTAATGTAATTTACTTGTTATTTATTTTGCTTGTTATCAGAAATAATCTACTCTAGAGGTAACTTATTCTGGCTGCGTTTACACCTGGCATTAACATGCGATCACCGTGATCATCAGTCAGTCAGGACACGGCGAGTTTACATTTGTTCACATCAAGTGGTCGCCATCTGGATAACTGATCGGATTTATGTTTCCCGCAAAATATTTAAATGTGCCTTTATCACGGAGTGCAAAACAACTTTCGCTTTGTCCTCTATTAATGGCAGTGCCCATAGAGCACAGGATTTTTTGTGATGCATTCATACAATCAATCTCAAATAGGGTACTTTATCTAACTTACATGTTAACATTAATCTTATGTTATGAAACAAAGAAACATATTATTCCGATGCATTGCATGATTGAAGGCGAGCGCACAAGCAGATAGCCTACTGTACAGAAAACGGCATTACACAGTCCTTAAAGGGTTAGTTCACCCAAAAAAATGTATTCTGTCATTATTACTCTCCCTCATGACGTTCCAAAGACCTTCGTTCATCTTCGGAACACAACTTAAGATATTTCTCTTCTTCTCTACGGTCTTACGGTTTGGGGTCGACATGAGGGTGAGTAATTAATGTATGAATTTACATTTTTGGGTGAACTAAGGAGGGCGTTTCCCCCACTCTATATTGCAGACAGAAATGGGAGATTATTTATAATAAACATGCTGAAACAATAAAAACATGTAAATTAAGATAATGCTGCCCAATTAAAATGAAAGATGATAGCGCATAAGAAAGATAACGCAGCCTCTGTTGTCATTGATTCTTTGCGGACGACTACCGGAAGTTAAGTTTGGGTCACAAAAGTGCGCATGCGCAGTAACGTTTGTTTATGTTGTTGCCGTTGAAACCGTCTATAGAATCAGGCATTTTTCTTCTTCTGTTGAGGCGGTGCTTCACCACAGGATGACGTCAAGGTGTGGCATATTCTGAAATCAATCGTTTGCTGGGCCTGGTGTCAATAAAAGCTTTTCTTTGACTAACAAGGATGTTTTCAGCTCTGAAACTTACAGGATATTCTTATATTACCATGACCTTTTATATATCAAAAGCTCAAGGGAAAGTTGATTTCTCAATTCATCACCCCTTTAAGTATGTTTTTAGTACATTAATGGATCTTGAGAGAGGAAATGTCATTGCTGGCTATGCAGGCCTCACTGAGGCTTCGGATTTAAACAAAAATATCTTCATTTGTGTTCTGAAGATGAACGAAGGTCTTACAGGTGTGAAACGGCATGAGGACGAGTAATAAATTCATTATTTTCATTTTTGGGTGAACTAACCCTTTAAATGTTTTAGAACGTCTTAGTGATTGAAATGCTGAAATACAGGTGCTGTGTGTGGATTAAAACATGGCCAAAACGTGCATCTTGTTCACATATTTTTGTTTTAAAGGGTAACTAAACCTTTTTTTAGTTAATGATCTGCAAGACTGGGCTTTTTGACAGGCTTGTGCTGCAGTTCAATGGAGTTCTATGGCGTTTTTTTCCCTCCAAGGCTCCGCGACTAAAAACTATGAATAGCCCGGTATGTTAAAGTTAATTTAATATTTACATTTGAGTTATAAGAGATGTGAAAAATTCTCACCGTGCCTACATGATCCATTCCCATTATTTATTCCTTATAATTAATAAATTGCTACGTTTTCTTGGCATTTCAATTTTTTTACAATTTTTTACAACCCTTAAAGCTGGTTAACCCTCGCAAAACAGCCCTTAATCCCTCCCTCGTGGACACATTTGGGCACGAAGGTCACAAGTGTGATTCCAAAACTTGTTTTAAATAAATGTTACATCACCATCTTTGATAAAATTAATTTTATCTATTTATTTTTTATCTAATTTTATCTATTAATTTAACTTTTTTGTGATTTTTTTTGCGGTATTAATTAATTTATTTACCTTAAAAAGTACCATATTTTTAATGAAATGTTTTTAATGTTATATTTAATATTTCTTTAACTTCAGTTAAAAAACAAAACAAAAAAAAACATATCAGCATATCCAGAGAGCCAAAACCTAAAAATGTGGTGACATCTGGTGACCTATGATTGTATTAATTTCTTTTTTAAAGCTAAAATATCAATAGCCAGTAGATGGCAATAGAACTCAATGGCTGCATATGGACTGAACTCTGAACTTTTATTGCCCAGTTATTGGGTCATTTAATTCCTTTGTTTGTGTATGTTTGAGTGACTGTTTTTTATTTGACAAAAATAAAAAATAAAACCCACTCTGTTATAGGTTCATTCAATGGCTTTCAATGCAATGCTTTTGTGTGTGTGTGTGTGTGTGTGTGTGTGCGTGTGTGTGTGATTGTGTGTATGTGTGAGTGTTTGCCACATTGAGAATATTGTATCACTCCTTCATTTGTGTGTATGTATGATCTGCATTGTGTTGGGTTTATTGATTTTTATTGGACAAATAAAAAAAAATGTCCTCGGAATTACAGTTTTTACCATTCATTCCTATGGGTGCCCATTTTTGTCCACGAAGGCGGGATTAAGGACTTCTTTTTTTTTCAATCACTTGACATGAGTCAAAAAATGTTTTGTGTGTTCAGGTGGCAAACTTAGGAAAAGTAGCCAAGTCTGCTCAGATTAAGGAAAGTATTTTTTAAAAAAATAAAACACATGATTTTGCCCTCATTTGTCCAGAAGATGGCTTTAGGGTTAAAAAAGGCCTTAAAATGGCCCAAATGCCTTTAAAATCTCTAAAGTGCTTACAATATATTGATTAACCCCCCTTAAGTTTATTAGATAGATAGATAGATAGATAGATAGATAGATAGATAGATAGATAGATAGATAGATAGATAGATAGATAGATAGATAGATAGATAGATAGATAGATAGATAGATAGATAGATAGATAGATAGATTTACTGTACTGTACTGTACTGTACTGCACTACACGTACATTCGTGCACATTATCCAATATCCACACCCTTATTATGTCCCATAAATGGTGTAAAAATAATCCAGAAAACATCTTGTGAGACGTAGTCATTATACGCACTCATTCATCAGTGGACATGAACAGACATGCACTGGAACAACCACCACGATCCCTGGATCATCTTTCCAGACGCTTTGCTTATGTACTCGAAGCTGTGAATCATTGCTTTTTAAAGTAAAGATGACAATATTATTTTCAAAACAACAACAATGATATAATGACTTAATGAAGCCTATGACTCCTCGGAAACATGGCCACAGTATCACATTCCACAATGAACTCCTCCCATTACAACCTCATATACAGTCTCCACTACTAGTAGTGGGAGGCACAAAGCGAAACAAACGCCATTCTCTCTCCACAGAGAATCTGTTTCTTTTACTATTTAACTGTGAGATATGGCAGAAGAAGAGGCTGGTATTTTTGTCAACCAGGAGCAGTTCAGCTGTCCCATCTGTATGGAACTTCTGCGAGACCCCGTAACCATTCCTTGTGGACACAACTACTGTATGGAGTGCATTAAGAGCTTCTGGGAGCAGAAGAACCAGAGGAAGTTGTGCAGCTGTCCACAGTGCAGGCAAACGTTCTCCCCGAGACCTGCGCTCAACAAAAACACACTGTTCGCTGAAGTTGTTGAGAAACTGAGACATACTGGAATCCGTTCCCACAACATACCGGGAGTTAAGGATGATGAAGACTGTCCAGAAAATCCGTACCTCGTCATGTTCTGTGAGGTGTGTCTGACTTCTCATCTGATGCTAAAAATATGAGAATTAACTTTTCGATAACACTTTACAATAATGTTACATAAGTTAACATTAGCTAACGAAATGAGCTTCTACAGCATTTATTAATCTTATTAGCCTAAATGTTTTATTTTAACATTAGCTAATTCATTTTTAAGATCAAAAGTCATTTATGTCAACATTCTGTGAACTAACATGAAGTTCATGAACAGTTTTTATTAACTAACATTAACAAAGGTGAGTAAATGCTGTAAAAATGCATTAGCCTACTCGTTAGTTAATGCTTTATGGTAACAAATTAGACCTTATTGTGAAATGTTACCAACTTTTCTGTTACAGTTTTTTAAAATGCTTACACAGTTTGCATTTGTAACCAGTTTGCATTTGTAAGACAAAGTTTTTGCAAAATGCTAAACACAGTTTTCTACATTAGACACATCACTCAAAAGCGACAGCTCTTTCATTTAGAGAACACTATTAAATGCCACACTCATTTCTCAATTACATACACCAAAACAATCTTGTGTTTAAACACTTATACATAAACTGATCACTTAGAAATCTGTTTTCAGAAAGGAATACATTCATTTTTACCCTCTTGCATTTCTGTTTATAATGTAAATATACCTCATTTGATCACTTAGAAATCAAAACTTAATGTTTTGAGGAACAAATACTTTTTTTGACCCTTGCATTTCTGTTTATTTTGTAAATATATACCCAATATGCATACAAGTCAAGTCACCTTTATTTCTGTACACTCTAAAAAAAAAAAGGTTCTATATGGCACCAAAAATGGTTCTTGGCTCGTAATCAGGGGAACCTTTTTAAGTGCTATATAGCACCAAATTTGGTGCTTCAGTGGTTTTTCAGCGGTTCTTCAGAGGTTCTTCACCGGTTCTTTGACTAAGGTGCTATATAGCACCGCTACCATATACAAAACATGTTAAGATATGGTGCTATATAGCACCAAAAGTGGTTCCCCTATGATTACGACGAAGAACCATTTTTGGTGCCATATAGAACCTTTTTTTTTTAGAGTGTAGCACTTAACACAATACAGATTGTTTTAAATCACAATAGTAACATTTACATTCTGCCGTAAAGCAGCTTGAACAAGCCAATACTGTCATTATACAGTCAGTTCAGTGTTGATTCAGTTCAATAACTGTAAAATGTATCAATTGTGCATAAATACTGTATATACAGTCACAGTGTATTTGTGCACATACATTTACGTGTGACAAACACATGTAACTCCACTGCACACTGAACAAGCAAAACACACAAGAGAGTAGTGTTTTCCATTTTTCACATCTGTGTTTGGTGTGTATGTTTCTAATCAATTAATAGTGTGTGTGTAGAGTTACTACGCAAAAACACCATTTTTAAAATAGTTTTGAATGAAGCAAGAGATTAGATGTTTTGCATCTTGTGTGTATATTATGTGGGTTTGTGTGTGTAGAGTTTTGAGAAATGGAGCCATAGTTTCAGAAATTGTGTGTAAGCAATTTAAAAAAAAAATGTAACTTTCATGAATAAGTTAGTAGTAAACTGATAAAGATCAGTAGTTTATACACACGCATGGTCCTTCATACTTCAACCTGAATGCACACAGACTCATGGGGACTCGTGTCACCGCAGGAACCTAAATTGCGGTCCCCAATGAGAAAACAAGCTTATAAATCATACAGAATGAGTTTTTTTGATAATGTAAAAATGCAGAAAAGTTTTCTGTGATGGGTAGGTTTAGTAGGTGTAAGGGGATAGAATATACAGTTTGTACAGTATAAAAATCATTACTTCAATGGAGAGTCCCCACAAAGATAGTGAACCAGACGTGTGTGTGTGTGTGTGTGTGTATAAATACGATTAATTATTCATTTATAGCCTAAATATCATACATTTTTGTCGGGGTGGGAGGAGGGAGTCGCACTAAAGACTGTGCTTACTTTAGCTTGTCATAAAACGGTTCAATTAAATATTTTCAAAGACTTGTAGACACAGTCATGAGGGTCTGCAGGAATTCTCTCTATATGACATAATTTCCTGTTTTATGTTCTTTTGTGCATGTTGGTCATACCACATGACTTTGAAAGTTTCTCAAATTTATATTATTTTAACAAAACTGCTTTTTCCCCCTAATAAATATTAATAATAATAATGATTCAAGAGTTGTATCCTTTTATTTTGTATTTTTTCTTCATTATGATAAAAATACATCTTTAGATTTTTAATGTTATGCCTCAAAATATATCTAAATTAATTTTAATCAGAAATTAAGAAAGGTGTGTTACAACAATAAGCTATTGTACACTCTTAAGAAAAGGTTAAACCTTAAAGAACCTTAAAGGTTTCCGTCATGCACTTTATATATAGAACCTTTTAGGCGATTCTTCAATTAGATAATTTTATGGATTTAATTAATTAATTTAGTTTTAATACATTTTTTTTATTTTATGAATTAACAAGCTTGTAAACATACTTAATCACTATAAAAAAAAAAAATGAAATAACCATTAGGCCTAAACATGACATTTCTCTTTATAAACTTTTTGGCAATTTTAAATAGAACCCCACTGAACCTTTTTTTCCTAAGAGTGTATGAGTGTTTCTTTATGTGTGTATCATCTCTGGTCTGTAGCAAGAGCTTAAGCAATCACAGAGGAGATTCCAGCAGGTCATAAAGGAGCGCGAGACGGAGCTACAGGATCTGAGTCACGCCGTACTCTCCCTCAAGGTGAGTCCATTACTGCCTGGAGGACGTGGAAAGTCCTGATGGAGAAATGGGATGGCGGGGGTTATCAATTATGGGCAGAGAGGTTCTGCAGTCTTAGACTCATCACTTCTCTGGTTCCGTGTGTTGTCAAACAGAGCTCTGCCCTGGCAGCGGTGGAGGATACGGTGAAGTTCTTCAGTGAGCTGATACAGTCGATTGAAGCTCTGTGTTTCGAGGTGACAGAGATGATCAAAGCGAAGGAGCAGAAGGAATTAGACGAGGCACATGGATTTATAGAGAAATTAGAGCAGGAGATCTCAGAGTTCAAGAGGAGAGATGCTGAATATGACGCGATTGCACGCCTTGATGACAAAACTCAGTTCCTCAAGGTAACATCAGCGCTTTTGGGCACCTAAATACTTGTCATCTGTGATTTCGGTCTAAGATTTCATTATATTCCTCAGAGTTATGAAACACTGTGCTGTCTGCCAGAGTTGGTGACCTCTCCTGCAGTTCTAGTCAATCCAGACTTCTGTTTCGAGATGGTGTCAAGAAAGCTCGCAGTTCTAAGTGAGGACATTAAAGATCTATGTCAGAAAAAAATAGTGAAATTATCAAAAAAAGGTGAGTCGTCAATTGAATTGGTTCAGAGTAGCATGCTAACTATACTTTTCTTACTGTTCCTGCAGTATGCACAGAATATTTGGATGATATTCTACATTTAAAGGTGCAGTAAGCGATTTCTGAGAAACGCTGTTGAAAGTGGATCGGGCCAAGATGCGATGCCAGGCATGACGCAATTTTTTTTGGTAGTTTCAGCCTGACGCAGTTAGAATATAACTTTTTGGGACTTTATCTTATTCCCCATATCCCCCAGAGTTAGATAAGTCCATACATACCATTCTCCTCTCCGTGCGTGCCATAACTCTGTCTGACGCACCCACCACTAGCCTAGCTTAGCACAAAGACTGGAGGTAAATGGCTCCAGCTAGCCTACTGGTCAATAATTGTCAAAATAACGCCAACATTTTCCTATTTACATGTTGTAATGTGTATAGTTACATTGTGTACTAAGACCGATGGAAAATTTAAATTTGTGATTTTCTAGACCGATATGACTAGGAACTATACTATCATTCCTGCGTAATGATGAAGGAATTTTACTGCCGTACCATGAGTGCAGCGGCACAATGATATTACACAGCGCCTGAAAATAGGCTAACTTCTGTCAACATAACCAACGTGTAACAGACTTCATTGTGATTTATCTTATCATTTGTTTTTTGTGTACATTTTTAAATAGGTTTAAGGTCTGCATTATCTGTCTTAATAAGTAAGGACTTTTATTTTGACGGATGTTGTAGTCTACGGAAAGATAGTGAGAGCTTGCGTTCATCGGAGTGGTTAGGCAGATTTAAAGTTTGCAGTTTGTCAAGCACCCCCCGAAAGGCTTAAGGTGTGTATGTTCTTATTTACTGTAATCTGTAATGAGTATTTTTGTGTATTTCGCTGTATGTTAATGATAATGTTATGAAGAGAGAGAGTTTGTGTACGAGGTGTTAATGCGCACTTCTTTGCTTTATTTGTTCAGCTCTTGATTTTTTGGAGATCAAACGGTTTCAATAAACTCCATAAAACATCAGTAAAGTCTGGCCATCATTCGGACAGGGACATTCAGACATACACAACGTGACAATCTGCTTGCACAGAGAGCTGGGGACTATTATCAGGCGCTGCATAATATAATTGCGCCGCTGCACTCATGGTACGGCTCCTTGATGGTAAAGTTGGTAAAGTTCCTTGATCATTACACAGGAATGAGAGTATAGTTCCTAGCCAAATCAGTCTAGAGAATCGCAACTTTTCATTTTCCGTCGGTCTTAGTACACAACTATACACATCACAACATGTAAATAGCAAAATGTTGGCGTTATTTTGTCACTTATTGAGCAGTCGGCTAGCTGGAGTCATTTACCTCCAGTCTTTGTGCTAAGCTAGGCTAGCGGTGGGTGCGTCAGACAGAGTTATGGCACGCACGGAGAGGAGAATGGTATGTATGCACTTATCTAACTCTGGGGGATATGGTGAATAAGCTAAAGTCCTAAAAAGTTGGCGTGTTCCTTTAAATAGAAAATGGACACCCATATGTATGAAGGTATATTTGGTGCAAAACACCTGAACACGCGTGAGAGTGGAATGTGTAGCTGTAGATCATATCCACACATGTGTACCAATAAATTTGAAGTCACAGAGAAAAATATTTTAGGAGTTGTAAACTTGTAGACTTTTTTTCTCACTTACAAACACAACACAACAGTTACACCTTCACACACTCTTCACTGCAGGTGCACAAATCCTGTTCTACGAATCACACATGAAGAAACTCACACTTGCACATTTTTGCTCCAGTTGCTGCAGTAAATATGGAGCAAAACGCATTCACACACCCGCATCAAAAATGTGAAGTCACAGACAAATTTTGCACACCCGCGAATTAAAATGTGAATCCATGCAATGAGAGTTGCACACTTGTAGAATATTTGGTTACAAATGTATTGCTTTTCTTGGATATTTTTCTAACACAATCACAAGTCCAATCACTACAGCTGCTTGAATCTGCTGCTACGAGTCTCAAACGCTGTTTTTCCGCCTTCAAGTGACCCGTTCCGCGCGCTCTCACTTTTGCACCATATATCACGCGAAATGTGGAGCAAAAGAGATTTGTGCATCTGTGAGGCAGCAGTTCAGAGAGCAGAGGACTTCGGCCAATCAGAAGAGCTCTTTTAAACCGGTGGCGCGCGACCGAGAACGGGAAAAATTCATGAGCAATCTCTCTCTAGCAGGCGAAGTCAACTTGTTCCTCTATATAGTAAAACATAGTAGGCTATAATTAATGGATATATATAGTAGGCCTATAATTAATGCAATAATAATTGGGGGGTTGAAGTGTGAACCATTTAGGGTTTATTTTTTGCAAAATCCACATTCACAGTAATTACAATTAAAAACAATTTCAGGTGAGATGTCTCCTCATTAGCATAATGCCAACGTTAACATGTTTTATCTATAGCATAGTTATGAAAAATTGCATCCTACACATAGAAACTATAGCCACCACAACATGCCACAGATGTATAAATCTTAGTGAAAATCCTATTCCCTTATCTTCTATTCTATTATAAAAGTAGCCTATATATTATAAATCTATTATAAAGTTAATCAACATGTAACATAATAAATAGGCTACAGTAGAACGTGAGATCTACTAAAGGTGGTCATGAGTAGTTTATTAAAACGCTTATTGTTGTGTTGGTGCAGGAGGATGTTTTCTCAGACTCAGTGTTGCGATAGAACGGTTCACATCTTATCACACATATTTTGGAGCGTTTATGGAGTTTATGGTTATTCGCGCGCCATGCATGCACAGTTAATGAACCGGGCTTCAGTCATGCTGCGCAGATAATTGGTCTGTTCCGTTCGTACGGGAACTGGTGCTTATAAAAGCTCAAAACGCGCGGTGTATAATTCATATCCTGATTCATGTTTCCATTACCCATGTTAATATAGGTGTTTTTAGGCTACTTGCTTGAATTGTATATTAATTATACAATTGTGCATTAATTATACTATATATATCCATTAATTATAGCCTACTGTGTTTTACTATATAGAGGAACAAGTTGACTTCGCCTGCTAGGGAGAGATTGCTCATGAATTTTTCCCGTTCTCGGTCGCGCGCCACCGGTTTAAAAGAGCTCTTCTGATTGGCCGAAGTCCTCTGCTCTCTGAACTGCTGCCTCACAGATGCACAAATCTCTTTTGCTCCACATTTCGCGTGATATATGGTGCAAAAGTGAGAGCGCGCGGAACGGGTCACTTGAAGGCGGAAAAACAGCGTTTGAGACTCGTAGCAGCAGATTCAAGCAGCTGTAGTGATTGGACTTGTGATTGTGTTAGAAAAATATCCAAGAAAAGCAATACATTTGTAACCAAATATTCTACAAGTGTGCAACTCTCATTGCATGGATTCACATTTTAATTCGCACATTTTTGATGCGGGTGTGTGAATGCGTTTTGCTCCATATTTACTGCAGCAACTGGAGCAAAAATGTGCAAGTGTGAGTTTCTTCATGTGTGATTCGTAGAACAGGATTTGTGCACCTGCAGTGAAGAATGTGTGAAGGTGTAACTGTTGTGTTGTGTTTGTAAGTGAGACAAAAAGTCTACAAGTTTACAACTCCTAAAATATTTTTCTCTGTGACTTCAAATTTATTGGTACACATGTGTGGATATGATCTACAGCTACACATTCCACTCTCACGCGTGTTCAGGTGTTTTGCACCAAATATACCTTCATACATATGTTCGCCCATTGGTGTGCTGGTCTGAAAACAAGTTGTGTTCAGATGCATTGTTGGCGCGTTGCTATTTTGTCAAGGAAAAAGAGGTGTGCTCTAGACAGTTTGGCAGCATGTCTTTAGGAGGTTAAAGCTTGGCTTGCCAAAAATTTCCTATTTTTTAACTCAGAGAAAACAGAAGTTGTTGTTTTTGACCCTTCAGAAACCAGGCCAAAACATGACTTTGACCTTGGATCTCTAGATCTATCTATCTTTCCCCAAGTACGGAATTTAGGTGTTATTAGATAGTTCCCTCAAATTTGATAAGCAAATTAGTAGTCATTGGATCTAGCTTTTTCTATCTTCGCTCCCTGGCAAAAATTAAATGTTGTTCAAAATGCTGCGGCTAAATTCCTGAAGGGAAAGAGGAAATTTGATCATGCCACCCCTCTTTTGAGATCCCTCCATTGGCTTCCAATAAATTACAGAATTTAATATAACATTTTATTACTGGTATATAAATCTTTAAATGATTTAGCACCTTCTTATCTGTCGGACTCAATTTATATTCTACCACTAGAAGTCTTAGATCTGAAACGAAACCTAGAACCCAGTTAAAATCAAGGGGCAACGAGCTTTTGAAGTGGCAGGCTTCCACTGTATATCAGATCGACTTCCTCTCTGTCTGAGTTCAAGTCATGTCGTAAAACGTATTTATTTTCTGTTGCTTTTAGCTCATAAGAAGTATTGAACTGTGTTTATTTTTTATCTAGTTACTATTGGCTCTGTTTTATATGTGTACAGCACTTTGGTCGGCCAGTGGCTGTTTTTAAATGGGCTCTGTAAATAAACTAAACTGAACTGAACTGATTTTGAGGCAACTGAAATCGACTGTGCCATTGACCAACAAAAACCTGGTCTAAAGTCAATAGCACTGTATTCTTTGTGTTATTTAAAGGGCGCGTTATTAAAATGCGCCTATAGGCGGGTGCGCAATGCACGTACACTCTGCTTGGTTTATAGCACATTACGCCCAAAACACACCCATGACTCATTAAGAGATTAGCTACAACCCTTTTGGACGATGCGCCTGGTGCGTTGACCAATTTTTCCATAGCAAAAGTGGATTCAGACTAGAGATGTTCCGATACCCTTTTTCCCTTCCCGATGCCGATTCCGATACCTGGGCTCAGGGTATCGGCCGATACAGAGTACTGATCCGATACTTGGGTGTGTATCTGTATATACAGCTGTATATACTACTAGACCTGTATGAATTGTTAGAATTATTTTATGGTGTGCTTCAGACTTATCCCTTAATAAAACATGAACAAATACATGGTGAACTACTGTATTTATTACAGTATTTTTATTATCTGACATGCATCTGACAGTAATTTTATTTATTTTTCTTAAGTGAAAAAGAACTTCAAATGCAGCCACAAATCTAACACTGCAAACTGAAAAAGGTATTTTAGTTGTACAATATAACTGCATAAAAAACAGTGCAACAAATAAATGTAGGAATATATATATATATATATATATATATATATATATATATATATATATATATATATATATATATATATATATATATATATATATATATAATGTTAATCAGAAAATAATCTCTACAACAAAACAAGTGAAAAATAAGCAACCATCTAGGCATTATTATTATTAGTAGAGACGTATTATTATTACATAGAGACGTAGCTAAATCTACTGTACAGCAGTAGCCTAATATATTCTGTCAATTTAAAATGTTTTAAACCGAACTTTTATTTTGACGGGTAGCCGTGAAGACATTTCAGTGTCTGTGTTCCTTATATGACAGTTTTCCCAAATGAAACGGTAAATTCTCATGAAGTGACAGTTTATGCGTTCGTGTCCTCATATAGTGACCATAGACTGTGAATATGGACGTAGAGAAACTGGGGCAGGTTGCTGCTTGATAGTGACACACGGCAGAGAATACAAAGACAGCGAGCGAGCGAGCGAGCGCGGGCGCCCGCCATCCACACAGAGACGAAATACTGCTAAACAGCCAGTAAACAGCAGACATAGCCTACTGCTAACGCGTTTTTATTTCTTCTTCGCTGCTCTAAACAGTGGTTCCTTGTGGCAAAACAGCACAACTTCCTGTGTTTGCAATGCATTCGGAGCACCGAAGAAGAATCGCATAGTGGTTGGGCAAAGCTCGCGGTCATAACGAGGTCTTGTTTAAGAAAATGGTATCGGATCGGTACATGGGTTCAAGTACTCGCCGATACCGATGCCAGAAATCGGAACAACTCTAATTCAGACACACCCTGAGAGCACCTGCACCATGCGCTTCAGACCATGTGCTCAGATCGTTAAAATAGGGCCCATGAGCAAGAGGGAGATTTGATGAAAAACTGCAGAAAGAGAGATGGCTGAGAGACATTACAAAAGAGAAAAGGTCAGAGTAATATCACTGGAAAAAGAGTAATATCACTGATCAGTAGGGATGGGCGATATGGACTTCAACTAGGCTTTATCCTTATTATTGTGGGAAAACTAATTCTTATCGTGGGGAGAATTTTTACCGGTATATCGCAAACGATAAAGATATCGCCCATCCCTAATGATCAGGCAAGATCTTTAGGACCCGTGTTAATATTAGAAAACTTTCCAGCCCTGGAGAGACCTAAGCGGGAAGACCTGAACTCGGACGCAGAGGTTGCGTTGTATCTGCTCCATACGTGAGTAACATGTTTCACATTCTGTTTCACAGAATCAAGATATGTTTTTGTTGTAATGTTGTTGTAATGCTAGCTATAGTAGGACAGTTTTGAGTGTCATTGTTTGGCTGGAGCTGCTGTGCTGCTGGCGACTAACAACCAGTGTACTGTATGTTCATTTTTTGTGCTTCCTTGTTGTTTGTTAGTCATCTTACCTTTATTTTTGACTTGCATTGTGTGTTGGTGCATTTTGGGAGCGGAGCAATGAAAGGAGGGGTGTGTTTATTTGGGTTAATTTCAAATATCAACAGTGTTTCTCAGAAATTGCTTACCGCACCTTTAACAAAACAGGCTGTTTACAACAGACAATCCCACAATGCACGACTTGATCTTACATTTCCAATGTGACAAATGAACAAGAATCCGTTTTTATTCATTATTTGATAATACTGGTATAAGTCTAATTTTATTTTACACTTTTTTAAACTTACAAACATTAAAAATAACTCCTTATTTACCAAATGTAAACTGGATGCCACATGTGATGAGGTCATTTGACCACAATGATGCATACTATTGTTTGAAACAATTACCATACAATAATGTGTTTATTTATTTACAAATTAAATGAAAAATGATTGAATGATTGACAGCTGAATGCTAAATGTGATGAGGTCATGTGACGACTGTTGTAATGTTCGAAATGTTTATAAAGTGTGTTTCTCTTACTATTACTATAGAATAATTGTCAGTATCTAGTTCATACTGGATTCAGTAAATACATGCCAAGTATTCCAAACACTATAAATAATAAAAGACGCTGAAATAAGTTGAAGTACAATACGTATGAATGTTAAAAATGCATGCACTGATTATATTTTGTCTTAATAGTGACAGACCTCAAGTTTATTCCTACCCCTGAACCCAAAGTCAGGGAGCAGTTTTTGGAATGTAAGTAACACAGACACACACACACACACACACACACACGCAGCAGAAATCAGTACAAGTGAGTTAATTCGCGTCTTGCAAATTTCAGATTCGGGTCCCCTGACTCTAGACCTGAACACCGCTCACAAAAACCTCAACGTTTGCTCAGAGAGTGGAGAGGTGACTTTCATCAAGACATCTCTGTCCGTTCCTGACCACCCAGAGAGGTTTGACGGCTATTACCAGGTCCTGTGCAGAGAGAGCGTGACCGGCCGTTGTTACTTCGAGGCCGAGTGGAGCGGGAAGGTTCCTGTGCACATTGCAGTGTCCTATGAGGACATCAGCAGGAAAGGAAAGAGTACCCAGTGTGCATTTGGACACAACGCCCAGTCCTGGAGTCTGGTGTGCACTGAGGATACCTACACATTCTGGCACAATGGCAGGGAAACTAAAATTCGCAAAATGCAGGGGGCTCACAGGACTGGCGTTTATGTCGATATATCGGCAGGGATTTTGGCATTTTACAGCATTACTGACTCAATGAATCTCATCCACAAAATTCTGACTGCATTTACTCAACCGCTCTATCCTGGCTTCAGGATTAACACTGGGTCCAGTGTGAGACTTTGTTATCCGCTTTAATGGCACAAAATTAGTTTATTCGGTGCCCGATCAGTTATTAGTAGGTGTAGCAGTGTGTAGTATAGCAGTTAGCAGTGTGTAGTATTTATAAGGATCTATTGACAGAAATGCAATATAATATACATAATTATGTTTTAGGTGGTGTATAAAGACCTTACATAATGAACCGTTTTATTTTTATTACTTTAGAATGAGCCATTTCTATCTACATACACCGCGGGTCCCCTTACAGTGAAATCAGCATTTTGCACCGCCATGTTTCTACAGTAGCCCTAAACGGACAAACTGCTCTACAGAGCGCCAGCTACTCTCTGCTGTCTCAAATGACGACATGTTTGTCCTGTGTCGGCCACCGTAGCTTCTTTTTAACCTCACAGCACACCAGACTCCAGGACTGTGTGGCGGCGCTTTAAATAGCTGCGGCTCGGAGGCTTGCTCCAAACTCATTTCGTTGCATTGTACTTGTACATGTGTAATGACCATAAACTTGAATCTAATCTGAATCTAATCTTCTCTATGTGCTTCGAAAGGGAGGGGTGAGCGGTGGGCAGTTGCAATTCACAACCTCACCACTAGATGCCGCTAAAATGTACTCACTGCACCTTTAAGTTTGCTTGTATTGTGAAACCCATCTCCATATAACGGCGCTATATATATAGGGATGGATCGAGAATCAAATATAAATTAATAACACGCTCTTATGGCATTTCATAACTATTTTACATTTTAGCGAATTTGTAAAAATTTGTACAGTCACATTTGTAAATATTAGAATGATCTGCTTACACTCCACAGACGGTTAGGATTAGGGGTGGACCTTACGTTTTTATGTTTTTAAAGTCACCATGAAATCGAAATTAGCCATTTTTATTTCTTATGGAATATTTCAGTCATAATTTAAATTTATGTGCCCTTTAATCTTTAATCAAAATAACTTCCCCTCCCCCTCTTGCAGTGACATTTCTTCTCTGTTGACGTGTTTACTGGTGACTACTCACATGAGATCAACCAATAGAAAACCATCCAACCAATTCCCCGTTGACAAAATCAAGTCCTGGCCAACATTTTTCCTTGTCCGAGTTGTTGCTGCACTCATACATCACAATAGGGATCGCAACTTCTGTTTCATGCTGACTTTAAATTAATCACATCATACGAATTCATACAAAATTGTTTTATTAACTAAGTTCGGGAAGAACACGTTCAAATGATCTATCCAATCATTATGTCATTCTAACCAGCAATCAGCAATCAACATGTCTACCCAATCAGCACAAGTGAAGGACTATATAAAAACCCAGTCAACTCACCAATGTTCATTAACAGTTTTTCAGCATCCCTCCACAGGGAACCCGTCTTCCTCACACTCACCTGGTTACTTTCCTAACCAGAGATACGGGGGGAGTACGGGTTCGGGCCAAATACTGAGCTCGGAGCCCTCTCCTCGGACAGCACGCCAAATACGCATACTACAACGCATACTATTTACTATCTGATTACTTGTAAGGGTGAACTTGTGAAATCGCCACCTCGTAAAAAAGGTTACATTTTCCCAAGAGTTGGTCTTACCAGACTCTCGTACATTGCATTTGTACAGAGAGTCTGGCCACTCTCCATTGACAAGCGTTAACTTCCTTGAAGGCGGGTACTCTGTTGAAGTTTAAAACTATAGGATCTGCCAAGAGCCACTCTGGATCTGCCATAACCAATCGCTAACGGTCATGCGCCATTCGCCTCTGTTTCTCAGATGATGATGAATCATACAGATTGTGCACGCCACCTCAGTGATAAAACCTAAAACTTGTGCATTCGGATTGTGATTTATTCACAGTGGAGGGGAGAGTTTTGTGATCGGGAACGCGCTGCTCACGTGGTCCGTAAAATGATTGTGTGCTGTAAATAAAATGTCATATGCTTGGTATGATAAGAATAAATGCTGCCGTAAATAACGGCCCAATTCAAATGTTTACGTGCTTTTCTTCTTTTTATTTTTTGAGCAGTGATGAAATAGATTGCACTTGTAAATACTTGCCAGCATTTAAAGAAATACAAATCTAGAAATGCATCCAAATTACAGCGAAGCGCAACCGCACAGTGCTCTGCAGGGGTCAGAAAGTATATAAACAGTGAATTTTGAAGTGATATATTCTTGAAAACTCAGAGATGTGGATTCGGTCAGCAATTAAATTACCACACGACCTTGGCGAGACCTTTGTCTAAAAGAGTAGGCAATTCGGCCAGGGATTTTTTGGCGGGTGGTGGGAGACAGACGGCAATAAAATCCCTGACTAGCCCCTGTAAATGATGACAATACCTTCCGACCCCACGGAAACAATTACCATCCGAATAGGGCTTCAGCCAACTCCTTCACCACTAACGGAGCGAGCTGGAAAATCTAACTTTTACCGAACCCTGTGGTGGGGAGGAGGGCCACAACATCATGGCCACCAACAAAACTCAGAAAATGTTGTTCTTGCTCCGGCTTTAACTTCTGGATATTCGGCAGCGGTGCCACAAATGGAATGAATGGCTTCGCTCGCATCTTTCTCTGTCGCCATTACTGAACTACAACTCAAACTAGCGCACAACATCAACGGCATCGTTCTCAGCCACTCTCTCTGTTCGCTGATTGGACCGCTAAAAATTTGTTCGGAGAAAACGTAAGAATATACCGCGGTCCCAGATGTAGTACTGAAGGAAAATTTAAACTGAGCGGAAGTACGTAGGAGGGCGGAGCCAGGTTAGTTGTAAATGCCCACGAATATTAGACTTGGTTGGGTGTGCAAATGTGAAATCTGTAAAAAAAATAAATATATATATATATATATTTATATTCTGGGTCCTGATATAGATAAAATCCAACATCAACGTTTTTTTTCCCCTTGATATCTCTGTTAATGTGTTTTGTATTCATCAGCATTACTGCCCTGCTTATGTTCATAAATATGGAGATAAATATCAGTTTCACATGATACCAATCAGCATCTGGGAATAGAACTATTGGTTAAGTGGACCGATATTTATCATATGTTCAACTTGTGCTTTTGTAGTCGTTTGTGAAATATCTTTTCATTTAGACACCAGTAAAATATTGTAAACTCCAAGTACAAGGTCTCCTTGATATTTTACATTGACAGTGTGGGCTTGTTAAGAACAAAACACATAAGAATCTAAACAATTTTATGAGTTTATTTGGGGGGAAAAAACATTCAACCCATTTCCATACAGTACACAATATAACAGCTTTACATTCATCACAGATTCAGACATTAATCTTCATTCTTGAAAGTGACGTGTAAATTACAAAAGAAACAAGGTTTTGACTAACTTTTGTTTTTGCAATTACCCTCTATTCAGACAGAGCCAGCTAACATTTAAAAAAAAAAACGTTTTTATAGCTTAATGTTTTAAAAATGTTATGTGAACATTAAGGGAACATTCAATTGAATCATTTTGCAAACATAACTGAATCAAGTAGTAAGATTTAAACAATTGTCCTAAATTAATGAACTAAAAACATTCTATGAACAATGTTTTTTGTGAACATTATTAAAGTGTAAGAATGTTTCATTAATATAAGAATGTTTGCTCATAACTTTGAGAGAACCTTGCCACAACGTTATCTAATATTCTGAGAATGTTACCTGTTAGCGGAGCTGGTAATGCCAACATTTCTTACTTCATATCCAGACAAAAATGAAACTTCAGCTTAAAATCCATGGAGCTTTAATGACACAGTATAAGCACAAAGCTCGTCTGTATTTCATTCCTTTGACCATGTTATACTAGATTATATTTCAAGCCTTCATAATTTAAACACACTAAATATAATCATTTAACAGGTTCACTGGGGCTGTTATAGCTGCCGGTTCATTTGCATTGATAAAATATAGTCAATCCCTAAAAAAAAAGCCTCACCAGCATCTTACTGGGTCATACAGTACCGAAAAATGGAAGATATCACTATGCAAGGCACTAAATAGTAACTGATATAAACATACGCAAATATGATGGACAGACAGCAGAAGTGTAAAGCGATTGAACGCAGACGCTACATTCCATAGCAAGGTGTAGGCATTATAACAAAGGTGCTTATTATCTGAATACACAAAATTTTATATGACTAACACATTAGTGAGGCGCATCACTTGTTTCCCATAAAAAATGACTGTCAATTTGTTGTGTACACCCAGTCCGGTTTGCTGTTGCTTAACACTTGCAAAAGGCAAAGGCACAGGGTGCAAAAGCGGTCAAACAGGAGATAAACTGGTTTCTGTTGAACCGGTCATGACAAAGGTCAGTTTGATGGTTTCAGATAGAGGGCATCGACATCTGTAAATGTCTCTTAACAGCAAATGTAAATGAAACAATGCCTCATTTTAAAACATTGAACATAGAACCCAGCTGGCATAAATATATCGCGCAAAAGTTTGAGGGTGGTAAGATTTTTGAATGCATAGTCTCATACTCACCAAGGCATTCCTTTGATCAAAAATACAGAAAAACAGACATATTGTGAAATATTGTTACAATTTAAAATAGCTGTTTTCTATTTTAATATATTTAAAAATGCTGCTCAAAAAACATTTCTTATTATCATCAATGTTGAAAACAGTTGTGCTGCTTAATATTTTTGTATAAACCGTGATATGTTTTTTTTTTCAGGATTGTTTGATGAGTGGAAAGTTTAAACGAACAGCATTTATTCGAAGTAAAAACATTTTTTTAAACATTTTAAATGTTTTTACTGTCACTTTTGATCAATTGCATCCCTGCTGAATCAAGTATTAATTTCTTTAAAATAAAAAAGTACTGACCCCAAACTTTTGACAAAGTAGTGTATATTTGACATATATGCATGTATGTATGTATGTAATTATATGTGAATGTAAATAGAGTGGTGGCCAAAATTATTAGAACACCTGACAGATCTGAAAATATTGCCCTTTTTTGGCCTCCAAAACATGATTTAATTTCATAATGTTCATGAAACATGCAGATGGTTGCTCTGAGCACAACACATATCAGATGAAGTGTCAATGTTTTTATCCACTTTTAACTTTAAAGGGGTGGTAAAACACATTCTTTCGAAGGCTTGATTGTGTTTGTGGGGTACACTGTAACGGTCTGATGGTTTCCGGGTTGTATGAAGCCGGTCCCTCAAAAATACGCAATGGGCTCAGATTGGTTAGCTGGCCCAGTGTGTTGTGATTTGCTAACCGCCTAGTGCACGTTTGTCGGAAACGTCACGCCCCTTACCTTTACCGGTAGCCTGTGCTTTGGGTAGTATTAGAAACAATGGCGTCAATAAAACCATACCAATTTGAGCCCGAATCAGACCCAGATAATTTTAGTGAAGATGATCGAGCAGAACCTGTTCAGTCCTCAAGAGTAAAGACTGCAGATCTATAGTGATCGCTACTGAATGGCACTTACTTTTGTATTTTTAGAACGATTATAGCCAAATATCTGTCGCAAGAACGAACACTAAACATTGGCTTTACTATAGTATCCAAATCAAACACAGAACCATGTTTAGCATGCCTGTAGATAAACAATACATAAAAGCTCTAATCAAAGAATAATTTACACTAATGCCAAGTTCGCTGTGGAGATTTTAAAAAGTTTGTAACATTAGGTGTTCGTCGGATAACGTTAATATGAATGAGCATTTAACAAACTGGTTTGCAGAGCCAAATGAGCGTTGTTATCTGTTTACTTCCTTGCTACAACGTACAATTAACAATACAAACTATTACAGGAAAACATATCGACGAAAAATAAATCATACGTACAGGTTGTGGCCCGTAAACAGCTTCTGTTTTTAAATCCATCTTTCAGGACAAGCCATTGTGCGAATCCTGCATTGAACTCGCAAAGATTGTGGAAGCTTTCCTCCGTGAGATGTGCAGCGGGAGCCGCACGTGCCCGCCTGTCTCGCGCAGCTGAACCGCGGCTCGTGTATTGCAAATACAGACGAATATTGTCCATTATGTCACATTTTCCGGTCTTCTCCTCCGACCCCTGTCTGTCTCGTGCTTTGATTTATGATGGGCAGCATATATCTGCTGCAAATGCGACCTGTTCCCCTCTGTCTCATACACGCATGCATATAACATGTTGTATGTTAAACGCACTGCAACGCACCCCCGTCCCTAGGAAGGCTGAACAAAGTGGACCTGCAATCTGGATGAAAATATCAGCGTTTCGTCGGCATTGGTAACAACACTCCAGCCTACTAACTATACCACAACAACTATTCCCCACGACGATACAAAATGGCCTCGCCCCCCCTTATTTCATATTCTCGGAGGAGGGGTTTATGTAAATATTGGGGCAGGTGATGTCAGAGACCCTGGGTGAATGTGTAGTAGTCCCTAGCGGCCGTTTGCTGTAGTCCTTAGAAATTGGTTTCTGTAAAAGCAAATATCTCCCTTTGCTTTAAACTTTGAACGTTGTAACTTTGAAGATGTTGTTTATGCTCAAACAGCAACATTACACACTAGCTAAAGTTAGAAAAGTGAAATCGTGGTTTACCACCCCTTTAGTATTTTAATATTAAAGTTAATATTAAAATAATTAAATATATTTATTTTAAACTGATATTAAATATTAATATGCAATATTAAAGTTAAAGTTAATGTTTTAATATTAAAGTTAATACATAAGTATGTACGTACAATACATACATACATACGTACATAATGCGTACATACATACATGCGTGCGTACGTACGTACATGCATACATACAGCATACACACACACACATACATACATACATACATACATACATAATGCATACATACATACGTACGTACTTACGCACATACATACACTCACCTAAAGGATTATTAGGAACACCATACTAATACTGTGTTTGACCCCCTTTCGTCTTCAGAACTGCCTTAATTCTATGTGGCATTGATTCAACAAGGTGCTGAAAGCATTCTTTAGAAATGTTGGCCCATATTGATAGGATAGCATCTTGCAGTTGATGGAGATTTGTGGGATGCACATCCAGGGCACGAAGCTCCCATTCCACCACATCCCAAAGATGCTCTATTGGGTTGAGATCTGGTGACTGTGGGGGCCATTTTAGTACAGTGAACTCATTGTCATGTTCAAGAAAACAATTTGAAATGATTCGAGCTTTGTGACATGGTGCATTATCCTGCTGGAAGTAGCCATCAGAGGATGGGTACATGGTGGTCATAAAGGGATGGACATGGTCAGAAACAATGCTCAGGTAGGCCGTGGCATTTAAACAATGCCCAATTGGCACCAAGGGGCCTAAAGTGTGCCAAGAAAACATACCCCACACCATTACACCACCACCACCAGCCTGCACAGTGGTAACAAGGCATGACGGATCCATGTTCTCATTCTGTTTACGCCAAATTCTGACTCTACTATCTGAATGTCTCAACAGAAATCGAGACTCATCAGACCAGGCAACATTTTTCCAGTCTTCAACTGTCCAATTTTGGTGAGCTTGTGCAAATTATAGCCTCTTTTTTTCTATTTGTAGTGGATATGAGTGGTACCCGGTGGGGTCTTCTGCTGTTGTAGCCCATCCACCTCAAGGTTGTGCGTGTTGTGGCTTCACAAATGCTTTGCTCAAAGTAGCTCTTCTATCAGCTTGAATCAGTCGGCCCATTCTCCTCTGACCTCTAGCATCAACAAGGCATTTTCGCCCACAGGACTGCCGCATACTGGATGTTTTTCCCTTTTCACACCATTCTTTGTAAACTCTAGAAATGGTTGTGCGTGAAAATCCCAGTAACTGAGCAGATTGTGAAATACTCAGACCGGCCCGTCTGACACCAACAACCATGCCACGCTCAAAATTGCTTAAATAACCTTTCTTTCCCATTCTGACATTCAGTTTGGAGTTCAGGAGATTGTCTTGACCAGGACCACACCCCTAAATGCATTGAAGCAAATGCCATGTGATTGGTTGATTAGATAATTGAGATTAATGAGAAATTGAACAGGTGTTTCTAATAATCCTTCAGGTGAGTGTACATGCATACATACGTACATGCATACATACATACATACATATGATGGCTTTATTTTGTGGTTTATAAAGCATAATCATGATTTTGCAGATATTTCATTAGTTTTATGGTTATTGTAATGGCCAATTCAAGAAAAACAACTGAAACCTCTTAAATATGCCAAGTGTTCTAATAATTTTGGCCACTATATATTATATCATATATATTGTGTGTGTGTCAAATATATATATATATATATATATATATATATATATATATATATATATATATATATATATATATACACATATACATACATACATATATAATATTAAAAGTATGTATAGGTACACAGACTATATTAGTTCTGAGCAGATGGTCACAACTGTAGTCAGTGCACTAATAAATAATATACTGTATACATCACCAATCAGTTTAAAATAAGAGTATTTGTAGTCTGCTGAAAGTCATTAAAATACTTGTATAACATGAATTACCACAGTCTGTGGTACAAATGGTGCTGGGCGCATTTTATTTTAGCTCTCTTTCAACATTCAGGAGGGAGTATAATTAGCATATTCATCCGTTAAAACGTAGAAGTGAACGATTGTGTGCGAACACGATATATTCACACCCAGTCCAGGAGAAAAGGGTGAGGCTGGCTGTTGAAACAGAGAAATCAAATAATTTGATAAATGAATTTGTTTTGTGATAGAGTGAGGTTGCTTCTCAGTGTAACATCGTTTCATTTAAATATGCAAAGCCATCATCTATAACATTTACAAAAAATATTCTCTATACATCATCAATCTATGCTGAAACTAGCACAACAAAGATTAAAAAAGGCAATTCATAACAAGAATGACCAGATTTGTCAGGAAATAGTCCAGTACCTGAGAGCAGGCTGTCGCTGCTGGAGTCTTACAGACACTAACTGAAGGTTTTGCATTGCACTGTGGGAGGAGAACTCCACTATAAGGCAGGAAGGTCATCAGAGTGTGGTGAGGTTTTCTGCCAGGTAATATAGGCTGTATCCGTTACACACGATACAGCAGAGGTTGCAAAGGGAGGACAGCATGTGGTACAGCCACAGCCGACCACTCAGCTTTTTATACTTGTGGTCCGTCTCGCAGAGCTTGGCGTAGGCTTCCCGATTGGATGAGAGTCCGATGTCCTGACCCAATCCACAGGCCTGCTCAATCAGGTGCATGTCCGCCATTATTTCCGAGGTCATCTGACCAAACCACTGGGCATTTACTGCCGCCACAGTCACACACACAAAATAAATGAAGATCTGGGGAGAAACCAGAAAGCTGGAGTCAAGAGAGAGTCCGTCACCTTACATAAAGGTTAGTTTACCCAAAAATCATTACTTATTCACCATCATGACTTCCATTTGACAAAAAAAATAACATTTTGAAGAATGTGCTGGCCGCGCTTTTCTATGCAATGAATGGACACAATAGCATCATAAAAGTACTGAATGAGAGTAGACTTTTATGGTTTCAGAAGAATATACTGTGGCACACAATAGCTTTGTGTGAGAATCAGAATTTAAATCTCAACCTTGAATTTAATCGAGATGCTCCATTCATGAATTATTGTCAATCATTCTTTTGACTTATAGTCAATAAATCAGCTGAGACAGTTCACAAAACAAATGATCTGTAAATGAATTCAGTTTAAGTTCAATTCACTGACTCGAAGATTCAATCACAGCGGTTCTCGGCTCACTAGAAGGGAAGATTATCAATGAATAATGTGCTGAGTCACTCATAATTTTATAAGACATACACAATATTAGGTCATAATGTTATGCCTGATCGGTGTAAGTCCCCCTTTTGCTGCCAAAACAGCCTTGACCCATCGAGGCATGGACTCCACTACACCCCTGAAGGTGTGCTGTGGTATCTGGCACCAAGATGTTAGCAGCAGATCCTTTAAATTCTGTAAATTGCAAGGTGCGACGGCGGCCTCCATGGATTGGACTTGTTTGTTCAGCACATTCCACTGATGCTCGATTGAATTGAGATCTGGGGGATTTGGAGGCAAAGTCAACACCTCAAACTCGTGTTCCTCAAACCATTCCTGAACAATTTTTGCTTTGTGGCAGGGCGCATTATCCTGCTGAAAGAGGCCACAGCCACCAGGGAATACCGTTTCCATGAAAGGGTGTACATGGTCTGCAACAATGCTTAGGTAGGTGGTACGTGTCAAATTAACATCCACATGGATGGCAGGACCCAAGGTTTCCCAGCAGAACATTGCCCAAAGCATCACACTGCCTCCGCCGGCTTGCCTTCTTTCCATAGTGCATTCTGGTGCCATGTTTTCCCCAGGTAAGCAACGCACACACACCCGGCCAACCACGTGATGTAAAAGAAAAAGTGATTCATCAGACCAGGCCACCTTCTTCCATTGCTCCGTTGTCCAGGTCTGATGCTCAATTAGGAAATCACATCAACTTTGAGAACAAAATAGTGCCGTGGTGAGGAGATAATCTGTGTTATTCACTTCACCAGTCATAATGTTATGCCTGATCGGTGTATATAAATATCATGATCAAGTCTATGGTGATCTTGTGTCCTTTTTGAATCTTAAATGCTGCAGTCGCCATTTATTGTAATTAAATGGATAAAAGTGACAAGCACATTTTTCAAAATATCTTCTTTTTTTGTTCCAAAGAAGAAAGGAAATTAAACATGTTTGGAATGACATTCATCATTTTTGAATGAACTATTTAAGTGACATCTTTTTACATATCTGGGAACATTTTGTTCTGAATACCTGGAAGGCCTCTTTGTCATCCAGCATGTTGCTGGGATGGTACATGGCAAAGATGGCGAGGTTGAAGAAAGCGCAGGCTGAGCCGATATGCAGGTAAAACGGGAAGAGCCGGCTCTGGATGAAGCCAAACGTGTGTCGGTTTAGATGGTTGTCCATCACAAAGCCTGAGCAAAATAAAATTCAAGTGAACCTTAAGGACTGTGAATATTATAAATCTTGTTTATATTTGCATAAATGTATTCATGTATAAATCTACCCATGTGAAAAGGAAGTACACTTAGCTTGCTTTTAAAAGAGTACTTATTACAGAAATAATATCCTTTCAGAGAGTATACTTAAAGCTGCTGTCCGTAACTTTTTTTGTGTTCAAGATTTACAAACATTTTAAAATGAGAATGTACAACATGAAACCATTTTCCAACCCGTGTTTTTGTCTTACCCTGAATCATTATGGTACACTTATAATAAGTGTTTATATTGGGTCTATTTCAGGCCAGACTGCTAGGAACCGCTGTGGAGGAGCACAGTCCCTGCGTGACTCGCCATAGACATAAACAGAGAGAAGTAGTTCCGGCTGCAATGTTCTTCCACGAGACGCATGCAGTTCTGTTTGTTAACCGCTAAAGCGCAAAAGGTTACAGACTGCAGCTTTAAGTGTAAACTGAATGTAATGTTTTAAGACACTTGACTGCATGTTATTTACAATTAAATAATTTTGTTTGGTTTAAAGGTGCACTGTGTAAATTTTAGCAGCATCTAGCGGTGAGGTTGCGAATTGCAACCGCCCACCGCTCCCTTTCGAAGCACATAAAGAAGCTACGGTGGCCGACACAGGACAAAGATGTCGTCTGAGACAGCAGAGAGTAGCTAGCGCTCTGTACAGAAGTTTGTCCGTTTGGGGCTACTGTAGAAACATGGGGCACAAAATGGCGACTTCACTGTAAGGGGACCCGCGGTGTATGTAGATAGAAATGACTCATTCTAAGGTAATAAAAACATAACAGTTCATTATGAGATTATCTCATTAATATTACACATTGCACCTTTAAATGTATATTAAATGCAATTAGCTGAACTTTAGAGTGCTTTATGATCCACTTAAGTTGGACTTAAGTACATCTTTGTGTAATTTCATAATTACTTCTACAGTCTTTAAAATTATTGCAATTTAGTAAATGTTTAAATATTTTAAACTTGAAACATAATATTGAATAGCATAGTCAACATATACAAATAAGTGTACTTCTTTAAAGCACTAAAAATAAAGCAATGATTTAAAATTTAAAACTCTAATGTAAAACTTTTAATTTGACTATTACAAAGTGCATTATTTATTAATCTATTTTTAAGTGTGTTAAGAAACAGTCATGAAAGTGTACTCTCTTTAAGTATCCAAGTGGCCTTTTATTTCATTAATAAATTAAACAGTGAAAAAAGAAACAGTGGCCACACCTACCCGATATGAAGGTGACCCATATCTGCATTCCCCAGAAGGTGGAGAGAAACATGAGGTGAAGGAGTTTAGCAGTGATGGGAGGCTCTCTGTCTGTAGACATCGTCACGGGCACACTATCGTCTTTCACCCCCCTCACTCACTGTCACTGTGATGTTTAAAAGGTGTGATGCCAAAATGTTAGTTTTTTGAAAGACAGTATGTATTTTACAAGTCTAAAATCATGTACTTGACACTCAGCACAAAACTATGGAAGCTTGTTTCTGCCACAGAATTTAAAAAAAACTTTTTTTGTGTGTCATTACATTAGAGCATAGGAAAAGAAAAAAGGAAAAATTAATTTTGGCAAAATTATATTTTGTTCATATGTTATGCCATGTCCTCTGTAGAGGACACCAGGCCTCAATTTTCTTTAAATAAAGACATGAATAGGCAAAAACAATGGGAATTTTTTAATCACCAATCAATTTTTAGGTTGCAGTATTTTTTCATACCAAACCTTGTATAAAGATTATGCAATGAAAGATATAACCGAATGATTTGATATATATTATTTTTATTTATGCAATATGTGCTTGTAAAATGGGTTTTATATATATATATATATACACTTTTTATTTTTTTATAACATCTAATTTGCATATGAATGTGTTCTTGATGCAACATGTAATGAAAAGAAGAAGTGTAATAATGGTAAAGTGTAAAAGTAGTAATTGGCTGGATTTTCATAATATCTAATATTTCATAGGAATATTGAAATATAATTTATCTTCCTATTCACTGAAATCAATGCCCTGTATCGTAACAGAATGTCATATTTCGATTTGAAACCCCGTAACATTTTCCTGAGATGTTGATTTATGACAGACAATAAAAAAAAGTTGTCAGATTTAAATGATAATTACAAAAGATTATCATATTTCCATAAGAGTGTTAAATTTGATCACTAAATTAATGTCAGTCATTTTTAAAGTCCAAGGAGAGGCAGTTGGCACTGTGAAACTTCCAAAATATATCTCTGAAAAGCCCTGAATGTGCTCTTTACAGGACATACAGATTTAAAACTGACATTTATGATGTCAGAAATTAATTATTTTTTTTAAATGCATGTGCATGTCCACTGTGAGAGACATAATCTAAAAAAAAATCCAGAAATCACAATATATGATTTTTTAACTATTTATTTGTATGATACAGCTGCAAATAAGTATTTGAACACCTGTCTATCAGCTATAATTCTGACCCTCAAAGACCTGTTAGTCTGCCTTTAAAATGTCCTCCTCCACTCCATTTATTATCGTAAATTAGATGCACCTGTTTGAGGTCGTTAGCTGCATAAAGACACCTGTCCACCCCATACAATTAGTAAGAATCCAACTACTAACATGGCCAAGACCAAAGAGCTGTACAAAGACACTAGAGACAAAATTGTACACCTCCACAAGGCTGGAAAGGGCTACGGGGAAATTGCCAAGCAGCTTGGTGAAAAAAGGTCCACTGTTGGAGCAATCATTAGAAAATGGAAGAAGCTAAACATGATCAAACATGCTAAACATCCAAAAACGGGGGGGGGGGGGGGGGGGGGGGGGTGTCTTTGGGGGTGTTTTTCTGCACATGGGACAGGGCGACTGCGCTGTATTAAGGAGAGGATGACCAGGGCCATGTTTTGCAAGATTTTGGGGAACAACCTCCTTCCCTCAGTTAGAGCATTGAAGATGGGTCGAGGCTGGGTCTCCAACATGACAATGACCCGAAGCACACAGCCAGGATAAGCAAGGAGTGGCTCTGTAAGAAGCATATCAAGGTTCTGGCGTGGCCTAGCCAGTCTCCAGACCTAAACCCAATAGAGAATCTTTGGAGGGAGCTCAAACTCCGTTTCTCAGCGACAGGCCAGAAACCTGACTGATCTAGAGAAGATCTGTGTGGAGGAGTGGGCCAAAATCCCTCATGCAGTGTGTGCAAACCTGGTGAAAAACTACAGGAAACGTTTGACCTCTGTAATTGCAAACAAAGGCTACTGTACCAAATATTAACATTGATTTTCTCAGGTGTTCAAATACTTATTTGCAGCTGTATCATACAAATAAATAGTTAAACAATCATACATTGTGACATGCACCTACGATGACAATTTCAGATCCCTCCATGATTTCTAAGTGGGAGAACTTGCAACATAGCAGGGTGTTCAAATACTTATTTTCCTCACTGTATAATGTCCACTACAGAGGACCAACATCTATGCCTTGGTCCCAGGGGGTTAAAAACGTCAGTCTTTTTTTCCTCAGAGAATTGAACTTTATAACTCACATTGTGAGTCACAATTCTGAGAAAAAAAAGTCAGAATTGCGACATATAAACTCGCAATTGTGAGATAAAAAGTCGCAATTTCCTTTTTAAATGTTTTATTCTGTGACGGAAACAAGCATGCATACAAAACACACTCTGCGTTGGAAACAAAAGAGGTGGAGGCGCTCACCTTTCACCCACATGAGCAACAGAGCATACAATAATGGAACAAACTTTCTTAAAATAATATCTGCCAGTGCCATCTAATATAAGTCATATCAGGCACACGCACTGTGAAAGGTAAAACAACTTAAAGGGATCGTTCAACCCCCCCAAATGAAAATTGTCACCTCACTAAATTTCTCCTAAACCAGAAAGACAACCCCAGTCGCCATTCACTTCCATTGCATAGAAAAGTATGCCAAGAAAGTGAAGGGTAGCCTAACTGAGGCTTTCAACCTGCCTAACATGTTTTGCGTTACATAATGAGGGGTAAATAACTGGCAAATGCTGAGTGAACTGTCTCTTTAAGAATCGTGAGAATGCACTGCACTGCTTGTGCTCTTTTATTGTGCCAAGGCTGATTCACTAACGCCATGTCCAGAATGAAGGCTGTCTCAAAAACTACTGAGCTCGCTGTCTGCAGTTTCGGTTCGTTACGAGTCTGCACGCATAAACGCGTCTATGTGACCCAAAAGTGCTGAATTTGTAGGCGGCTCACTAGTTGTTGAGACACAGCCATGGTGTCCAAACAACCTCCAAAGCTTCCGATTAAGCACCGCGACTCTTTCCAACTGAGGGAAATCCCTTAATTTTTGAACTGGCACCAATTTGACAGTACAAGACATACAAGCTCTCGCAGCACGTACTTTTTGTTGCGTCATGTGGAAGCTACACCTGTAGGGCTATGAAAGGCTGGATATCATTACTGCTACATGCTGTCACCATGATGTCGATCTACTTACCGGACGATCACCCGTCACTATGTAAATTGTCGGTGGCCGGTTGCACGTCACGGTGGGTAGAACACCATAAATGTACGATAAAGGAGGAACCGGTCTGCAGCTGTAGCTGTAGTAACTCTCGTACTGGGTAGTCAGACCGATGGGCGGGGTTTACGCGTTTATGCGTATTGGCTACGCGGTCGGAGAAGTTTGATGGGCGTGGTTTGTGTATGTTATTGTTGGGCGTGGTTTTGTATACTGGAGGGCGTGCTTTATACGGACGCTTTTGGTAATTCTTGATTAAGGATCAGGTTTTTGTTTTACACATTTACACACACACCTTAAAGGGATAGTTCACCCAAAAATGAAAATTAGCCCATAATTTACTCACCCTCAAGTCATCCTAGGTGTATATGACATTCTTCTTTCAGATGAATACAATCTGAGTTATATTACAAAAGTCCAGGCTAATCCAAGCATTAGAATTGGATTCATAGTTGCTCTGTTTTGAAGTCCATAAAAAGTGCATCTGCCCATCAAATAACATGCTCCACGCGGCTCCGGGGTGTTAATAAAGGCCTTCTGAAGCGAATTGATGCGTTTGTGTAAGAAAAATGTACATATTTAAATTAAATTTTAATTATTTTAATTATTATCATTATTATCATTAATATTTAATTATTACCATTATTATCAAGCAAACTTTCCTTGTTCAATTTATGGAAAAACTGTTGAAAGTTCCCCTGCCGATCGAAAGACTAACGCGACCAGGTCCGCTCGTCATGACGTCACGTACGCATCTTGAGTTTCACTTTCAACATTCAACACTTTTCCATGGAATGCAGTCGGTCGAAAGTTTACTTGATAAAGTTATAAATATGATTTTTTTTCTTACAAACGCGTAAGAAACGCGATTCGCTTCAGAAGGCCTTTATTAACACCCCGGAGCCGCGTGGAGCATGTTATTTGACGGACAGAGGCACTTTTTATGGACTTCAAAAACAGAGCAACTATGAATCATTGTTCTAATGCTTGGATTAGCCTGGACTTTTGTAATATCACTCCGATTTTATTTGTCTGAAAAAAAAATATCATATACACCTAGGATGACTTGGGGGTGAGTAAGTTATGGGCTAATTTTCTTTTTTTGGGTGAACTATCCCTTTAAGCTATGGTGACATTCCATAGACTTCTATTGTTTTATATACAACTAGTCATAGCCTAACAAAAAAATTACTGCATTTTGAAAAACAAACAAACAGAACCTAAACCTAAAAACCTAAAAGCTACATTAAAGGGTTAGTTCACCCAAAAATGAAAATTCTGTCAATAATACTTACCCTCATGTCGTTCGACACCCGTAAGACCTTTGTTCATCTTCGGAACACAAATGAAGATATTTTTGTTGAAATCGATGGCTCAGAAAGGCCTCCATTGGCAGCAATGTAATTTGCACTCAAGACTCACAAGGTACTAAAGACTTTGTTACAAAGTCCATCTCACTACAGTGGTTCTACAATAATTGTATGAAGTGACGAGAATAGTTTTTCTGCGCAAACAAAAATAAAAAAAATAACTTTATTCAACAGGTGCTTGTCTTTCATCTAGGCCTCTGATGTGAACTCACGAAGCACCAAAAAAACAAAGCTATCTTGAAGAATGTCGGTAACCAGACAGTTGATGGGCCCCATTAACTTCCATAGTACTTCTTTCTGGTTACTAACATTCTTCAACAGAAGAAAGAAACTCATACAAGAACAACTTGAGGGTGAGTAAATGATGACAGAAATTTCATTTTTGGGTGAACCAGGGCTTGACATTAAAGGTCCCCGTCTTCGTGTTTTTTTGAAGCTTTGATTGTGTTTACAGTGTGCAATATAACATGTGTTCATGTTTCGCGTGTAAAAAACCACAGTATTTTTCACACAATTTACTTATCTGTATACCGCTGTTTTCACTGTCCTAAAAACGGGCTGATGAGTTCCTTGTTCTATGAAGTCCCTCCTTCAGAAATACGTAACGAGTTCTGATTGTGCCAGCGGTTCCTGTGTTGTGATTCGACAGCAGCTTAGCGCACGCGGAAAGGTCACGCCTCTTAACGGGAGATATATGCGCGCTTAATGATCTCTACAGCGTCCCTGGGAAAGCCAAACAAAGGTGATTTGACTCCGGGATGAAAATAACAACGTCTCGACGACATGGCGACAAACACACTGAAACGCAACAATTCCTTTTCTCCACGCGACACGTCCTCTTCTCCACGTGGGACAGCAATAAGACCACGCCCCCTTTTTTCGCGTATTCTTGTGGGCGGAGGTTAGTCTGTTCTACTGTTCTACTGACGTAATTAAAGCAGGCTGTACCAGGATGTAGTCCAAGCCAGCCGTTCGCTGTAGGCTTTGAAAGGGAACTTCTGTTAAATAAAATATCTCGCTTGGCATTGAACTTTGAGCTTTATAATTTTACAGGTATTATTTATGCTCTAACAGCAACATTACACACTGACTAAAGTTTGAACAATGGGATCACGAAGAACGGGACCTTTAACACCCACCATCTTATCAAATGTGGGTGGATTTCAGCAATGGCGTGCAACGCAGTCATTACTAACCACTTTGGCAGGTTGAATTTTATATAATATATTATGGTGAACTATCCCTTTAACTGATAAAGAACTTAATTATAGCTGTTCTTCGAACTGTAAATAATCAGAGGGTTTACTCTCTCACTCTCGGCCACAGGGCATGTTCAAACTGGTGGATTAATTAGTGCTCAACATGTCATTGGTCTTTGTTTAATGGGTGTGAATGAGTAAAGGACAGGGTAACTCTCTTGGGCGCTTTCTTTACTGTTGTCCCACTGCTTTGTTTAATAGTTGTTCAGGGCAATTACAATGTGCAACTGAAGGAGAACAAAATCAGTGATTCCTAGAAACACCGGGGACTTCACGAACATTTGTGAGTGGAATTGTGAATGTAAAAGAAAACTTGGGCCAGACTTGTACAATGTAGATACCACGATAACTGAATTCCAACAAGCTTATAACTTATCAAAAGTTTGGAAACATTACTTTTTTTTTATGTTTTTGAAAGAAGTCTCTTATGCTCACCAAGGCTACATTTATTGAATAAAAAATACAGTAAAACTGTAATATTGTGAAATATTATTAAAATTTTAAATAATTAATGGCAATGGCAGAAGATTCCAGTCTTCAATGTCACATGATCCAGACAACATTTGACTTCATTTTCTTTTTCCAGCCTCTTAAGACAGTGTTTACAATTAATATGAGCAGTTTTATTTGTGATTTTTAATGAAGAAAATGAAGATTAAAATCGAACTACTTTACACAAATTCAGAAAATCACTGTCAGAAGTCACTGACAAAACAAGCACAGAAAATTTGAACCAAGTCATGATGTGACCCATACTCAAAATATTATCATTATCAAATATAAATCATAACATGGTTCCTTCAAGGGACTTAAGAGTATGTATCATGTGGTGCACATTGCATGTTTAAGGGCTAATATTATACATAACAGTGCCCACTGTTGGCGCTTTCAGCAGGGGTCAGCATGGGCACCCTGACTGGTCTGAGGCTATGCAGCCGCATACGCAACAAACTGTGATGCACTGTTTATTCTGACACCTTTCTATCAGAACCAGCATTAACTTCTTGAGCAATTTGAACTAGTAGCTTGTCTGTTTGATCGGACCACACGGGCCAGCCTTCACTCCCCACGTGCATCAATGAGCCTTGGCCGGCCATGACCCTGTCGCCGGTTCACCACTGTTCTATCCTTGGACCACTTGTGATAAATACTGACCACTGTAGACCGGGAACAGTCCCCAGTCATCTAGCCATCACAATTTGGCCCTTGTCAAACTCGCTCAAATCCTTACGCTTGCCAATTTTTCCTGCTTCTTACACATCAACTTTGAGGACAAAATGTTCACTTGCTGCCTATCCCACACACTAACAGGTGCCGTGATGAAGAGATAATCAGTGTTATTCACTTCACCGGTCATAATGTTATGCCTGATCGAGATATATATATATATTTGTTACATTTTGTTATGAAGACATTTACACATTTTCAATTTGTAGCTTAAGTGTCAAAGTACTTTTTGGGGGCCACAGTGTATCTATATTTATATTTTAACTCCAATAAGAATAATAATAATAAGTTGGTTCATGTTCCTGAAAAAAAAAAAAATCACCAACTTCATTGAAGACCCATGGGCATGTGGAACCATGAAAGAAAAGACTTGAAGGTATAAATCAGTCACTAGAGGGAGACATGGCCAGTGATCCATGAATTCAGAATAATCTGTAGGCTAAAGCAAATATTCACAAAAACTAGTTATTTAACTTATAGATATATAAGAAAGAGGGAAAATCTTTCTTCATTTATGTACATTTTAATGACTGATTATAGATATTAGCAAAGATTTGTATGATGGCTTAGTTTTGGGGGTATAATAATGTTGCCAAAAAGAGAAAAAATGTTCTCTTGAAGTAAAGATGTCAATTAATATGACATGGTGGTGACTGCTGAACAAGGCATTATCATAATGTGCCGGCATCATGTTACAGGGAGAGACTGGGAGCAGTTAATGTTCATTTGGACCAGATGGATGATAGTTTTCTATGGCATACTATATATTCCTCAGCCATAAATACACTTCCACCCAGCCATACACATTAAACACTGCCATCAACACCAGAAAAACTCTGCAGAAGCTCCATTATTAGAGAATTAACATTTTTATACTGATCAAAGCCGAATTCAATGATTTCGACAGTAGGACAGCCTGTAGATGGTTTAAATTATTTATTTGAATGAGTATATTGAGACTGCTAAGTATGTGACATTCACAGTTTCAGCACACAGAAAATACAAATACAGAAGATATATTGTGAACACAATACAAAAGAGCAAAAACAAGTTCAGAAGGCCACAAATATGATTTTTTAAACTATGTTTTTAGACCTAAAATACTAACTTAGTAACTGACAATAACTGTACTAATGGCAAAAGTCATTTCATAATTAGTACAAATATATGTTTGATAGTAAAAAGTGTATTTATGGATGTAAAAAGTACATTAATGCTTAACACATTGACAAACTGTGCCAGGCTTATATTAAGTGCTTTAATGTTTTTAGTATATAAAATATCCCTTTCAACACACCTCAAAAATAAATAATTTATGTTAGATATTGTTAAGACATCTAGTGTGAGGTAGGAAACATTCACAATGTAGGAAAATAGACAATGTTCTTATTTTTTTTACTATTTGTTGAAGCTTGTTTGTCTATATATTAAGCAATATCTAGGCCTCTATATATATTTGTTGTTTTATTTTTTATTATATATATTTTTTTTTTGCTTTGTTTTGTGTTTACATTTTTCACAGAATTGTGAGACATAAACTCGCAATTGCAAGAAAAAAAGTCAGAAATGTGAGATAAAAAGAACATTTAAATGTTTTTATTACGTGATGGAAACTAGCTTCAATAGTAACTATTTTCATAATAACATTTTGTTAGATGATGCTTCACAGGTCATTAGTCAAAGTACTCTAAAATAGTTAAATGTATAATTTATATGTATTCACATTTGAATGTACATAAACTACTGATCTGTTAAGCAGCACTACTTATTGTTTAAATTAATCTAATTGTGTTAAACCTTAAGAATAATAATGGCCTTTATATTTTGTCTCAAATATAGACATGGGACAAGGGGGTTGAACTTGAAATTTAGCTGGTGCTCCTTAAGGAAAGAAGAGTATTTGCTTTTTAAGTGTATCTGTCCCAATTTGCTCATGTTCTTCAGCAAATGGGTTGTACAGTTTGTTTGGATGTTCAGCTGGTCACACCTTACAGGTTTGATTGGATTCAGTGTCTTGCAGACTTGCAGATTTTGTCAAATACTTCAGGAAACGCATCTTTACAGTCGAGTTGCTCTCTGAGTTTATGATACAAAGTTCCATCGAACATGTCCCAGAATTCCTGTCGCTCCATGTATACATCCGCATACAGCATCTGGAATCTAGATATGGAAGTGTTGTGTTATAAAATACCCTATGACAATAACGTTTTAAAGACTTTTATCACAGAAAATTTGACTGAATTTCAAAGCTTGGTTATTTAGGCCAGTCTTTACCAATTAATAGAAAGGTGAATAAGAGTGATAACTGACCCATGAACGTCTCTAACAAACTTCTCCAGCTGGCGCGTGGATGATCTGGCTTCAAAGTGTTTGACTTTGGGCTCTCCATACGCTCCGATATCAACATACAGTTCATCTTCATCTCCTTTAGGATGCACCATTCCCGGCTGGTTGGGCAGCACGAAGGGACACAGCCACAGAGGATACACCTACAACACGCATAACCATGAGCAAATGCACTAAAAGTAATACAACAAATATACACTATCATTCAAAACGTGGGGTCAGTCAAGTTAAAAAATGTTTTTGAACGAAGGGCTCACCAAAAATACAGTAGAAACGGTAATACTGTGAAATATTATTACAATTTAAAATAACTGCTTTCTATTTGAATATATTTTAAAATGTAATGTATTTTTGTGATCAAAGCTGAATTTTCAGCATCATTACTCCATCGTAGTTTATGCACGTTTTTTATCGGATAAAAAATGTATCCTCCTCAAGTGAACGCTTGCTTTTTATATGCGCATTTTTAGAATTTATGCTCATCAAATTAATACTTGTATTCAATAAAGACATTTGTAATGTTACAAAAAATGTCCAATTCAAATGAATGCTGTTCTAACTTTCTATTCATCCTGAAAAAAAAATATTTTGCAGCAAAAACTGTTTTCAACATTGATAGTAAAAAAAGAGCCATTATTAATAATTGAGCACCAGTAATATCAGATATTAATTGAGCAGCAAATCATCATATTAGAATGATTATTGTAATGATTTAATGATGCTGAAAATTCAGTAATGATGCTTTGCCATCACAGGAATAAATTACACTTTAAAATATATTAAAATAGAAAACAGAAATGATCAAATGTAATATATATGTGTGTGTAATAGTGGCTCTTTTTACATTGTAGACACTGTTCTGATTTGGCTGCTTTAGAGCTGTTCAGTTTGGAGTCTGGAAGAGAATAAGCTTTTTGAGTCATGAGTTCCCATGAGAATTCCTAATGTGTTTTCAGAATAGCAGCTTTCGATTTTTGTGTAAAATAAAGTCTGAGCATTACTGGAACAGACTTTCATATAAATAAATTATATTTTGATGTCTGCTTTTTTCAATAAATTAAGATTCCTGCATTTAAACTTTAGCATTTTAAAATAATAATAACAAAAAAATAACAGATTTATAGTATTATAATATAATAATAACAGGTAATAACAAAATTTAAAAGATCTAAAAGAATATTGGTAACTAACCAGATAGTATTTCCCCCCCTGCTATTGAAGTCAATCGCTAATGTCAACTGTCCGGTTACCAACATTCTTCAAAATGTCTTCTTTTTAGTTTGACAGAAGAAAGAAACTCATAGAGGTTTGGAACAACATGAAGGTGAGCAAATGATGATAGAATTTTCATTTTTGGGTCAACTATCCCTTTAAAGACTGATATTATACAGTGATCATAATATCCTTACTAATAGTGATATTAAAACACATTTTAGGCTTAATAATAAGAAATGTGCATTGTGCAATAAAGAAGTACTCAAATACATTTTAATTATAATATTTATATCAGTAAGTCGCAAGCATGTCAGTAAATCTGTTCATGGATTTGTAGTAGGGCTGTAACGATTTGACCAAAAATAAAAATCTCCATTAATAAAATATTTTACCTTGATTACAATTAATGAACGATTATTTTGCCCTTATAGTTCACTAATAAGGTTTGTACTGTAAATATTTTCTACTATTAAAGGTGGAATTTTTTTTCTAATGAAAAAGTACATTTCTTTGTAATTTTAAAATACTTGAAGCCTACATTACATTTATTTGAATGCATTAATGAGAGTGATTGTGTGTGTGAATTAGTCATACCGTCTCTATTAATTATGAAGCTGTGGTTTGTACTTACTTCAAAAGGTATTAAAATCTATGCTATAACGGTTGAGTTTCTAAGCTACTTTAGTGATAAATCACAGGGCAGCGTTGACACTCCTCTCTGCGCGCGATCTTCACGCCATGTGCAAGCTACTGTCTGTGAGTGTTCGTGTGTCACAATCAGGCATTAGTTCAACATAATACACATCTGATGGTCTACAATCGCTTCAATGTTCAAACTGGCAGGCTTTAAAACATATACAAATGACAAAGCTTTGTGAGGACGCAAGCGATCTGGCGCGTGTTGTCAGAAGCCGCGTTTTCATTACAGATTTGCGCAAAACTTTTGCGATATTTTGATAAAAAAATTATTTAAAAAAAAATCATTAACTGATGTTATGCGACTAAAACCATTTTTTTCCTCTCGTGATAAATCATTCCAAAAATCATGCTACGCATGTTGTTTTATGTATATCCCAGCCACCGCACGCCATTATTATTAATGAGACGTGTGTGTTATCCAAGCACTGATGGCAAGGAAAGCACCTTATACTTGAGCGGCACACATGAGGTGTTATGATAAATTGTGGCATTTTTTATTCTATTGTTTTTTATGAGTTTAATAAAGAACTCGTCTTCTGTCCAAACATACCATCATCTATAAAGAATGATCGACTTTTACATACGCCAGGTTATTGTGACGCATTGCCACATACAGAGACGAGCGAAAAGTTTGAATTTGCATGGTGGTAACTCAAAGGGGTTTTTTTACCACTTTGTTATTTTGGCTTGGAATATCGTTTGTTGCAAATATAAACTGAATTTAGAAATGCTTTTGAAATGAAAAACTTTGCGTTTAATAAACAAAATATATTTTTGATATGAAGACAGCGTTTGGAGTGGAGTGCAAAATAATCAGTTCCCTGAGTCCATGGCCTTTGCTGTTATTGAGTGTACACAAATAAAAGTAGACAGTTTACTGTTTATAATTACGTCTTGCACTTAGCCTATCTGTATGGCTAAAAATGACGGAGTATTGTGAGTTGTTTGCGCTGGAATAAGGAAAAAAATCCATCAGAAGGCAACGACGACTACGTCGGACAGAGGGTTAAAGAAAACGTAGCCTATTTAGTTTCATATAGTTAGGCTATGTCTAAATATTATAATCTTTTAATTTCATATGTTGATTATGAAAAGTGAGCAGCATAAGTAAGGCACATAATCAGATGTGCATATGTCTGGGGACATGGATTGAGCATTTCATTGAATTGTGTTTTCTAGAAAGTCTTTCTTTAAAATTAATTTCGTTTTGTATAAATTGTATTTTAATTTTGATCAATGTTTAATCAACTATTTGGCTGTATATTTAATAAATAAGAAGCAAACCAAGATCGTCGGGAATGGATTGACGTGCTGGCCTGTTTCCTCAGTCTTTGAGCAAGGCTGAAACTAGTGTCTTTCTGTTTTAATACATTTCTTGAATATATGTCTTAATTACAGTAGGCCTATAGATAGTTATGATATTTGTGGTTCCACCGGGGTCCTTCATTATAAAGTTACGCCACTTTCCTTATTAGGAGAAAATATATGTTGTTTAACTGCATGACCTTGCCAGGTGACCTGTAAATGCGAAAAAATTGTTTCCATTGCAGCTTTGCGAAAATGTCCTTTTTCGAATTGCCTGAAAAACCACCTCATGCGAGCGTAAAAACCTTTTTGCGATATATGGGAGTTTTTGCGAAATTGACGCGTTTCCATTGGGTGTATTTTCAATTCGCAATTTCAATTTGCGCAATTTGAAGGTTAATGGAAACGCCGCTACAGACACGACACAGCTCGGCTCTCTGTCTCACAGAAAAAAGCTCATGAGCACTGAACGTTCCATAACGTTGTTCTTGAATATTGCGCAGTCGTTTTAATGTTCAAACTGGTAAGCCTTTAAACGCATTTAATTGACAAACTTCATGAGGACGCACGTGAAAGTGATCTGGCTTTGGGGCTTGTGCGCGCCATCTCTGTGTGTGTATCAGCGCATATAAGAACGGTGATTAACTTACCTGTATAAACTGTGTAAAACATGCAATTACAATAGTAATTCTGAGCATCTATAAACAAAGATAACTGCTCCTGCATCTTTCTGTGTGCCTGCAAGCTGCACTTGATGTGACTGAAGGGGGGGAGTCACGTGAAAAACGAAAAAACCGACATGGGAAAATTGCGTCGGTTAGAGGTTCTAAATTTCGGTTTCGATTACCTAATTTATAGTATACTGCGATAGAAATATTTTATATTTTGGCCTCAGAAGTGGTCAAGGGGTTATTTAACATGAAACTACAGAAAAAAAACGCAGGATGTTCAGGTCAAAGACCATGTAGACTAACACAAAAAGGTGCTTAACACAAATAGAACAGTCATGTGATTACCTTAGATCATTACGAACCAATCACCAGAACAAATCACAGTGAAGGTAACTTGAGCGGCATTGATTTTCACTTAACTGTAAAGTTTAAATGTGCATGCATTTTTCTGTTCGGGAGACTCATTTGGTTGTTGTGACCAGTGATCTCCCAGCCGTGAATAAAACGTCCTTTCTGCAAAGAGCAACTTTGGAGTCGTGTCAGGTATATATGCTGCGCAGCTGAGGAATAGAAGTACTAAAGATTCTAAGCACAAAAGAACACAGCAGAGGCAGTGATAGTGTTGGAAGACTATAGAGCCATACTCAGGGTGAGGCTGTAATACTCGGAGTTAGTATTAATGATCCTGTGTTGGACCAGCGTACCCCTGAGAAGGACGGTGAGAGTGTATAGATGCTAAAGACCTGTGTGCTCATGTGGGATTGGGGTAGTGATAGTAGCTTCTCAACGGGACGCTGTCACCTTCGAGAGGGGGATTACCTCGAAGTATTGAATCGTATTAGAAGTATTCGAATGACCTCGAGATACTGTAGTATTATATTGTTTTATATTCGGGACAGGAATTACCCCAAAGGTACTGTAGTATTGTGTTAGTTTATATTAACAACTGGGAGTTGTTTGAATTGTCCGTGGTGAAGTCAGATATTCGTATTGAGAATATCCATGACAATACTTAGTGTGAAATAAATGTATTTTAAACACAACCCTAGTAATAAAAATAAAAAAACTATACTAAAATGTGTCTATTTGTTTGGGTGTCTCACATGTATGTCCTCGTGGAAGCGTAGGATGGCGCTCTTGATGTGCTTCATGGGGACCAGCATGTCCTGCACCACATGGTGCTGCTCGTACAGTTTGCGGATGGTCTCTCCCTGTGTGAGCTTCAGCAGGGAGATCTTAGGAGGAACCATCCAGCCAAACACATACCTGAACAACGGGTTATTCCCAAACGGAATGATGTCCTGAAAAACAGATAACAGGGAATGGTGGACGGAAATGAGATGGAAAAGCAAACAAACGTTTATATGGATGGTAGATGAAAAAGAATATACTGGCTGACCAGATCAATATGTTTTACAGGATTTTTACAGGAAGTGCTGTTAGCAAGTACACAGTGTGGACACCATTCTTTATGATAACAAAAGTCAAGTTTGAGAGTCAAAGCACACTCCCGTCCTGACCTTGTCCATTCTCAGCTTTAGCTGCATAATTTATTGAGTAATGTTATACTAGTGCTGCCAAACAACAGACAACGCATATTTCCTGTAGCTAATGGAAGGTTTTAGTGGATATAATGCATCAAAACTGTGTGAGTATGTTTGAGACAGAAGGGTTAAGAGAGAGAGCGAGACACGTGGCTTGATTAAGATGGAAGAAAGGGATAATAGTTGTCTCTTTAAATATGCATTATGGGACAAGTGAAAAATGATAACGCTAATGCAACCCATAGAGGAGGAAGTACGTGTCTGACTAAGTGTTTGAAATTCTTGATACACTTTGAGTGTACAAACCAAAAGCCAAATTGAAAGTTAAAACTTGTAACAGGCTGTCTCAAAAAGAGTCAAATGCAAAGTAAGATTATTACAGTTCTTGGAAAATACATTCCCTAGAGATCCAGTACAAAATATAAAATGTTGGGATAACTGTGAAGATAGTCATACTTGGATACTACTCTCCTCATGTTACCCTGGATTAGATCAATACAGATGAGATAAATCTATCAGACTAGATAAAATCACAGAATAGATAAAATGGTTGTATTATGGGATACTAGTTGAGACCCAATGTAGATGAATAATAGCATATGTACAAATAGATGTAAAGATATATACTCTCCTAGGAGTGTGATCTTGAATAGAATTTACTTCATACAGCCAAAATCACATTCAAATTTGCTGCTAATTTTTTTTAGAATGATTTAAAGTTTAAATGATTTATTAACCAAGCTCTGAGGGAAAAAAAGGCTTATAATTGGGTAATTTTGTTTGTGAGTGCAGTTTTTCAGAGTAATTTACTTGTAATTCCCAGAAAATGCTGCGGGTGTGTCTGTGGTAGTAGTGCCGGAGAGGAATGTACTCCACTGCAACACGGTCCTGCTTGAGGAAACCCTCCACATGCCGAAAGAACCACGGCTTGTAATAGTGACCTATACAGTTAGTCTAACAGACAATGGGAAAGACAAGAGAGAAAAAGAAACTGTATGATAATATAATGGTTTGACTGTAAATGTTTCATAATAAACACACACCAGTGTCATTGAAAAAGTGGGCCATTGCCAATACGTGGAGAACAGGCAAGTGGGTATAGAAGCTTGTTTCCTCAACGGAATGAAAAAATTAAAAAGTGAATTTTTATCCCAAAATTATCGTACTTCCAAGTTTATATCTCACAATTCAGACTTTTTTTTTCTCATTATTGCGAGTTTAACACTCAATTCTGACCTTTTTTCTCGCAATTGTGAGTTCGTGGAATTGGAAATTCGGAACATGGAATTCGGACTTTCACAATTCTGAGAAAGAAAAGTTGAGGCAGAAAATCCCTCTCCAGAACATTCACATTCACCGTTCCCTGCTGGTGGAACGGTCTTCCCACCTCCATCCGAATTGCGGAATCACTGACAGCATTCAAACGACAGCTGAAAACTCACCTCTTCCGCGAGCACTTAACCTTATCTTAACCCTATCTTTTCCTTATTTTCCTCTACTTTTTCCCTGCCCTAGTGTGTGATGCTCTGTGCGATGTCCAAAACGTAGTACTTCAGGCACTTTCTGTGTTTTGCTGCCTCCTCATGATGGATCGCTTCCTGTACTCCTCAGTTGTAAGTCGCTTTGGATAAAAGCGTCTGCTAAATGCATAAATGTAAATGTAAAAGTCAGAATTTAGTGTTAAACTTGGAATTGTAATAGTTTAACATGGAATTCAGACTTTATAACACAAAAAAATTCAGAATTGCGTTTAACTTGCAATTGTGAAAAAGTTAGAATTATCACAATTCCGAGTTTAACATGCAATTCTGACTTTTTTCTCGCAGTTGTGAGTTTAACGTGGAATTCAGACTTTTTTGATCACAATTTCAAGTTTAACACTCAATTCTAACTTTTTTTAATCACAATTGCAAGTTAAACACAATTCTGAATTTTTTTTATCACAATTCCAGGTTTAACACTCAATTCTGACTTTTATCTCACAACTGCGAGTTTAACACTCAATTCTAACTTTGTTTTATCATAATTGCAAGTTAAACGCAATTCTGAATTTATCATCACAATTCCAAGTCTAACACGCAATTCTGATTTTTTTCTCGCAATTGTGAGTTTAACATGGAATTCGGACTTCATCACAATTCTGAGTTTAACACTCAATTCTAACTTTATGAAAATAACGAGTTTAATGCGCCAATCTAACTTTATGACAATTGCTAGTTTAACACTCAATACAGACTTTTTTTAACCACAATTCCAAGTTTAACACGCAATTCTAACTTTATCCCAATTGCGAGTTTAACGCGCAAATCTAACTTTATCCCAATTGCGAGTTCAACACGCAATTCTAATTTTATCCCAATTGTGAGTTTAACACACAATTCTAACTTTATCACAATTGCGAGTTTAACACTCAATTCAGACTTTTTTTCTCACAACTGCGAGTTTAAAACGCAATTCTAACTTTTTTTATCACAATTGCAAGTTAAACGCAATTCTGAATTTTTTATGACAATTCCGTGTCTAACACACAATTCTGATTTTTTTTCTCTCGCAATTTTGAGTTTAACATGGAATTCAGACTTCATCACAATTCTGAGTTTAACACTCAATTCTAACTTTATGACAATTCCAAGTTTAACACGCAATTCAAACTTTTTTACCACAATTCTGAGTTTAACACGCAATTCTGATTTTTTGTCTCGCAATTGTGAGTTTAACATGGAATTCAGACTTCATCACAATTCCAAGTTTAACATGCAATCAGGGGTGGACTTAACCATTAGGCAAAGGTAGGCGACTGCCTGGGGCCCCCTAAAATGCTTTTTATATGCGAGTTCAGCGCTGACGCACAAGTGGTTGCTGTGGTGTTCATTACCACGACAACCGCCTGCGCATTCGCGTTTAACGTGCTTCTTGTAGAAAGTGTAGCGCCCAAATGATTTCCGCGATTCAGAAGACGCGTACAGGATCACAGAATACATTCATAAAAACTCAGATGCACGGTTTACTACTGAAGCACGCGCAATGCTCAATTCATTCACACAGAGACACAAAACATGCAGGATTCATATTTAAATCATATTTGATTGAAGTGTACTGACTTGCATTGGATTTATTCATCCAAAATTTGACAAATTCCGTGACATTCCGCGTTAAACATTAAATTAAATTTTTATGACTGTATTCCGCTGTTCCGTTCGCATTTTCTGCATCGCAGATATCATAGGCCACGAGCATTGAACCGTTTCATTTGAGAGAAACTATCATCATAACATACACAGAAAAAGGTCTAAGGCAACCCGTCAAAATAATAAAAGTTTGGACAGTATAATGTATGTCTTAGTGTAACAATTTTAACAGTAGGCCTAAACCTCTGTTGTGTAGCACTTGTACAATGTACAAAAATGAAAGGGTTTGTTAAACTTTTAATAAATTGCTGTTAAATTATTCAAGTTTCAATTAATTAGACATGCTTTTTGGTTAATACAATTGTATATAACCATCCAGAAAAAATTCAAACAGAAAAAAAAGGAATCTGGAATTTTTAAAAATGGAATTTGGAAAAAAATAAAACAGATTTCATAGGGCCCTACAAATGAAAATATCATGCATCTGAAGTTATAATTAAATACGGAGCAACAGTATGTATAATATAGGCCTATTTATCATTTTAAATGGCATTCACTCAAGGACCTGAGTAGATGACACATGCACAGTTACTTTCCACACAGGTACACACATTTTTGGTTGAAAATTCTGATGCGTGTAATAATTTCTTTCAGTTTGATAATAGAAAAAATATTTTAAAGTTTAGAATTAGACAGCTTTGTGTTGTGTAAACAATTGTGCAGTGAAAATTGCCACAAATGACCACTTAGTGTCCAACCTACTCTAATACTGTTATAACCCTTTTACACATGAACAAGGTATCTACAACATGATGAAAGCAATTATTTATAACATGTACAATGTTATAAAATAAAATAAAAATTGTCCACAACTATGGGACAAGGTGAGCAATCATCACAACATAGGGCCCCATTCCTGTATTTTGCTTGGGGCCCCCAAATCACTAAATCCGCCACTGCACGCAATTCTAACTTTATGACAATTGCAAGTTTAACACACAAATCTAACTTTGTTTTATCACAATTGCAAGTTAAACACAATTCTGAATTTATCATCACAATTCCAAGTTTAACACGCAATTCTAAATTTATGACAATTGCGAGTTTAACACACAAATCTAACTTTATCACAATTGTGAGTTTAACACGCAATTCAGACTTTTTTAACCACAATTCCAAGTTTAACACGCAATTCTAACTTTATCACAATTGTGAGTTTAACACACAATTCAGACTTTTTTAACCATAATTCTGAGTTTAACATGCAATTCAAACTTTTTTCTCACAATTACAAGTTAAACGCAATTCTGATTTTTTTTCTCGCAATTGTGTTTAATTTGCAATTCTAACTCTTTTTATCACAATTCCAAGTTTAACACTCAATTCTGAGAATTCAGACTTTTTTCTCAATATTGTGTTAAACATGCAATCTGACTTTTTCACAATTGCGAGTTTAACACTCAATTCTGACATTTTTCTCAGAATTGTGAGTTTGTAACATGCAATTCTGACTTTTTTGATAATTTAAAAAATATCAACTCGTCCCAATTACCTTTTTTATTAATCCATGGCAGTAACAAGCTTCCATAAGTGGGCCATAGAAAAAGTACTAAGAAAAACAGATTACTTTTATTACAGAATGTTCATTATCACCTTGTCAGGCTCTGCATAATCTGTCATGGTGCCCGTCATAATCACAGCCTCGTCCCGAGAGTACTGCAGTCCCTCCACAAACTGGTTCTCCTTATTGGCTGATTCCTCGGCAAACTTCTTGCAAATAGCATCCAAGCCACGAACAGGTTCGTAACAAAGCTTCACCCATTTTCGAGCTGGAATTATCCGGATCTCCGCCGCAACCAGGAACCCCAGAGTACCGCAGGACCAAGGAACGGCATAGAACAGGTCCGAGTTTTCTTTCTGAGAGCAAGAATTTTGTTTTAATATAGATTTGTAACATGTCTTTGTTTGTGTGCGTGTCTGTATTTTATATAATCTGTAACAATGGACTCACCTCAGTGCAGCGGACCAGACTGCCATCAGCCAACACCAGCTCAAAGGCCACACAAATGTGCTGGAACAGGCCGTAGATGTGAGATGAAGACTCAATGCCTGTTCCCATTACCAGCCCACCTGAACGGAACGTGAGACAATCATGAGAGACAGTTTCAAACACTTGATGGGGATGACCTCTATCACAATAAACAGCCCAAAAATACATTGATAATATATATTTGGAATGCAAATTTAATGCAAATTTATGGCAAAGCTGAATCGTCAGCATCATTGCTCCAGTCTTCCGTGACACTTTTTTTTTTTTTAAGTAATGGGACAGCAAATGATATCTTGTTGGGAAAAGTTCCAACTGGAGGCTACAAAGGAAGGATCAAATAACTGACCTTTGATTGCAGACGCACAGCTCTAAACTGCTTTTAGAAATGGTATCGTATAAAACTATTGCTTTGATACGGTGCTTACAGTTTCATTAGGAATCAATACATGTGGCCAGAAATATCTCCTATCGTCCAACGCTTCACAAACACAACACACCTTTCCATTTGTCTTATTACTAAGCACTGTGTCTCTACAGAATTACAAATGAATTTGAAGGAGAGTCCGTATAAAACATATCTCCGCCGATGAGCGCTCTTTTCTAGGATCTATAAACACTTTCAGCAATAAGACCCGTATCCACCCTAATCGAATCTGCCTCATTGAAACAGGGACTATGCTCATCCATAACCTAATTAGGAGCAGCCTCTGATGCACCACACATGGCATATAATATTGATCAGGAGAGAACGTTATGCTACAATTAAAGAAAGCGAATATCTGCAAGTGCTCAGAGACATTAAACAAATCCCTCGTGGAGCGTGCGGAAAGAGAGGGAGAGATCCTCCAGGTCAGGGATGATGACTTACAATCTTCATCTAAATGGAGAGAAATGTTACCGTGTGCTGAATGCATCTAGATGTTTGCTGTAATCTGAGACTCGGTAACAAACAAGCATAACTAGGTATGTGAACCCTTTACGCAGATAGTCATAGTATGTGCATGGGCTCACATTCTTTTTTTCCTGCAAATTTACCAAAAGCTCCGGAGGCTTCCTCAGCACTTGTGATATGAACAGTGATTTGATTTCAAAACACTGACAACAGCGTCTCCTCGACACGTCGACAGCACAAACCTGCGTAGGATCGTGCAGGAAGCAAGACTGGAATTACTAATGACTCGTTTTCACTTCTCTCTCATAACCTACCAACTGTGAGGTCATCAAGTTCAGGCAACACAGGCAGTGTCCAGCCAATAGAGTTGAGCAGAGCGGTCACCTGACCCATGTTAGCTAAAGGTTCAACACGCACCACCTGGAAAATTGGCAAAGTAAATGCTTGATTTGTTGTTTGTAACAATTGTAAATTTCCTCTCTCTTTACATTGTATTATTTCAATTATCACATATGATGCAAATTTAAATTCTTATCTAAATATATATTTACTGTCCACTGAAATAAATCTTTCCAAACTTTTAATGAGGAGAAGATATCTAAACAATTTTTCTGTTAAAAAAAGCATATTCAGCAACAGCCACCTGGCGTTTTGTGTCCACCTCCAGGATGTCCATCATGTTAATCATGATGTTCTTGTGTGTCTTCTTGTATTTTCCCACCCTGAGGGACACAGTCAGCCATCCTGGACGACCTGTGCACATATATTTCTTCTCTTTTCCGTCTTTTTTCCATTCTCGCACCTGGAAAATTTAAATCGGCACATTTTATTCAAATCTAATTGCTTTGAACTCTCATCAAGTTATATGCATTCTTTTCTCTTTTTTAAAATATTTATTCAGCAATAACCACAATAAAACAGTTGCAATATTTTGTATTTCTTTCACTTACTACTATGTTTCAAGTAATTTCAAGTTCATTTTCATTCGGTTCGGTTGTGACCAAAAGTGATGTCATTTACTGTGTAATTTGTCTATTTTTATCATTTTGACATATTCATATTTGTGCACCTCAGTGTTATTGTAGTATTACTTATATAATATTATAGTATTTATTAATATTTTGAATTAGCTTTAATTTTTAGTTCAGTATCATATTTTCATTTTTCCTTTTAATTTTAGTGTGAGGCATATTCATATTGGTGCACCTCAGTGATATTTTAGTTTTATTTATATAATATTATAGCATTTATTAATATTTTGAATTAGCTTTCATTTTTAGTTCAGTTTCATATTTTTAGGTTTCTTTTTAATTTTAGTGGGAGACATATTCGTATTTGTGCATCTCAGTGTTATTGTAGTATTATTTATATAATATTATAGTATTTATTAATATTTTGAATTAGCTTTCATTTTTAGTTCAGTATCATTTTTTCATTTTTCCTTTTAATTTTAGTGTGAGACATATTCATATTTGTGTACCTCAGTGATATTTTAGTATTATTTATATATAATATTATAGTATTTATTAATATTTTGAATTAGCTGTCATTTTTAGTTGTTTCATATTTTCAGTTCTTTTTTTATTTTAGTGTACATTTTAGTTTTATAATTTTGTTATGTGCTAGTTAGTTTTTTTGTTGTTGTTTTAATATATTTCTATTTAGCATTCATTTATTTGTATTTCAGTTTTAGTAACTTTACTACATCAACTTATTTCTTTCAGTTTACATTTTTCCTGTATATTATATTTGAGCTTTATTTTAATTATCAAAATTACGAAAACTTTGAGTTGCCTTGATAGGTGCACAAATGCTGTTATTAGGCTTGTTTGAGATGAGCAAAATCTGCGCAGAACCGATCACCGGTGATCAGCGCGAGATGCATGCCGTTTAGAAATGTGTCCGAGGGCGGTCCGCCTTGCTCTGATGTCATGCTGACGTATGTCAAAAAACTCTCGCGAGCGAAAGGCGGATGTGTCGGATTCTGCAGTCGAGCGCAGTTGCTCTCCACTGACTGCGCTGAGCAAAAGCATGATGGGAAACGACTTGCTGACGACACAGCTTAATGCTCATTGGTTTAAACAACCGTGATGTATGGTTCTTTTTTAATATCATGTTTTTAAGTTTTATAATATTTCCAAACTCTTGGACAGTGCGAACTCTATGTGGGTTATGTGATTATTGTCATAGATATATTAAAAAAAATATATATATATATATAAAAACTAGTATGTAATTAAAGTAAAAATGATTGATAAACACGTCTTTCAAATGGAAATAAGTGTCTTGTTCATATTATTTATTTTCATACAAAAGCAAAAGAACTTAAATTACATCCAGTTTATCAGCAACAAAGCGCATGAGTGTGAATCCCGCGATATCCGCCTTTGATCTCGCAGGTGTCTGATCCACTACGAGAGGAGAGAACTGTCCGTCTTGCCTGCACTTTTTTCACTCCTCCCCTCACTGCAGCCGCCTAGTCTCGGCTGAATTTCAGGCGAGGCGAGGCGAGGCGCATCTCAAACAAGCCTATTGTTATGTCGAATAGTAGGCTAGGAGGCGTGTCAATAACTTTTCGCCACGCCGCCAGTGTCATCACCCCCATTACAACCAAGGGGGTAATCCAGCCCCCGGAGAGCGCACCTTCCATAGGGGCAGCCATTGCTAACCAAGCCATCACCTGCTGTTAGCATCCCATTGACTCTCATTCATTTTGGCCTCACTTTGACAGCGAATATCTTTACATCTTAGGCGTTTAACAGGGTTCCCACTCTTTCATGAACACCAGATTCAAGGACTTTCAAGGACTTTTTAAAGCACCTTTTATTTTAAATCAAGCACAATAAATACGATAAAGGTGGGTGTGTTATTGCCAATATATCAAATACCTACTGTACCGGTGTCTATCATTAATGCAGTAACGCTAAGGCATATACTGACAACTAAAATACAATTTCCAATGAGGAAAAATTAGCAATTTTACAAAATCCAATGAGGAAAGATGCTGGTGTACAAGAGCGAGCGAGCTTTAACGAGAGATGCAGTTTGCAGCACTCTTATTCCTGCTTTTAACATTTATTTCACACTAGTTTTAGTTTTCTTTTTTATAAATCATTACTTAATTAAAACATCAATATATAGAAATAATATTGTATACATGAATTTTCCAATTAAATGAAAAGATTTCAGATGTTTACGTGCTTTTCTTCTTTTTATTTTTTGCGCAGTGATGAAATATTGCCCTTGTAAATACTTGCCAGCATTTCAGTAATGAAAGTCTAGATCTTTAAAATGCATCCAAATTACAGCAAAGCGCAACCATACGGTGGCCTGCAGGGGTCAAAAAGGATATAAACAGTGCATTTTGAAGTGATCTCATCTTGAAAACTCTGAGATGTGGATTCGGACGGCAATTAAATGACCACACGTCCTTGGTGTTTGTCTAAAAACAGTAGGTAATTCGGCCGGGGATTTTTATGCGGGTGTGGGAGAAAAACACTGACCTTCTGGATTTGGGCGGCAATAAAATCTCCGACTAGCCCCTGTCAATGATGAAAATACCTTATGACCCCACGAGAAACAATTACCATCCGAATAGGGCTCTGAACAGTAGATGGTGCTTATGGAATAGCAAAAATTTATTCCTTCCTCCCGTAATGCTGTTTTGTTCTGGCTTTGGCAGCGCATGAAGGCCAATTTTTGTAATAGCACCATGCTACTCTAACAAAATGCAGTTCATGCTTAATTCAAGCACTTTCAAGGACCTATGTTTGTTTTCAAGTACTTTCCAGGCCTTGAATCCATGTGTCTGAAATTCAAGAACTTTCAAGTACATTCAAGAAGCGTGGGAACCCTGGTTTAAAGACTCCATTTGTCCATTGTTGATTTCTAAACAAACACGACAATGTATAAAATGCTCCATTACCTTGTATCTTACACTATCGCCCCGTAGAAGCCGTTTTTGTAAAAAGTAGGCTAACGATTGCGTCATAACCACGCGACTCCGTCGCTCTGTACCGCATAGACCCGAGGAGAAGCTCGTAGGCAATCTTTTACTGTCTAATAAAGCCCTATTCGGACGGGATTAGTTTTACATGGGGAGGTGGGGGTGAAGTAATTATTACCAGAGGTTCTCAGTGATTTTAGTCCCGTCCGAATGTGCCATCTCTGTAATCATTACGGACAATGTCAGTAAAGATTACGGAGACTTTTACCTTCTGTAAAAAGGTCCGGAAAAATTACCTTGGGTAAAACTAATCCCGTTCGAATAGACCCGCTGTAAAAATGTACGGTAAAATTCCATCATTTCCTGTTTAAAAGTAGTTTTTGGCACGTTTTGCAAGCATGGAAGCGCTTGAAGAAGCACTCGGTTTCGTTGTAGGTGGTGGGACCAGTCCTACCACTGGCCGTTTTGATGCCCTAAGCACGATCACTTTATGATGCCCGCGGTGGTGGCATTCGCAAATTTTGCAGAGCTGACCTGCGGGAAGGTAGAGAGAGCATTTTCTTGTGGTGCTCCCCGGAGCACTTGGTGCCCTACGCACAGCGCGTAATGCACGTGGTGGTAGCGGCGGCACTGGGTGGGACAACTCTGTGGCGAACCTCCAGTATTTTCTGCATACCATTTAAAGCAAAGAGAAGATCGAAAGTACTTATTAGAGGCACAACACTTCTTTTAGCTCTAGCCTCTTAACTGTCACCATCCCACAGGTGGGACGCCTGGTGCTCTTTTTTTGATTGCCTTTTTTTCGTATCATATATTTAAGTAATTATCATAAATTAGGTATCATTTGAAAGCTTACAAACTCAAATTGCATCCTGTGAAAACCGTTTTGAAATCAGACATCGGGTTACCATGCAAACGTTACTCTAAATTATTCTAGCGGGCTCCTCCCCTAGGGGGCGGTGTCATGTTTCATATTACAACAATTATTTTAACTACTTTATATTCAAAATCTTTTCCAATCTTGACAAAACACATATTGTCGGAAAGGTCTGAGTCTCAAGGGTCCATATTTGGTGACTGTTTTGTGATGGAAGTGATATTTGGACAGAAATTTAAAGAAAATGCATCAAAAAAACAATAAATGGAATTTGAATGACACACGGTGGCTATTTTTGGTACAGCGCCTAAACAAAATCTCATGGGAACTTCAATTTTTGTGATATCAACTTCAAATTTGGAACACAAATTGGTTAGACATATGGCTTTGATTTTATAGTAATTTTAGAGTAAATTCTTTTTTGTAAAATATATATTTTATATAAAATAAAAAATATTTAGTACAGTATTTTTCATTTACAGTAAATTTAAACTTCCATAACTCTTTCGTACTTTCATATTTTGAATTGCTTTCACTTCAGCAATAATCTGCAGAGTGTCGTCTTTAAAACGAGACCAAATTTGGTCTATATTCCAAAGCATTCTTAAATTACAGCCCTTTAAGTTTGGATAGTGCATTTTCATGTGTATTCTCAAAAAGGGGGGTGACAGTTAAAGGGCTAGGTAAGTGTCTATTACCAACACAATCCAAACAGAATCGTTAGACTGGACCTAACTGTTTTATATATAATATATATATATATATATATATATATATATATATATATATATATATATATATATATATATATATATATATATATATATTGTATGTTTGCTCACGTGAAAACAGGAAGCATGACGACAAGGAGGTTACGGTGGTGCGTAAAGCGAGTTACCCCTCCCACTTCTGCTAGTTTTACTGAGATGTCTTATCCCGTGCGAATGGGCCATTCATATTACAGACGTCCTGAGGTAAAATTACTTTACCCCCACCTCCCCATGTAAAACTAATCCTGTCCGAATAGGGCAATCTGGGTGACGTGGAGGCATAAACGCAGATAGAGATATCGCAAATCCTGCTTCATTCATCAAAAGTTGCTCCTGCTCACCCTCTCTGTCTCTGCAAGATTCACTGATTCAGATTTTACGTTGCACAACTACTAGAAGACTTGCCACTGTCAGACAGGTTGCTCACGTCACATCTACGTCGTCAAGCTCAGTCTGAGGCTGCGCAGTACGCTCAGCCATCAGTGCTTCTACCTGACTTCAATTTTCCCCGTCGAAGCCTATGGGGTCGCTGTGTCCATTTCTTTTACTGTCTATGATTACAACCGCATGTAGAGACGCTGCTTGATACTATTTATTATACTGTCTTTTTTTATTTTATCAGAATTCTTTGAAGAGGCACTTCCTCCCTAACTTAATAGATCAGGCACATTTCATGCATATTCATTTCTAATTTGTATGCAGAATGCATTATCAATCTCAGTGTACTGAATAAATATTGGACAGTAAAATGCAATTAGATCCTGATTTGCTTTAGTGCGATATTTAAGTATAACATATGAAATACTACATTGTATATGAAAGTACAGTATAAATCCCACGCTCAATCTATTACTGAAATAAAGCATGATGGGGTTTTTTGTGTGCCTTTACCTGTCTCTGAATGTCTCTGACTCGCTGGTCGTGCTGCTTGGGCGCTGAGCACATCTTGAAGATGATCCACGCGCGCAAGTAATAGTACACATCAAAGATGACGGATAATGGGAGGAGAAAGAGGCAAACAAAGATCCATCTCTGGTTTACTATCACGTACTCCAAGCCCTTCACTTTAATCCATAACAGAAACAAAACAACTAACCCACCCAAATATAACAACGGATCCATTCCGATAGGTTTTTAAATCACGAGTCGCCTAATTAAAAAAAAAAAGCATGGAGCTTGTTGCTTGTCTTTTCTTTGGCAATTGCTTTTTAAGTGTATTTACAACGGACGAAGATAAAAACACATGCAATAACGCGGTCTAATAAACTGTCATTTCATTCTTCTTCTTGTATTCGTTAAGCGATAAGTCTCACCACTTGCACGCGTGCGAGTTGTCATCTATATTTTTGCATGCCGTCTAGGAACTTGTCCAGGTGGTCTGAGCACCGCCCCCAGCGCGCGGTGATTGGTCAGTAGAGCGTCAAATCAGACGACGCCAGTGGTTTCGTATCGCCTCTTCAGCCAATCAAGAGAAGGAATCACCGTCACACCATTGACTCAGTGCAATGTGTTCATTATCATGCAGCAGTTGAGAAATGAGGCGATGCAGATCAGATAGGCACATGTCTGACCTGCTGCCGAACTTATCTCTTTATATTTTTTACTGATATAATTTAAAAAATGAGTCTAATACTGTAATATGCTATTTATATCCAATTCTGTCCAAGGTTTGGAACAGCAATTTCAGCATGATGGTTTCTAATTTATGAGTGTAAGGTCTATTATTAACATTAGGCTACTTGGACGTTCTGAGAACATTATTTTAATGGTTGTAAAATAAAAAAAAGGCACGTTCCTAGAACATTTTAGCAAGTTATAATCAAACAGGAACCACTATTGTAGAAAAATGCTAAATAGGAAAGATTTAAGTTTATCTGCTTGAAAAATATGACATGCATTAGTTCTTATTTAGCAACAGCTTAGCAACTTCATATCTTAAAGGGTTAGTGAAAAAAGTTCCCAAAAATCTGTCTGTCATTAATTACTCACCCTCATGTCGTTCAAGACCTTCGTTCGTCTTCAGACAGCAAGGCCCAGAAAGGTAGGAAAGAGATTGTTAAAGTGGTTCAACCGTACTTTTATGAAGCAGAGCAAAAATATCGACTTTATTCAACAATTTATTTACGTCTGTGTCAGTCTCTTGACATAGGCTGCATCTCAATCAGCTCCCTAGTTCAGTAGTCAGGGCACTGGGAATCAATCAATGGGCTGACAACCTGGCATTGACTACTGAGCTAGGGAGCTGATTGAAACACACCCATAGTAAATACAGTGCAGCGCTTCCGAGTTACGTCAGAGCTACACCAGAACGATGGGTTACCATTGGCCGATGCTGTTCACGTGAGCACCACAACGCATGCGTGTGATGCTGACAGGAGCTGGCCAACGTAAACAGCGTAGGAGACTGACACAGACGAGAAGAAATTGTCGAGTAAAGTCGTTATTTTTGTTTGTTTTTTGCGCACAAAAAGTATTCTCGACGCTTTATGGTTGAACTAGTCACATGGACTATTTCAACTATGTTTTTACTACCTCTCTCTGGGCTTTGAAAGTGGTGATTACATTGCTGTCTATGGAGGGGTCAGACTCAGAGAGCTCTCGGATTTCATCAAAAATATCTTCATTTGTTTTCCGAAGATGAACGAAGGTCTTACGGGTTTGGAACGACACGAGGGTGAGTATTTGGGTGAACTAAACCTGAAGTCTCGTCAGGTTCACGCATGAATTTACTTATGAAATAAAATAAAAACCCTATAAAGTTCTCTTGTATTGATTATTGCAATGCTTTGCTTGCAGGGGTCTCGAAAACTACCCTAAATAAATTGCAATTTAGCTGTTAGAATCCTGACTGGGACCATGTCTAGAGAGCACATCACTCCTATTTTGGAATCTCTACACTGGCTCCCTGTCAGGTTTCATATAGATTTTAAAATGTTGACGCTTACGTATAAGGCCTTGGCACCAAATTAATTATCTGAACCAAGGCTTGATCTCTGCTCCTTTGACTCTAGCCTTCTGACTGTTCTCTCAACTCGCTTACGTTCTATGGGTGACCAGGCTTTTTCCTCCCCCAAACTCTGGAACTCTCTTCCGTACTGGATTAGACATGCTGACTCCTTTATTGTTTTTAAATTCCTTCTTAAAACTCACCCTTTTAGACTTGCTTATATGTAATTTCATAGTTTGTTTTGTATATTTTGTATATCTTGTATATCATGTTTGTGGTACCTATATGTTTAGTAGGCCTATATTGTTTTAAAGGTCCCGTTCTTCGTGTCTTTTTGAAGCTTTGATTGTGTTTACAGTGTGCAATATAACATGTGTTCATGTTTCGCGTGTAAAAAAACAGTATTTTTCACACAATTTACTTATCTGTATACCGCTGTTTTCACTGTCCTAAAAACGGCTGATGAGTTCCTTGTTCTATGAAGTCCCTCCTTCAGAAATACGTAACGAGTTCTGATTGTGCCAGCGGTTCCCGTGTTGTGATTTGACCGCAGCTTAGCGAACGTGGCCCGGTTCCTGTGTTGTGATTGGACAGCAGCTTAGCGCACGTTGCACGGAAAGGTCACGCCTCTTAAGATGTATGCGCTAATGATCTCTACAGCGTCCCTGGGAAAACCAAACAAAGGTGATTTGACTCCGGGATGAAAATAACAGCGTCTCGACGACATGGCGACAAACACACTCAAACGCAACAATTCCTTTTCTCCACGCGACACGTCCTCTTCTCCACGTGGGACAGCAACAAGACCACGCCCCCTTTTTTCGCGTATTCTTGTGGGCGGAGGTTAGTCTGTTCTACTCTTCTACTGACGTAATTAATGAAGGAAGTACCAGGATGTAGTCCAAGCCGGCCGTATATATATATATATATATATATATATATATATATATATATATATATATATATATATATATATATATATATTTTTTTTTTTTTTTTTTTTTCAATGCCATGAGAACAAGAGGTATTACATAATCCTAATGTCATATTAGCTGCCAGGAAATGAAAGAAAGAAGAAAAAAAAATGTTTTTTTTACATAAAGTCCAGTACTTTCAAAGCATTATGTTTTCATCCCTTTTTTTGTTTTTAGTTTGTTCCAAAATGTTTACATATAATGTAAAGTCATTTACAAAATGTGAAAAACTTGGTTTACATTGAGCCCACTTCTTTTTATGTATATGATGTTTTCCTAACAAAATCAATAACTGTATAATATGTTGTTCATTGTATTACAAATGATCATTCTGAGTATAAAAAAAGGACATCGAATACACAAATTTCATACAATTCGGTTTTCCATTAATAAAGGTTTCTAAATCTTTCCAAAATAATCTTGAGTATAAATGCAGTGAAAAAAACAGATGCAAAATAGTTTCTTTTCTAGTGCACAAAATTAACAGGTATATGAAATATTTAGCTTAAATCTTTCCAAAACATGCTTAGCAGGATACATTCTGTGAAGTATTTTGTAAGACACTTCCTTAATTTTGTTATTAACACAAAACTTATTTGGCAATTTCCATGCTTTGACCCAAGAGATATCACCTTATAAAGAAGATCAAAATAATCTTGCTGCAGGAAAAGACACAGAACAAAGAGCATTTCTTATGTCCTTATATTTCTACAAATAGTTGACCTACAAACATGTCACGATTGAGCATCTCATGAAGGGTTAACAGGCAAACGAACGATTCACACTTAATATAGGCTACACCGAGTGTATTTAGGCTATCAACTGGATTTTTATTTGAACCTGTTTGTGGAAATCTATTTTATAAACGTTAGGCTTCGCCATGTACAACAGTCCTATAAAGATCTTTACACGTCTTCTTGTTGGGGATCATAATGTTAAATCCATGCCAATAACCATCTGGCCTACAGACGGCTCTTGGGTGGGGCATGAACTCTAATGATGCTCTTATAATGACAGAGGAGTTTGACAGAGAAGCAGCTGCGCTCATTTGACAGCATGGACTAAACCTGATGCGCGCGAACAGCACCTCGATCGAGTGAAGGCTATGTTACATTTGTATAATGCACTTTATGTCCTTTTTTTGTTAGCTAAAAGTGCCTAAATCAAGACACTTGGTATATGAAAGTAGAAGTGAACCAATGCAGACCCGTTTGAGGAACTTTCACCCTGGAGTCTCGATATCATCCTGAAGCTGGACGATGCGCGCGGACCATTCCAGATAGATCAATGCTATGAACTTGCATTATGCCTTCACTACATCATGGCGCTATTTTTATTGGAGTATTTTTAATAGTCACCGGTGGCTCCACCGCTTTTCTAACTTCTCATCAAAGTCGACTCCAGGCGTTCAGCATGTGCTGTGTGGTGCTCGGGGCGGTGATGCTCATATTAGGACTTTTCTGGGCTATGAACGGCAAGAGAACCCCGGTGCCTTATAATGAAGAGTACAGCCACGACTACAGTCAAGTCATGTTCACCCCACCGACCGGAAACCTCCCCGAATCCCAGTCCGTCTTTCTGCACGGGTAAGTGGGGAGAATGGCATCATAAATGAACTAAATGGCTGCGATGATGCTTTGATAAAATGAAATCAGTTTAGAGTCGAGTCATAGAGGAGGTTCCATCGAAAAATGCGTAATTACGCATGATCAACATTTGCAGTCTCTGGGACCCCAAACTCTGATTTTCTCAGTTACACTTCTTAAAATAAAAAAAACAATGTTTTGTATTATTAAAGTATCAATAAATGTGCACTCACATAAACTCATGTTAATGCAGCTTTTTTGTTGTTACAAAGTAGGCTACCCCGTATAAAATTGCAAATAGAAAGAAATTACTTTGTTACACATTACATGAATAATGCTCTTACCGGCATATACATTGGCTATTATTGTTCTTATTCCAACACCCATAAAGTTAACTTAATCTCTCTGAACTCAAACTTCCTCTCACAAACCTTTAAACACATATTACATCAATACACTAATAATATATTTAAACAAACATAAAAACAAAGAGGAGACCTGACCTAATATAAAAAGAGCGGCCTGGAAAATACGTAAATGCTCATCTATTGATAGATAATTTACCTAAAAGTGAGCCATAGGAGGAGATAACATAATTTACATCAATTAAATAGATGCATACTTTTTAATGCAGCTTTGCTCAGGTCTTAATGAAAACCATAAGTAGAATTTAGGAGCAAACATGGAGATAATTTTACTTTTCCACCCATTGTGCCATATCTCTTTCCTTTCCCCCTCTCTCCCACCCTCAGATGCCATTAAAAATCACTTAGATGAGAAGTCTAAGAACTGCTGCTGCTCCTCTGCGCTGTTATCTGATACTGAAAGGCCCTCTAGTGTTGATCAACTGTATAAAACCTTTCATTTTGGTCCCAGTTATCCAGACCCAGAGTACACTGTAATACTTAACGCATTCTGTATATTGTAGTTTGAACTTATTAATACTAATAATGTGTGATTGTATCTTGAAGGACTGTGCATAGGCGAGGTGTATATGGTGACGATTTGGACTATCCCCCCATGGAGCCGACATGCTTCAGCCCTACCACCCGGGGTCGGCCGCCTCACTGGGACTTGGAACCTCCTCCGCCTTATGAGGTGGCCATCAAAACCACTAGGAGCTCCACACACCTGAGGCGCAGCTACTCAGACACACAGCTGCTCACTGAACCTCTGTTTGGACGCTCACGGGAGATCAGTTTCGAAGTGTGACATCTGTTCCTCTCTTGAGACCCGCACCGAGGAGCTGAATACCCACCCTAAAATATTCACAAACAAGTGTTGATGAAGCTACAAAACAGGCATTGACAATCCACAGCTTGCAGAGGGGCCTCTTGAGATGGTTTTTTATCTTAATCATGTGTTAACAGCCTTTTCTCAAATGAAATGCATTATAAATATAAAGCATATAAACTACTGGAAATAAGTGGTTAATCTCTCATTTAATATAATGTAATGCATTTTACAAGAGATGTGGCTTTCATTTTAGATAGGCCTATTGCCTCCCACCCTTTCAATAACTGCACTCATATTTTAGAAAATATTCTAGTGCCTGAATGTGTGAAGCACACCTTATACCTGAAAAAAAATGAAAAAAAATGAAAAATCACTCCTACATATGGGTGCTTATTCAGTCCGCCAGAGCCAGTCAACCGAAATGTCAAAATAAATTACTATATATATGTGACCCTGGACAACAAAACCAGTCATAAGGGTCCATTTTTTTTAATTGAGATTTATACATCATCTGTAAGCTGAATAAATATGCCTTCCATTAATGTATGGTTTGTTAGGATAGGACAATATTGGCCGAAATACAAATATTTGAAAATCTGGAATCTGAGGGTGCAAAAGAATCTAAATCGCCTTTAAAGTTGTCCAAATTAAGTCCTTAGCAATGCATATTACTACTAATAATACATTTTTGTGTATTTATGATACGAAAATTTACAAAATATCTTCATGGAACATGATCTTTACTTAATATCATAATGATTTTTGGCATAAAAGAAAAATCGAAAATTTTGACCCAAAATTAATTTTGAATATTGTTGTTATTGCCAAAAATATACCCATACAACTTATGACTGGTTTTGTGCATGGTCCAGGGTCACACACACACACACACACACACACACACACACACACACACACACACACACACACACACACACACACACACACACACACACACACACACACACACACACACACACACACACACACACACACACACACACACATATATATATACATACATACACACATACAAAGAGAGACACAGAGTACATGTTTTTGTTAATATTGGTGGATTTAATGAACCAAGGGAACATGTTTATATACAGGAATTATTTCCTGAGAATATATATATATATACATACATATATATATATATATATATATATATATATATATATATATATATATATATATATATATATATATATATATACACACACACACTAACACATACATGTTAATAACCAATATTAACAAATAATACGGAGGTTCATATACATATACAAGTTCATATACATAAATCCATTCAATAGTACTATTCACAAAACATCAAAATCATGAATAATTCATAAGATTTTCCAAAATATTTAACCAGCCCGTGCACTTCCTGGCATCCAAATTGCATTCCGGCAGTGATGTGGATAATTTTTTGAAAAGCGAAAATGTTTTGTTTGTATATTTATTAATGATTTTTTTTAGACTCTCAGGGCAAAATATTGTGTTTAGTCAATAGAATATTTTCATGGGATAGCCTGCATGAGCACACAATTTTCACAGATTGAAAAAACCTCACGGTCAGGTCACTTTAGAAATCTGGCCAGAGAGATGATTTATGCATAAGGCACACATTGTGGTGGCTGATAATGGGAGCACATCTCTGCTGAGAAAACCACACAGCATTACTGAGTTTTATGATGAACTAATGCTCTGTTAATATTGTTTGGAACACTATAAAACATGGCAGTCGCGGCCACTACTTCCTCTGACTCACCTATTATAATGGTATTCATATTTTAACAAAGGCACTTCTGGGTATTCTCTACCTTCTGAGTATTTACTGTGTTTCCTTTAAACTACAATGAATAATCTACTGACCGAGGGCTGTTTACATCAGTTTTGTGTGCATGCAAGTCTTTTTTGAGAATGCTGTACTTTTTTTGTTGTTGTTGTTTTAATGTAAACAACTTAAGCATAAACCAGACTCAAGTTCCTTTTTCGTATGTGGTATGATTGAAAAGTAAACAGTATATGATTATAAACTTTTGCTCTGTAGTCATCCAGTGCAGAATATTTGATATGTAACAGGTGAAGATCTTACCATCAGTGACAAAGTGGCAAAAAAATGAACGTCATGCTCTTTAAATGTCAAAATTTTTACAAATCTGTAAATCTTAGGTTGTTTGTACGTACAGTATGTCAGTGTAAAATTTAAATGGATAAATATACAATACACACAATGTATGACACGTAAAGGTACACTTTATAACTTTAAAAAACCAAACTGTAAGCATTTTGCTGAAGAACATTGCAAATTGTTTTTGTTGTTCAATCAACATTGAATATGGTTATCTTGCTCATAAATCATTTACTACTAGACCAAGAGAAGTACACAGTTTAGATGGAAAGGTTTTGAAGCTGACCAGCTGAAGACAACAACCATAATGAAATGACACTTCACAATAGATGCTTTACAATGAACTCTGTTAGAGAGCTATATGAGGATTTATCTGTTCAAAAAAAAACCTTACTCACCTGTTGAGTAATAAAAACGCTTCTACAACATTTAAAATCCCTCAGTTCTCGCCATCTTTCTCACTTGCACTCTCAAAAAAACGAGTACAAAATGAAGCTACAAGTGGCCATCACTGGGGTGGTTCACCCAAAAATTCCACACCAAGACCTCCGTTCATCTTCGGAACACAAATTAAGATATTTTTGTTGAAATCAGAAGGCTCAGTGAGGCCTGCATATATAGGCAGCAATGAAATGTACACTTTCAAGATCCATTAATGTACTAAAAACATATTTAAATCAGTCCATGTGCGTATAGTGGTTCAATATTGATATTATAAATCGACGAGAATATGTTTCGTGCACCAAAAAACCCCGAAATAACGACTTATATAGTGAAAACCGATTTCAAAACACTGCTTCATGAAGCTTTGGAGCGAATCCGCGAGTCGAATCATGATTTGGATCGCGTGTCAAACTGCCAAACTGTGAAATGCCTGAATGGAACTGAGTAATAAATTACATTATTTTTCATTTTTGGGTGAATGAACCCTTTAACTGCATTCACACGGATTCACTGCGTTAAAGGAACATGCCAACTTTTTGGGACTTTAGCTTATTCACCGTATCCTCCAGAGTTAGATAAGTCCATACATACCATTCTCATCTCTGTGCGTGCCATAACTCGTCTGACACACCCACTGCTAGCCTAGCTTAGCACAAAGACTGGAGGTAAATGGCTCCAGCTAGCCTACTGCTCAATAAGTGACAAAATAACACCAACATTTTCCTATTTACATGTTGTGATGTGTATAGTTACATCGTGTACTAAGACCGATGGAAAATGAAAAGTTGCGATTTTCTAGACTGATATGACTAGGAACTATACTCTCATTCCTGTGTAATGATCAAGGAACTTTGACCCGTACCATGATCTTATGCAGCGCCTAATAATAGTCCCTAGCGCTCTCTGTGCAAGCAGATTGTCACATTGTGTAGCGGACCCTGTCCGAATGATGGCCAGACTTTACTGATGTTTCATGGAGTTTATAGAAACCGTTTGATCTCCCAAAAATTACGCTGCATAATATCTTGTGCCGCTGCACTCATGGTACGGCAGTAAAATTCCTTGATTATTACGCAGGAACGATAGTATAGTTAGTCATATCGGTCTAGAAAATCACAACTTAAATTTTTCCGTCGGTCTTAGTACACAATGTAATCCTTTTGCAGAAATGACTGCTTCAATGCGGCGTGGCATGGAGGCAATCAGCCTGTGGCACTGCTGAGGTGTTATGGAGGTCCAGGATGCTTCGATAGCGGCCTTAAGCTCATCCAGAGTGTTGGGTCTTGCGTCTCTCAACTTTCTCTTCACAATATCCCACAGATTATCTATGGGGTTCAGGTCAGGAGAGTTGGCAGGCCAATTGAGCACAGTAATACCATGGTCAGTAAACCATTTACCAGTGGTTTTGGCACTGTGAGCAGGTGCCAGGTCGTGCTGAAAAATGAAATCTTCATCTCCATAAAGCTTTTCAGCAGATGGAAGCATGAAGTGCTCCAAAATCTCCTGATAGCTAGCTGCATTGACCCTGCCCTTGATAAAACACAGTGGACCAACACCAGCAGCTGACATGGCACCCCAGACCATCACTGACTGTGGGTACTTGACACTGGACTTCAGGCATTTTGGCATTTCCCAGTCCCTCCAGAAAAATGCGGCTTTTTTTTGTGAATGTTGCGGGCAAAAATCCTTGATTATGCGGCATGTTTTCTTAAAAAATGCGATGAAAAATGCGGGAAAATGTGGGATATTTATGCAATTTTATGTGATGAAATTGCGGGAACTTGCAAAAATTGCGGTTTGATGAAAAAGAGAAAAAAAGCACTACATCACAGAAAGTGCTGGAATATTTAAATTCTCATCTTGTTTTATTGAAGACCTTAATAATGGCTCAAATTTACAAAACATTGAGTCAAACAAGTTCTGTAGCTTTACAAAAGGAATATGCTACAACTTCTGAAGAAATTAATAAATAACTTCCTGTTTTACAGACATTTGAGTGCTTCCAATGCACAAAGTGCAATCTCTTAAAGGGTTAGTTCATCCAAAAATTTAAATTCTGTCATGAATGACGTCCCCTCATGTTGTTGGACACAAATTAAGATATTATAGTGTAAATCCGATGGCTCAGAAAGGCCTCCATTGGCACAATGTACACTCTCAAGACCCATAAAAGGTACTAAAGATGTCGTTACAAAATCCATCTCACTACAGTGATTCTACAATAACTTTATGAAGCAACGATAATAGTTATTGTGTGCAAAAAAAAACTAAATAACGACTTATATAGTGATGACCGATTTCAAAACACAGCATCATGATGCTATGAATCAGTGAGTCGATTCTTGATTCGGATCGCGGGTCAAACTGCTGAAATACGTGACTTTGGCGATCCGAACCGCTGAATCCACTCATTGATTCATAACGCTTCAAACCGCTGAATCGACTCATTTATTTAAATGCTTCAAACCGCTGAATCCACTCATTGATTCATAACGCTTCAAACCGCTGAATCGACTCATTTATTTAAATGCTTCAAACCGCTGAATCCACTCATTGATTCATAACGCTTCAAACCGCTGAATCGACTCATTGATTTAAACGCTTCAAACCGCTGAATCGACTCATTGATTCATAACGCTTCGAAGCTTCATGATGCTGTGTTTTGAAATCGGTCAACACAACGGGAAACTGCTTTGCGCGTCTTTTGCTGTTATTTTTGTTGGCAAATGGGAGTTTGCGCTTCATCATGGTTTCACCGATATCCATGTTTCTCCACGGGGTTTGCAGCTTTTCGGTGACTTTCACGTCAGGTAATTACGTCACGTCAAAGCATTCCCATGGCAATAGGGGGAAATGGCTGCTCTTGTGTGAAGTAAACAAACATTTGTCAACTTTCTGCTAATATATATATGACTTTTTTTGCAATGAAAATGCGGGGATTAAGAAATCATGCTAGCCCCGCATATTTTGCACGCGGAAATAGGCAATTTATGCGGCGAAAGTGCGGCATATTTGAAAAAATGCGGCCCCCGCATGAATATGCGGACTTTGGCTGATTATGCGTTAAATCACGCGATCGCATAATCGCGTTTTTCTGGAGGGACTGATTTCCTTCTCCCCAGTCTTCCTCCAGACTCTGACACCTTGATTTCCTAATGACATGCAAAATTTGCTTTCATCCGAAAAAAGTACTTTGGACCACTGAGCAACAGTCCAGTGCTGCTTCTCTGTAGCCCAGGTCAGGCGCTTCTGCCGCTGTTTCTGGGTCAAAAGTGGCTTGACCTGGGGAATGCGGCACCTGTAGCCCATTTCCTTCACACGCCTGTGCACGGTGGCTCTGGATGTTTCTACTCCAGACTCAGTCCACTGCTTCCGGAGGTCCCCCAAGGTCTGGAATCGGTCCATCTCCACAATCTTCCTCAGGGTCCGGTCACCTCTTCTCGTTGTGCAGCGTTTTTTGCCACACTTTTTCCTTCCCACAGACTTCCCACTGAGGTGCCTTGATACAGCACTCTGGGAACAGCCTATTCGTTCAGAAATTTCTTTCTGTGTCTTACCCTCTTGCTTGAGGGTGTCAATGATGGCCTTCTGGACAGCAGTCAGGTCGGCAGTCTTTTGAGTAATGAACCAGGCTGGGAGTTTGTAAAAGCCTCAGGAATCTTTTGCAGGTGTAATTAGTTGATTCAGATGATTAGGTTAATAGCTCGTTTAGAGAAAATTTTCATGATATGCTAATTTTTTGAGCTGTATGCCAAAATCATCAGTATTAAAACAATAAAAGACCTGAAATATTTCAGTTGGTGTGCAATGAATCTAAAATATATGAAAGTTTAATTTGTATCATTACATTATGGAAAATAATGAACTTTATCACAATATGCTAATTTTTTTAGAAGGACCTGTACATGTGGCGGACGGGGCGTGGTTTTGCGAGGTCTGTAGCGGGAGAGAGAGAGAGCAGGGCCGAGCGGTCGGTAAGTAGGTCAAGTGCAAATGAATAACACCTGTCTCTGATTGCAGTAATTGGCGTGGAGAGACTGCTTATAAACTGCAGCAGAGAGAGAGATGAGAGAGTGACCGGGACTGGTACTGCCAACGCCTGCCTACAGTGACCAGAGTTTGCGAAAGATATTGAGCCTGAGAGCAGCTGTTTGTTGTTTTTGAAAGTCTTGAGTTTGAACGCCCTTGTGCGTGACAGTTGTGAGGATCGTGAGATCAAATAAAGTGTGCAGTCCCAGTTACGCCGACCCCGTCTTCTTCCTTCCCTCACACACACGAACCAAAAACGCTACAATACACTTGTGTACTTACACTATTCTAAATGTTTACAAGAATGTTTAAATCCAGAGAAATAAGAAGTTTTAACCAGGACACGAACCGTGTCTGTGTGTCACCTATCAATGACATCATACCTGTGTAATTTCTGGTTTTGTATGGTAGAAACCATGGAAACACCAAAGACTCTTTAATGTATTATGTGTTTTATTAGACAGATGAACAGCTGTTTGGATACATTCATCGACAGAAAACAAATCATTGTTATATAGCTATATACACTGATCAGACATAACATTATGACCGCTAATAGGTGAAGTGAATAACACTGATTATCTCTTCATCACGGCACCTGTTAGTGTGTGGGATAGGCAGCAAGTGAACATTTTGTCCTTAAAGTTGATGTGTAAGAAGCAGGAAAAATGGGTAGGATTTGAGTGAGTTTGACAAGGGCCAAATTGTGATTGCTAGACTGGGCCAGAACATCTCCAAAACTGCAGCTCTTGGTTCCGGTCTGCAGTGGTCAGTATCTATCAAAAGTGGTCCAAGGAAGGAACAGTGGTGAACCAGTGAAAGGGTCATGGGCGGCCAAGCCTCATTAATACATGTGGGGAGCGAAAGCTGCCTATATGGTCCAATCTAACAGACAAGCTACTGTAGCTCAAATTGCTCAAGAAGTTAATGCTGGTTCTTATAGAAAGGTGTCAGAATACACAGTGCATCACAGTTTGTTGTGGTTGGGGCTGCATAACCGCAGACCAGTCAGAGTACCCATGTTGACCCCACCGCACATGAGCATCAGAACTGGACCATGGAGCAATGGAAGAAGGTGGCCTGGTTTGACAAATGCCGTTTTCTTTTACATCACGGGGATGGCTGGGTGCGTTTCATACTTTCAACACACTCAAATGTATCTAATATGATAAATCAACTCTGTGTTTGTTAACCCACATACACATGACCAGAAGAAGCGGAAGCACATAATAAAAGCTTCACTGCTCTCGAGCCGCGTGTCGGGCTTGTCTCTCATTAGCAATCGCTCCAGCGGCCTCGTTCCACTCCAATGGCTTTCAGTGCCACCCTGCTTCTACAGTAACATTAATAGGCCTTTATCACACTTCCTATTTCCGGTAAGTGAAGCAGTGCACCGCTACTTCCGGTCCCATCGCGAAGCAATCAAAACTATAATGTCTGAACCTTCTCGCAGGTGTTGCTGCAGCGATCCGGTGCTCTAATACTAAATAATGACATCCTTACCTCAGATGTGACCATTTCCTGACACTAAAAGCATGGGTGAGACTGATATGGCTGGATGAAGGTACTTCTTTTAAAATAATACTCGGGAGTGTGTTTGTGTGTTCCAAACTGAGGATGATTACATCTCATATCATCAGCCTGCGAAAATGTTCCCATCCAAATGTGCATTCTGAATAAGTTTCTAACCTGCCGCAGTCCAGTGCTCATCTTCTCATTAATAGTGTTTCTCTTACTAATCATATTTCATACCTGTTGTTACATTTTTGAATGAATTTGACTGATAAACACCCTTACGAAAGTTAACCATGGTTTTATTATAGTAAGAATGTAGTAACAATGTTTTATTGTTTTTTTTTTTTCGTGGATTGACTACCATTTGTATTAGTTTTACTACAAATACCATGATTAAACTACAATAACTATGTTTATAAGTCAGGGGTAGGTAAGTTCGGTCCTAGAGGTCTGATGTCCTGCAGAGTTTAGCTCCAACCCTACTAAGCCACCACAGTATTAGTGATGTGTCGTTCATGAACAATTAGTTGATTTTGAACGAATCTTTAATATGACTCAAGAACAACGGGTTGTCTCATGAGTTTATGTCTCATGTTTATTTTATTTATAATAAAGCCATGGTTAATTATCATGACAGTATTAGATGAATGAATGCGCGGTAACTGCCTTAAATAAAGTTAACGATGTTAAACATTTAATTAATCTTAAGCAGTAATATGTTAACAGCGTGCCTGAATTTTGGCATAAATGTGTGAATTACATACTGTAGGCTACTGTGAAATGGTTGTCAATGAAAAATTACAGAATAATGACTAAAATATTTAATACAGATAAATATGTTCATTCAGATCTTATTCGTCAGGTCTCACACACACTTCATCGCGGTCACTATTTAGACGAGCACTGACACCGTGTGGTGAAATAATCACGTACAACCCTCGGCTTATGTTGGATTAAAAAACTACAAGTTCAGCAGAGTTTGGAAAATCCTGTACACAGTAATGATCAGTTTATCTCTTCTCCTGTCTCTGAAAATGTCTGGATTTTTAAATCATCCTCTAGATGCTTATTTTAAGTGTTGTTTGTTCAGCTAGGTGTTAACAGCACATTGAAAACATTCATAACCGGAAGAATCAGCGCCTTCGACGCGCACTTCCGGTATTCAATTCCTCTGTGATAAAGGCCTATAGGCCTACATTAGCTCATCCATGAATAGGATATCTGCCCGAGTCCCGTCGGAGTCTTTTCCACCGGCTGTAGAGGTGAAGGCTACAACTCCTATGATTCCGCGAATCCGAAGGCATCATCAAGCATCAAGAAAATTACATACTGTGCCTTTAAAGGTCCCGTTCTTCGTGTGTTTTTGAAGCTTTGATTGTGTTAACAGTATGCAATATAACATGTGTTCATGTTTCGTGTGTAAAAAAACAGTATTTTTCACACAGTTTACTTATCTGTATACCGCTGTTTTCACTGTCCTAAAAACGGGCTGACGAGTTCCTTGTTCTATGAAGTCCCTCCTTCAGAAATACGTAACGAGTTCTGATTGTGCCAGCGGTTCCTGTGTTGTGATTTGACCGCAGCTTAGCGAACGTGGCACGGTTCCTGTGTTGTGATTCGACAGCAGCTTAGCGCAAGTTGTACGGAAAGGTCACGCTTCTTAACGGGAGATGTATGCGGCTATGCGCTCAATGATCTCTACAGCGTCCCTGGGAAAGCCAAACAAAGGTGATTTGACGGATGAAAATAACAGCATCTCGACGACATGGCGACAAACACAACGAAACGCAGCACTTCCTTTTCTCCACGCGACACGTCCTCTTCTCCACGTAGGACAGCAACAAGACCACGCCCCCTTTTTTCGCGTATTCTTGTGGGCGGAGGTTAGTCTGTTCTACTGTTCTACTGACGTCATTTATGAAGGAAGTACCAGGATGTAGTCCAAGCCAGCCATTCGCTGTAGGCTTTGAAAGGGAACTTCTGTTAAATAAAATATCTCGCTTGGCATTGAACTTTGAGCTTTATAATTTTACAGGTATTATTTATGCTCTAACAGCAACATTACACACTAACTAAAGTTTGAACAATGGGATCACGAAGAACGGGACCTTTAAAGATATGACAAGACACGTGCTGGCAATGGGGCAAGTACTGTATTCGCAATTTCCTGCGAAAACCTACCTGACAGGTTTAAAATATAAACACTAAGACAAAAACACGTTTTGGAAAATGGATTGATGATGTATTGACTAATTTTAAACAAAAAAGTTACAGTATGTCCCTTTAAACATTTTCAGATCGTTTCCAAGAATACACCATCTTAACCATGTAGGCCTGTATGATAAACAACACCCACAGCCTGCTGTTTCCAACTAACATGCCGACACTGGCACACCAATGAGAAATAATGGTTAGAAGAAATTTCCCAATTCCTTCCAATCTATTTCCCATAACATGTCAGCCTTGAAAGCTTAAAATTGTATACAGATGTGTACTTAAGCTATTTTTGAGAGGAGTGCTGCAATTCTACAAAACACACTAAGACAAAAACACGCCAGCAGACTCTCCTCTGTTCATTTTTTAAAAATGTATTTTATTTTTATTTTTTAGATTTATCGTGCTCCATGTCAACCTTTTTCTTTTTATATTAGTGTTCTTTGTCATAGTTTTATCTGATCTGGACCAGAGTTGTGTCCCTCTCTAGTAGATAGCCTAAGTGGCCCTGCAATCATGCTTTAAGAATTTAGTCTGAGTCATAACATGAGCGCATAGGCTATAAATCAACATGTAATATGAAGAAATAATTTTAATAAAGCTGTGTATGAGAAATCTCTGAACATGGGAGTTCCACGCCCAGCCAGGACTGGGCGATTTCCTTATCGATAAGTGATGGGAAGTCATTCCGCGAGTCGGTTCTTTTGAACAGTTCATTTAAAAATGGTTCAAAATAGATTCAGCGATTCTTGTACATCATGGCGTAATCACGTCATCGAGTGTTGCCTGACAAAAATCACCTTTACAACCAGCTTTCTTTCTTTTATTTGTTGTTTTTATTCGTTTTATTTAAATGATCCCTTGTTATTATTGTTTCCTTATAGGAATAGTATGGTAGTCTAGCTTGTTTATTTTTTTACTTTCACTTATCCTCTTCATATACAATTAGCCCATCTTTACTTCTTTCTTGAATTTACTATGTGCTAATGCTAATGTTCACCTGAAGGTATTTGTATTTTGTATATTTTCATGTTTTTGATTTAAAAAAAAAAAAACACAATTCCCCTTTCGTATGAACACCTTCCTAATGCAGCTATTTATTCTAATGTATAAACTACCCATTTATACGGTGTGTGTAAAATATTAAGACAACATTAATTAGGTTTTATATTACAGTCGAAATCTGCAAATATAAAAGCAGGCTGTTAGGTGTTTAAAAATATGATTTTCAATAACATTTTTGTGATTAATTGATTAATGTTTTCCCAAAACTAGAAAAAATAAAGACAAAAATGCAAGCAACCCTAATAATATTAAATTCTGTAAATGTCCTCTCAAAATTATCCGTTCATGAACCGGCTCACCCAAATCACTGAAAAGATTCGATTTAAAAGAACGATTCACGAATCGGACAACGCTCCTAAGTGGCATCAACCCCCGCCCATAAAACGCTGCCACTTCCTTTTCTCGTTTAAATAAAACCACAGACTCAAACAGATGGCATATGCACCGACAGCGATGACTGTGGGAAGAATTAGATTTTCCATTAAGCATTCTTTAAGGAAATGACTGGCTGAGTCGTGATTTCCGTGATAAAGGGAAGAGCTCGGTGGAAATGATTATCCTCGTTGAGCACAATGACAGAAGCAGAGCTGGACGCTCATTCAGGACGTGCATATGTTGAAGACAGTTCATTAGAAGAAACGTTTACACTCATCCACTCATGTTCAACTTCACGGTCAAAACAAACGCACGTCGGACTGCGTCAATCAGACAAGGTAATGTAGCCTATTATATATGTATTTTAATATAACGACGATAAACAGGAAAAACTTTTTGTTATGCATTAGACTGAAAAAAAAAAAGAGTATCACAATATTAACTCATCATATTAGTCTATAATAATTGTAATGCCATTATTTATCTCTTGTTTGGACAAGATGTAGAATGTTGTAAAATGCAATTGGTAGGATCTATTTTTACTTTAACCCTTACAGTGACAATTTTCTAGTCTAACTAATGTAGTCAGTTTTATTCTGTCATATTATATTTTTGTCATATTATACAGCAGATGTTAACATTATTTATTGGTTACCTGGATTATTATTATTGTAATTTTTTTGCATTGTACTGTACTAGTACAAAAATACAATTAAATCAATATAGGTTACATATTTTCTATCTGTGGTGCATGTAGTAGCCTATAACTCTTTTTTTCTGCTCTGTGTAGGATGGTTCTGATTCTAGGATCTCCAAGGATATGAACTGACACCAGGTCTGGACTGACTTTGCTTTTTGTGCAACGCGACTTTCTCAAACTCTTATACACACATGCACGGTGATATGAACGGTGTTACAAGGGAGGAAGACAATGTACCTACTAGTGATGGTGTAGCCAGAAGAAACAACATGTCCTTCCAGCACAAAGGGCAAGTTTCATTGGGGATCATGGTTGTGGTAATAGGCATGGTGCTCTTCATGACCATGCAGTCTTACATTGTTCTCATTGGTGTGGCCTTAGTGTTTCTGGGCCTGTTCATCCTTATCCGTGCCTTCTGCATGGTCATCAAATCCAGTCATGTAGCCTTGCCAGGTCACTTTCTTCTACACCCGCGAACGGGCACCCGTTACACCCACCATCAAGCCATTGCGGTGCAGAGGTAAGACGCAAATGTTACACCAATGTCACACACAAATATGTGACCCTGGACCACAAAACCAGTCATAAGGGTCCATTTTTGGAAATTGAGATTCATCACCATTTATGAGATTTACACCATCTGAATAAATGAGCTTTTCATTAATGTATGGTTTGTTAGGATAGAACAATATTTGCCTGAGACACAACTATTTGAAAATCTGGAATCTGAGGGTGCAATAAAATCTAAATATTGAGAAAATCGCCTTTATAGCTGTCCAAATGAAGTCCTTAGCACTGCATGTCACTACTGAAAATACATTTTTGATATATTCACAGTAGGAAATGTACAAAATATATTCATGGAACATGATCTAAACTTAATATCCTAATGATTTTTGGCATAAAATAAAAATCTATAATTTTGACCCATACAATGTATTGTTGGCTATTGCCAAAAATATACCCGTAAGACTTATGACTGGTTTTATGGTCCAGGGTCACATATTCATTTATGAGTGCAATTAAAGAGAACCAAGGGTTTAGCCAAAGTTGTGGCAGTTGTATACAAACTAGACGAGTGTCTTGAAGTGTGTAATTGTCAAACTGTCAATCAAGTTTCTGGAACACTGTGAATAGATACAATATAAACAGAGAGGCTAAAAGCTGAAATACACTACATGACCTTTAAAATCGGAACAGATTTTATTATCTGCAGACTGCCTCTGACCTTTGGCTACTAGCATTGACTCGTGTAGACTGTAATTCGGGACAAAAATACGTACAGAATTTGTAGGGTAAATGGAAAATGTCAAAATCAGGTTTTGAGAGGTCAGGATTCAGGAACCCACATAGATCAATTTCATAGCACTTTTTTTTTTTTTTTGTATCTATCAATTATTCAAAAATACTTTGACTTGGCTTTTATGATGAACATGTTTTTAATAAAGAAATTATCATAAATTGGATTCTTTTTGAATGCATAAAATCAACAATGTCAGGATGGTACAGCTGTCCTGATGTCATAATGAAGAAAAATAAAATAATATATATATATATTTTTATATATATATAATATATATATTATACAGTGAGGAAAATAAGTATTTGAACACCCTGCTATTTTGCAAGTTTGAACTTGGAAATCATGGAGGGGTCTGAAATTGTCATCTTAGGTGCATGTCCACTGTGAGAGACATAATCTAAAAAAAAATCCAGAAATCACAATGTATGATTTTTTTTTTACTATTTATTTGTATGATACAGCTGCAAATAAGTATTTGAACACCTGTCTATCAGCTAGAATTCTGACCCTCAAAGACTCGATAGTCTGCCTTTAAAATGTCCACCTCCACTCCATTCATTATCCTAAATTAGATGCACCTGTTTGAGGTCGTTAGCTGCATAAAGACACCTGTCCACCCCATACAATCAGTAAGAATCCAACTACTAACATGGCCAAGACCAAAGAGCTGTTTAAAGACACTAGAGACAAAATTGTACACCTCCACAAGGCTGGAAAGGGCTACGGGGAAATTGCCAAGCAGCTTGGTGAAAAAAGGTCCACTGTTGGAGCAACCATTAGAAAATGGAAGAAGCTAAGCATGACTGTCAATCTCCCTCGGACTGGGGCTCCATGCAAGATCTCACCTCGTGGGGTCTCAATGATCCTAAGAAAGGTGAGAAATCAGCCCAGAACTAGACGGGAGGAGCTGGTCAATGACCTGAAAAGAGCTGGGACCACCGTTTCCAAGGTTACTGTTGGTAATACACTAAGACGTCATGGTTTGAAATCATGCATGGCACGGAAGGTTACCCTGCTTAAACTAGCACATGTCTAGGCCCGTCTTAAGTTTGCCAATGACCATTTGGATGATCCAGAGGAGTCATGGGAGAAAGTCATGTGGTCAGATGAGACCAAAATACAACTTTTTGGTCATAATTCCACTAAACGTGTTTGGAGGAAGAAGAATGATGAGTACCATCCCAAGAACACCATCCCTACTGTGAAGCATGGGGGTGGTAGCATCATGCTTTGGGGGTGTTTTTCTGCACATGGGACAGGGCGACTGCACTGTATTAAGGAGAGGATGACCGGGGCCATGTATTGCAAGATTTTGGGGAACAACCTCCTTCCCTCAGTTAGAGCATTGAAGATGGGTCAAGGCTGGGTCTTCCAACATGACAATGACCCGAAGCACACAGCCAGGATAACCAAGGAGTGGCTCTAAGAAGCATATCAAGGTTCTGGCGTGGCCTAGCCAGTCTCCAGACCTAAACCCATCTTTGGAGGGAGCTCAAACTCCGTGTTTCTCAGCGACAGGCCAGAAACCTGACTGATCTAGAGAAGATCTGTGTGGAGGAGTGGGCCAAAATCCCTCCTGCAGTGTGTGCAAACCTGGTGAAAAACTACAGAAAACGTTTGACCCCTGTGATTGCAAACAAAGGCTACTGTACCAAATATTAACATTGATTTTTTTCAGGTGTTCAAATACTTATTTGCAGCTGTATCATACAAATATTAGTTAAAAAATCATAAATTGTGATTTCTGGATTTTTTTTTTTAGATTATGTCTCTCACAGTGGACATGCACCTACGATGACAATTTCAGACCCCTCCATGATTTCTAAGTGGGAGAACTTGCAAAATAGCAGGGTGTTCAAATACTTTATATATATATATATATATAATACTCACCTAAAGGATTGTTAGGAACACCACACTAATACTGTGTTCGACCCCCTTTCGCCTTCAGAACTGCCTTAATTCTACGTGGCATTGATTCAACAAGGTGCTGAAAGCATTCTTTAGAAATGTTGGCCCATATTGATAGGATAGCATCTTGCAGTTGATGGAGATTTGTGGGATGCACATCCAGGGCACGAAGCTCCCGTTCCACCACGTCCCAAAGATGCTCTATTGGGTTGAGATCTGGTGACTGTGGGGGCCATTTTAGTACAGTGAACTCATTGTCATGTTCAAGAAACCAATTTGAAATGATTTGAGCTTTGTGACATTGTGCATTATCCTGCTGGAAGTAGCCATCAGAGGATGGGTACATGGTGGTCATAAAGGGATGGACATGGTCAGAAAAAATGCTCAGGTAGGCCGTGGCATTTAAACGATGCCCAATTGGCACTAAGGGGCCTAAAGTGTGCCAAGAAAACATCCCCCTCACCATTACACCACCACCACCAGCCTGCACAGTGGTAACAAGGCATGATGGAACCATGTTCTCATTCTGTTTACGCCAAATTCTGACTCTACCATCTGAATGTCTCAACAGAAATCGAGACTCATCAGACCAGGCAACATTTTTCCAGTCTTCAACTGTCCAATTTTGGTGAGCTCGTGCAAATTGTAGCCTCTTTTTCCTATTTGTAGTGGAGATGAGTGGTACCCGGTGGGGTCTTCTGCTATTGTAGCTAATCCGCCTCAAGGTTGTGCATGTTGTGGCTTCACAAATGCTTTGCTGCATACCTCGGTTGTAACGAGTGGTTATTTCAGTCAAAGTTGCTCTTCTATCAGCTTGAATCAGTCGGCCCATTCTCCTCTGACCTCTAGCATCAACAAGGCATTTTCGCCCACAGGACTGCCGCATACTGGATGTTTTTCCCTTTTCACACCATTCTTTGTAAACCCTAGAAATGGTTGTGCGTGAAAATCCCAGTAACTGAGCAGATTGTGAAATACTCAGACCGGCCCGTCTGACACCAACAACCATGCCACGCTCAATTGCTTAAATCACCTTTCTTTCCCATTCTGACATTCAGTTTGGAGTTCAGGAGATTGTCTTGACCAGGACCACACCCCTAAATGCATTGAAGCAAATGCCATGTGATTGGTTGATTAGATAATTGCATTTGAGAAATTGAACAGGTGTTCCTAATAATCCTTTAGGTGAGTGTGTGTATATATATATATATATAATATTGCTCACTGCTTTTTAGTACTTTTTCGCAACATGCAGAGACAGATATAGAGACAGAGAAATTACATCATAGAGTAGACACCCTACTAACCCTGACCTAAATAGGCAATCATGGTGGTTATGTGCAATAAACTTCAGGTTGCATAATTTCCTGTTCAGGTCTTTCGTATGTGCTCTGTTAATAAATATAGATCTGTTTTACTCAAGATGCCTTCAAAGGAGCGAGCAAAGATGAGCATAACCGATCCATCGCAAATGCAGATTGATATCTTCTTCTCACTAACATTTACATATTTAAAGCTGCTGTCCGTAACCTTTTCTGATTAAACATTATCCAAAATCAATTTTTGAGCAAGTACACAACAAGCCAGTATTCAAAACTATCTCCTTACCTTAGCCCCATTGACAATGGTAAGCTTATAATAATGTTATAATTAGAGTGGAATGGTGGATTTCTGCGGGAAATTCAAGCATGTCTTTGTGTCATTACTAGGGATGTCCCGATCCGATATTCGGTATCGGCTCCGATCCGCCATTATTTGCTGGGTATCGATCAGACAGGACTGATCCAAATCCGATACTGTGCTTATAATATTCAGTGCCCCACAAAACATTATAAAGCATTATCAACGCTTCGTGCACTATATTAAGTGTTCTGAAGCCATTCCATAGTTTAATGTGAGGTACAGATGAATATTTAAGTAATTTAAATTCAAGTTCTTGAATCTGTGCTTGATCTGTAGATAACGGTTTCGCATAACTTGACTTTATCTTGTTGGAGTTTATTTCTGTAAACGTGTGAACATTACTTTCTAACGGGTGTCTGTTAGCTCACAACACTACTAGAGATTGTATTTTTCTTCACGCACGATAACTAAAGTGTTAAATTGTTAAAAGAAACGGCTCGATAAAATATAGCATAGATAGATACACTACGCATCGATGTATCTTCCATTTGTGTTGAATTTTTCAATGCGGACGGAGCGTCGCGCTGTGACTCTGTGTTGCTTCAAGCGCATCATCCTGCGCACGGGATGCGCATACGGCTTAGTCCCGCTCTGTATTATAATACTTTTGCGCTATGAAAGAGTACTAATAAGGTAAGGTTTAAACTGTTTGTCAATGTTATGTATTTATTTGGAATGTTATACATATATCTTTCAGTGCCTTTTTGTTATTACTGCTGTGATTTGCACATAGCTGCACTGTGAGGGTTTTGTATTTATTTGTTTATAATGCTGAATGCTGCTGTTTAAATTGTTTTAACTTTAAACCTGTTGGTAGCATTAAGTACTGAAGTACTTAAAGGGTGGCAGTCTTTTAAAATCAACTGTTGTTGTGGACTTTATACTGAAGAAGTATTTGTTCTCCATTTGAGTGAGATGTTTTTAGGTGGTTAATTGAGCAAAGTGCTTCCATTTATTTTATTATTATTATTAGTATTGGTTCATAAAAATATCGGATTGATATCGGAATCGGCAAATAGCCAAAGCTGCGGCATCGGTATAAGAAGTGAAAAAGTGCTATCGGGACATCCCTAGTCATTACATAAAGAATATACATAAAGAAAGAGTCCATCTAATAGTAGTAATGCATGTGAGGAGCATGTTCTTCAACGGATCATTTATAGCCTTTTCTCACAGCAGCTGGAGTAATTAAACTAATCGTTTTGATGGCGGATTGTAATCCAGAAAGGTCCCAAGACAATCATCAGTGACAACTGGAGATTCACCCATAGTCGAAAGCAAAAGATTAGACTGTACAGAAATTTAAATCTACAGGTTAATGGTAAATGGTAAATGGACTGCATTTATATAGCGCTTTCAACAAAGCCATGGCCATCCAAAGCGCTTTACATATTGCCTCAAATTCACCCATTCATACACTCATCAGGAGCAGCTGGGGTTAGGTGTCTTGCTCATAGACACCTCGACCCTTGGTCAGGTGGAACTGGGGGTGGAATCACCAACCTTCCGGTTTGTAGACAACCTACTTGAACCACTAAACCACTGCCGCCCCAAGGGTAACACTAACACACACTAAATACACTTGTCACGCAATGCTAATGCTGTAAACATTAACAATTTGAGAACAAAGTATAACAATAGTAATATTTTGCACGGTTTGATGTTAAACGAGTGAACGTTAGATTTAATTACCGTTGGTAGCGCGATTTATTGTAATGTTTTGTTCCCGAAAGTGGCAGACATGTTACTTACTTGTTCAGATTACATTTTCCGGTGAAAATTCTTATTTAGGTTATACTCCAACACGTAGAATCTGTGATTCTGAAGTGCAGTATCCACACCGTTGCGGTGAATGAATGACAGCCACACAAACTCCTCAAAACATTTGATTCATCAGCGCTGAGGAGCCATGACGCACAACCCATGTACAGATAACTCCACAAATAACTGCAATTGCAGGTTTCAAACAGAGATGACGACACAGAGGCAAAACTTACGGACTGCAGCTTTAAAAATAATAAAATGGCAACTATAAAAAGAACTAGATAGGTTAGCTGATTACCTTAAAGTATAAGTTCATCCAAAAATGAAAATTCTGTCATTAATTACTTACCCTCATGCCGTTCCAAACCCGTAAGTTCATCTTCAGAACACAAATTATTTAAAAGAGATGGGTTCTGTTTTAATGTACCTAAAATAAAGTGTTTAATATACAGGTATGTGGCTCTTAATTTCTTTTTAATTACCAACTTGTAAACTTATGTTCACTGTTCTTTTTTATAAATATAGTATTTGTATTAAATCTATGTTCATTGAGTTGAATCAAGAATCGAAATCGAAAATCAAATCGAGAATCGAATCGAATTGGAACCTCTGAATCGATACCCAGCCCTAGTAAATAGTAGGCTACAAGCAACTTAATTAACTGAATTCATAAAAACAACCATATAAATGTTTTTAAATTTCATTTCTATGAAAATATTTCCCACAAATTCTGTGTTGTGTATTTTTTGGTAATCAAATGAAGACATAAAACATAATTTAATTTATCTTTTAATTTAATTAAACAAACTTTTTTTATCAAACAAAGTGCTGCACAACTGAGCTTTATACGGTTACATTTTTAAAATAAAAATTGTGATTTATTACTTTTTTTTATTTTTTATTATTTATACATTTATTATTATTACATTAGTGTTAGTACTATTATTACATTGAGACATATCTAAATTCTACTGTACAAAAGTAATATATTTGTCACGTTTTTTTTGAAGACCTGTGTTATGATATGACCATAGTTTAGGGCAATTCCGCGGAAAACTGTCACATCCATAACACCAACACAATGCCATGGTATTTAGTTGGCGTTATGGATGTGACATTTTTGCGTGGAATTACCCTATATATCAAATGAAACGGTAAAATGCTTATGAAGTGACTCTCAGAGCGGCTCTGGAGATGGCGTTCGTGTGTTCATGTCCTCATATGAGACGGCAGAGATGAATTTAAGGTTGTAGTCACATGGACTATTTTAATGATGTATTTACTACCTTTCTGGGCCTTGAAAGTTGCAATGACGTTGCTGCCAATGTAGGGCGATAAAACAATAACGATAATTATCGCAAAATAATTTTCCTCGATAAAACGATAAAAACAGTTCGATAAATGCTCGATATAATGCTACGCGCTATGCATAACGCTGCGCATGCGTTTGGCAGACCGGGCTTCTGGGTGCTGCACGCGGTGTTGTTGACAGTCACTAGCCGCGTTTCCATTACAGATTTGCGCAAAACTTTTGCGATATTTTCTAAAAGTCGATAAAAAAATATTGCGCAATGACGGCGTTTTCATTAACTGATGTTATGCGACTAAAACCATTTTTTTTCCTCTTATGATAAATCATTCCAAAAATCATGCTACGCATGTTGTTTTATGTATATCCCAGCCACCGCACGCCATTATTATTAATGAGACGTGTGTGTTATCCAAGCACTGATGGCAAGGAAAGCACCTTATACTTGAGCGGCACACATGAGGTGTTATGATAAATTGTGGCAGTTTTTTATTCTATTGTTTTTTATGAGTTTAATAAAGAACTCGTCTTCTGTCCAAACATACCATCATCTATAAAGAATGATCGACTTTTACATACGCCAGGTTATTGTGACGCATTGCTACATACAGAGACGAGCGAAAAGTTTGAATTTGCATGGTGGTAACTCAAAGGGGTTTTTTTTACCACTTCGTTATTTTGGCTTGGAATTTCGTTTGTTGCAAATATAAACTGAATTTAGAAATGCTTTTGAAATGAAAACTTTGCGTTTAATAAACAAAATATATTTTTGAAATGAAGACAGCGTTTGGAGTGGAGTGGAAAATAATCCGTTCCCTGAGTCCACGGCCTTTGCTGTTATTGAGTGTACACAAATAAAAGTAGACAGTTTACTGTTTATAATTACGTCTTGCACACACAAATAAAAGTAGACAGTTTACTGTTTATAATTACGTCTTGCACTTAGCCTATCTGTATGGCTAAAATGACAGAGTATTGTGAGTTTCCGCTGGAATAAGGAAAAAATCCACGTCGGACAGAGGGTTAAAGAAAACGTAGCCTATTTAGTTTCATATAGTTAGGCTATGTCTAAATATTATAATCTTTTAATTTCATATGTTGATTATGAAAAGTGTAAGGCACAGTAATGAGTAAGGCACATAATCAGATGCGCATATGTCTGGGGACATGGATTGAGCATTTCATTGAATTGTGTTTTCTAGAAAGTCTTTCTTTAAAATTAATTTTGGTTTGTATAAATTGTATTTTAATTTTGATCAATTTTTAATCAACTATTTGGCTGTATATTTAATAAATAAGAAGCAAACCAAGATCGTCGGGAATGGATTGACGTGCTGGCAAAAAAAAAAGATTTTTTTTATTCTATTTTTGTTTATTGACAAACATTATCTTTAAAGCACTTTAACTTTTCATTTGCAGTCAGCAGAGCCAAATGTTATATGATTTCAGTTCTAGATTTTACTATAGATATTTATTTTATATATTATATTTATATTCTACTCTACCTCAGTTTTTAAAATTGTTCACCTGTTTAGGAAGTGTTTGTCATGTTTTGACAATAAAGGATAGTTAACCCACTATTAACTGTCTGTTTTCTACATCTTTCACTCAGGAGCAAAAATATGTCTTTAAACTTTAAAGAAATAAAGATTTGACATTTATTGTGATAATTGGGACAACAGGTGGTTGGTTTACTCGCTTACTTTTACTTAGTATGAACAATAGTAACAGTAATAGTGATGTTTTGTTTTGCACACACTATATGACTGCTGAAAAAATGTAAACATCAGTTGTGAATGCTTAGAATGCTCTACCTTATTTTGTATACACTCAGTATTTCTCTGGCTGTCAGTTGATACAAATATGCAAACTAAGAAGGTGCTCTGTCTCTCTTAGTTTGAAAAGCCAAAGTTACGCAGATGTAACAAATGTTCTGATTATAGAAGTAGGTCAGCAGTGAAAACAGTGAGAGTCTGCAGTGTTAGATGATGGGTCTGCTGCACCTTGTCCATAAACTAACTTATGTCTCCAGCATTTACATCTATTTTCACTGTACGATGTACTAGTCGTTGGAAGGCAAGGTTTACATTTTCCTCTTATAGCAAGAGTGAGGAACCATATATTCAATATGCCTTTATATATGGTCCCATGACATGAAATTTTCATTTTATGAGGTTTCAATATTCCATAGCCTGAATATTGTCCCCAAGTGGCTAGAAATTTTTATCGGTGTAAACCAAGTTCTGGGTGTCTTTCTCTGCCTTTGAGAAAATGACAGCCCAGACGAGCTGATCTTGAATTTTCATGTTATGAAGTCATAACAGGAACGGTTACCTCCCTTTCCTCCGCCCAGAATTTGGCATGCCCATGCGAGTGCCATATTTGTTTGTCCTCGAGAGATCATGGCTTGTGAACGAGTGAATGCTGGCAGTTTCTCAGTGTTTGGATGTACAAATGAAAACGGAAGTCTTAGCAATCTCTCCGTCTCTGGTCCATTGATGTCCGGTTCGCGAATGAATCGTTCTTTTGAACCGGTTATTTTTAGTGAACCGGTTCTTTTTAGTGAACCAAACCAGTTCACCAAATTGGACTGAATCGTTCTAAACGGTTTGCGTCTCGAGTCAGCGCTGATCCATCATTTACTAAAGTTACTAACTTTCTGACATGAGTGACAGCCCCTCTGACTAGAAATAAACTAATAACCTGAAGTATATGCTAGTAACTACAACAGTTCACTGAACTGAGACGTGCTGAGAGAACTGATGAGAAGTGACATCCGTCTCTCTGGCAGCAGGCTTGTGCCTCATAGACCTCGTTAAACCACGCCCCCTCCGCTCATTTCAAATGCAAAGATGTCAGCCAATCACAACAGTAGGTGTTTTTACTGAAGTCTCACAGCAGACACGCCCCTTGAAACAGGGCATTCAGCCAGAGGGCAAACATCAGTATAGAAAAAATGCCTTTTATTTCTAAATTATGACATTTTATGATGTAAAAATCATACTAACAATATAAGTACACCTCAGAATACATTATAAAATAAAATAAAAAAATCCATGCCATGGGACCTTTTATATATGAGATGCTGGTAGTTCATTCATACTTCACAGTATAATTCCACTTTAATATGCAGACAACTGTGTGGTGCTATCAAAGCAAAATCATTGTTTGTTGAGCATTTTTGCAATTTGTTTGGTGACTCTAGTGATGCAGAAATTGCATACTAGATTTTTAGGGTGTTGTTCTGTGGTGCCCATGTAAACGACAGCTCAATACAACAGTGTTTTCCATGTAATATCGTTGTGAATTACAGTAATTATTTTAAGTGTTTAAACTGACTCCCCTTTGTCAAAGCAATCAGAAACCTTTTTCAAACGTGTCAGCACTTGAATGCAATCATGTAATGTAATAATGGAGAAACTGAGAGAAAATGTTAAGGCAAAGTAATGTTTACAGACCAAGTGAAGACTGAACAGCTGCTGGCCGCCAAATTCTTTCAGTGTTCCATGTCTGAGGGAAACAGAGAGAGAGAGAGAGAACAAGAGAAAGAAAAGGCCCATTGCCATGTACATACTAAGGTGCTGGTACTTCATAATGATCTCAGTTTATACATAAATCTATTAATGGGCTTTTTGTTTAGAGAATCATGCTGTGGAAGATAGGAGAATCAAAGAACCAAGAATCAAAGGGAGCAGAGCAGTTTATTCTGACCACATGATCAGGACTACAGATGTTAACAGAAAGCAGTCAGCATTGTAAACTAGCCCAGAAAAAATGAGGAGGGAGGGCTCAAGATGAAGAGAGACGAGATTTTTGTTTCTTGCAACATGCTGAAGCCATCAAATCAGTGCCTAGGGGTCTCCCCCTTCTCTCCACCCCTTGTCTTTTTGGCAACTGAAGTACAGTAGTTTAAAGAGAATAATGCTAAGCATCTTTAAAAAAAAAAAAAAGTCTTTGGTTTTGAACTCGGATTTGAAGTTGGATTCACTTAAAAAAATAGAATTGCATAAACAGTTGCAAGCACAAACTGGGAAATTCCAGATGATTTGGTTTCCCTCCGAAATGAATGTTGTTTCCATAATTTGTTAACCTAAATGTCCAGATTAGTTGCTAATTAAAGGGGAGGGTTGATTATGATTTCACTTTTTTAACTTTAGTTTAGTTAGTGTGTAATGTTGTTTGAGCATAAAAAACAACGTGTTCAAAGCAAAGGGAGATATGTGCGCTTGACTGTGCAAAAAAAAAAAAAAAACAAGTATATTTTCTTTAGTCACATCACTAACCCTAAAATTTACATAAACCCTGCCCCCGGCAACATGCAAGGGGGTTAGGCCACGTTGAGAAGAGGAAATGTTGTTGTAGTAGAGCACATTTGGGAATCTGCTCAAGCTGTCGCATCCGTCTTTTCACATTTATTGCAATACAGTGCATAACACAAATGCAATAGCATGTCATAAAAGCAAGATTACAACATAAGTTATAACCGTAATTAACCGTAACTAAACTGTTCTATCTTCATGCAGCATATATTCTCTGGCTCTGTAGGCATCTTACAACAGTTCTCACACAAGCGATTTATAGATTATTGTGACCGAATATGCTAATCAATGACTTGAATATAGTTAACTCCACATCAGCTACATAAATTCATCAACTAACCATTCAGAAACGTCCTGTTGCATTCTACATGTAGTCACTTCTTCTTGAGTCTCTCCATCATTTTCCAACTCCGGTTTGAACATAAAAGGCTGAACAGTTTCTGACATTTTCAGTGTGTGTCTGCGTGAGGTAATCGGAGCTGCTAACACGAGCTCTTAAAGCTCCGCCCTCTTCTAGAAAGGGGCCAGGAGCAGCAGCTTATTTGCATTTAAAGGGACACACACAAAACCATCACTTTTTTTGCTCGCCGTCAAAAAGTGACAATTTTAACATGCTATTCAAATCTGTGGGGTATTTTGAGCTTAAACTTCACATACACACATCAGAGACTTATTTTACATCTTGTAAAAAGGGGCATTATAGGACCTAATGGAGAAATAGGATACCTAAAATAAAATTATACCTAAAGTAAAATCGAAGAACAAACTGGTGTGATGTCATTTCAAACAAAATCAGGCAAAATTAACTTTGTTTTTTGGAGTTTGTTTGTTTGGAATTTCTTTCATAAAAACTTTGCTCCGGCTGTTAAACACATTGGTTCAACCTACCATTTGTCCGTGGTGATTACATAATGAGGTGTGGCTCTGAGGCTCCGCCTTCTTTGGTGTGGAAATCTTCTCCGGCTCATTTCTTGTGTTCAGTCTGTCGAGTAAAAACACGGACACACTGGAGAGCCGCTTTGTAGTAGAACTTAAAGTTGTAATTCTATCATTTAAAGCGACACTGACACATATGACACTCATGCATAATACTGCAAAGCTGCTTGCTATAAAGGAATCTATTGTATAAAGTATCAGATACTTTCTTATGGTGCGTTCACACCGGACGAGAGTGATTTACATGTTAAGTCAATGCAAAGATGCGAATAGACATTCTGCGGTACAATTCGCGCGAATGAGGCAGCATAAATGACGCGATTCGCGCGAATTGAGCGTTTGATGCGTGATTCGCGCGAATGCCACGAATCGCCCGAGTTGAAAAATCTGAACTTTGGTGGATATTCACGCCGCGTTAACCAATCAGGAGCTTGCTCTAGTAGTGACAACAATGAGGAGAAAATCTGTACAAAATCTTAATATCTGGTTCAGACAATATGATTATCACTGTGATAACATTAAATTACATGAAACACAACCCAGTCTCTTTTTGTTAAATGCAAGTTTATGTATGATTAATACAAAAGGATAAGTAAAAGGTATAATAAGCTATACATGAAATAAAGCAAACAATTCAGTCAAACATTCAAAGTCAGTGCTAGTCAGCTACAACTGTAACGTAAAGTTATAGCCTAAAAATAAAAAAAGTAACAAAACTTCAGTTTTGCCCTCAGCCTAAACGATTTGCCAGGGAACAAATTATAGATCCATGAGACCAAAGATCGGCCGTTACATCTACACAAGACGAATTATAGCTCGAGACACACGACAGAGACATCAAAGCCAGCGGCAGATGGCAGAAGGACTGGCCGAGGAAAGGCTGCTCTCGCCGGGGTTAACGAGCGCGGAGCGTTGCTGATCCACTGGAGCTCACAACTCTGAAAACGCCAGATAAAATGTTCAAATAGACACTCTTTTTATAAATAAACCACAGATTTGAGCTTTAAACAACTACATTATCACCTGAAAAAGTCTTAAAACTACGTTTTGTCACATATTCACAGCCCATGTCAGCCATTTCTCAACGAGACGAGCCGGCTGGCAGAAGCCCCTCCCATGACGCGAATGCGAGTCTGTTGTGAAGTGAATGTCACGCGCGAATGAAGCGAGTAAACTCAAAATGTTCAAGCGTCCAACTTTGCGCGAATTATTCGCGGCATTCGCGTCCGGTGTGAATGCTACATAAAACTTCTGGTGCTGATTTTTTATAATTTTATTTAATTTTTATTTTTTACTTCATCGGAATGATACGAAACTTGGTGAAGGATTTGGCACTTACTGTGTGAACACACACAAAAAAATTTTTGGACATGATTCGAAAAGGTTAAATGGTCCTGAAAAAAATAGTCACAAATGAATCAAAAATTACTGCATTGGAATTTCATCTATTGGAAACATTTGGTACTGCGCACAAACAAATTCTTACTGAAAGCTAATTTGGAACACAGCTTAGATTTATGGCTCTGATTTTCACACAGTTGTTTGGAAAATATATTTTTCATATAAACATTTAATTGTATTTTAATGCGTTTTTTCATTATAACTTTTTTCAAGTTCACTTTTTAAAACTATTTTCACTTCAGCAATTATCTGCCAAGTGTTGTCTTTAAAAAGAGACCAAACTTAGTCATTCAAGATTTATGACAGTTTAAGTTGGACATTTCTTAAAACTAAACCATAAAATCACCTAAAAATATTGAATAAAAAAACATTATCAAACAAAAAAATTGTGCAATCATTTAATAAAAAAAAAAAGAATTTGGTCATTTTTGACAGACAAGCGAACAGTACCAGAGATTTAACTGCTGCTTTCTCACCGTTGTTGTTTTTGTTAATGAGAGGAAAGTGTGCAGCACGTATTTATATATTTATCTAAATGCCACAACAAAGGTATTTCAAGCTCCTTTTACCCCTTCTTTTTAAGCGAAGAATAAAAAAAGAACTTCACTGTGAGTATATTGGGGCATTTTAAGCCACAAACTCAAACTACAGGTCCTTCTCAATAAATTAGCATATTGTGATAAAGTTCATTATTTTCAAGAATGTAATAATACAAATTAAACTTTCATATATTTTAGATTCATTGCACACCAACTGAAATATTTCAGGTCTTTTATTGTTTTAATACTGATGGTTTTGGCATACAGCTCATGAAAATCTCAATAAATTAGCATATTTTATCCGACCAATAAAAGACAAGTGTTTTTAATACAAAAAAAAGTCAACCTTCAAATAATTATGTTCAGTTATGCACTCAATACTTTGTCGGGAATCCTTTCGCAGAAATGACTGCTTCAATGCGGCGTGGCATGGAGGCAATCAGCCTGTGCCACTGCTGAGGTGTTATGGAGGCCCAGCATGCTTCGATAGCGGCCTTAAGCTCATCCAGAGTGTTGGGTCTTGCGTCTCTCAACTTTCTCTTCACAATATCCCACAGATTCTCTATGGGGTTCAGGTCAGGAGAGTTGGCAGGCCAATTGAGCACAGTAATACCATGGTCAGTAAACCATTTACCAGTGGTTTTGGCACTGTGAGCAGGTGCCAGGTCGTGCTGAAAAATGAAATCATCTCCATAAAGCTTTTCAGCAGATGGAAGCATGAAGTGCTCCAAAATCTCCTGATAGCTAGCTGTTTGACCCTACCCTTGATAAAACACAGTGGACCAACACCAGCAGCTGACATGGCACCCCAGACCATCACTGACTGTGGGTACTTGACACTGGACTTCAGGCATTTTGGCATTTCCTTCTCCCCAGTCTTCCTCCAGACTCTGACACCTTGATTTCCGAATGACATGCAAAATTTGCTTTCATCCGAAAAAAGTACTTTGGACCGCTGAGCAACAGTCCAGTGCTGCTTCTCTGTAGCCCAGGTCAGGCGCTTCTGCCGCTGTTTCTGGGTCAAAAGTGTCTTGACCTGGGGAATGCGGCACCTGTAGCCCATTTCCTTCACACGCCTGTGCACGGTGGCTCTGGATGTTTCTACTCCAGACTCAGTCCACTGCTTCCGCAGGTCCCCCAAGGTCTGGAATCGGTCCTTCTCCACAATCTTCCTCAGGGTCCGGTCACCTCTTCTCGTTGTGCAGCGTTTTTTGCCACACTTTTTCCTTCCCACAGACTTCCCACTGAGGTGCCTTGATACAGCACTCTGGGAACAGCCTATTCGTTCAGAAATTTCTTTCTGTGTCTTACCCTCTTGCTTGAGGGTGTCAATGATGGCCTTCTGGACAGCAGTCAGGTCGGCAGTCTTACCCATGATTGCGGTTTTGAGTAATGAACCAGGCTGGGAGTTTTTAAAAGCCTCAGGAATCTTTTGCAGGTGTAATTTTGATTCAGATGATTAGGTTAATAGCTCGTTTAGAGAACCTTTTCATGATATGCTAATTTATTGAGAATGACTTACCGGGTTTCATGAGCTGTATGCCAAAATCATCAGTATTAAAACAATAAAAGACCTGAAATATTTCAGTTGGTGTGCAATGAATCTAAAATATATGAAAGTTTAATTTTTATCATTACATTATGGAAAATAATGAACTTTATCACAATATGCTAATTTATTGAGAAGGACCTGTATATTGTGATACAGGTATTCATGCGTCACTGCTCTTCCCTTTCCCCAGGAGGCTGGATCGGATCCGGAGGGCTACGGCAGAGAATCAAAGTACAGTCCAAGTGCCTCCCACCTCAGACGGCAGCCCACAGAGCCTACCTGCAACACCACCTCCCTGGCAAATGGAGCCGCCGCCATCCTATGAGACTGTTATGAAGACCACTACAGCTGTGAACCAACTATAACTACTGCTGGGACTGTGGACACCAACATTTAATGATTGAAAAGCTGGGGGTGCACAGATATTAAAATCCATCCGATTCAGATAAGCCAGTAATGATTTTCATGTTATGGCTGATAGCCAATAAATGTCAGATATCAAAATCCATACTATAAAAAAACCTGAGTAAAAGCGAAATACTTTTAAATTCTACAACCGAATGTAGGCATCAAAACGTTGTGAAGGATATGTTTTTATTTCTGCTAAAAAATGACAATAATTTAACTTATTTTTCATGCATGAAGGCACACAGCTCTGCATGCACTTGTCAAGATGATGCACTTAAAGGGTTATATCTTTTTATACCTCTATCCCTTTAAGTTATTGTTAGATAACTTAAGAAAAAAGTAATCTAAAAGGGAAACAAGTTCACAAGCAAATACACAATATTGACTGATAAATAAATAAAAAATTCTGTAATATCTACCGATGACAGATATATCGCGCAGCTCTCTTTCTATCTAATATGTTCTAAAAATGAAGTGCCTTGAGTGACAAGAAACTTCAGTTTTTACATTTTGTACTAATACTTTGGACTTCCGACCTAAAACTGAATTAGCCAATATTAGTGCTATTTGTGACATGTAGTTTGACGGAACATGCTAGTTTCCTATTTCTTAGGGATGCACTGATATGGCCATTTTGGCCTATGTGATAACTGATTTTTTTTATTTTTTAAAACCGATAACTCGATATCTCTACATGCTTCAAATGACATAAACTGTGGAAAACGGCTTTTAAAACGGGAAGAAAACTATCTTTTTTATTTTACAGTCACAAAGGATTTGTAGGCTAATTTTTATAAACCATTGGAATAAAGAAATGATACATGCACATGGTCAACTTTTATGCATTTAAAAATGGGGAGTCCCATCATTCGGCTAAAAAATATATAGCAGGCTATTTTGTTTAATTGGTACTGAGTACATAAAAAAAAAATCATGATTATTGGCTGATAACAATGACTTGAGCATTAATATTAGTTCTTTCTTTTTTACTTTTTTTATAGCTATGTATGTGGATACTGAAATGGAAAATATACTTCAATTATCTGACAGTAAATCACAGTATAAAAGTTATAAAGACTGTTTGGGGTCTGACAGACCCCAATGCCATTACAAAAGTTCTTACTATTACTACTTGCTAACCTACTAAGTAGTTCTTACTAACTACTTTCCAATGTGTTTTTACTTGGAACAGTGTTACTAGAATATAGATACCAGTCACATTAATGATCATTCAGGGGGTCAGTAATATCTGTCGAATGGGTTTTGAATAGGATTAGATGGACTTAAAGGGAATCTGAAGGGGAAACAAGATATGAAAAATACATTATTATTTAATATTACACATACACTACCATTCCAGTTTTGGGTCTGTAAGATTTTTAAATGTTTTTGAAAGAAGTCTCTTATGCTCACCAATGCTGCATTTATTTGATCAATAATACAGTAATATTTTGAAATATTATTACAATTTAAAGTAACCGTTTTCTATTTGAATACATTTTAAAATTACATTTATTCCTGTGATGGCAAAGCTGAATTTTCAGCATCATTACTCCAGTCTTCAGTGTCACATAATCCTTCAGAAATCATTCTAATATGCTGTTTTGCTGCTCAAGAAACTTTTTATTATTATTATTATCAATGTTGAAAACAGCTGAAACACACTATGGAAGTACTACTTAATATTATTCTGGAAACCAATTTTTTTTTTTTTAAGATTCTTAAAAGTATGTAAGTAATGTAAATGTCTTGACTATTTTGATCAATTTAATCATTGCTGAATAAGAATTACATTCTTAAAAAAAAAAAAAGAAGAAAAAAAAAAGAAGTGTATATTATTGGGAGATCTAGGACCCCAAATATAAAATCTGTCTGAACAGAACATGAAGGTTAACACTTTTCATGGCATCGAGTACCTCTTTATCAATAAGCTGAACCAAATGTTTAATTGTGCCTTGATTTTTGTTAATGACCAGAACATGTTTTTTAGAAAGATTTAGAAATTTCATAATGTATATAATCTTATTTTTGGTAGGCTTACTTTTATGTTGTATAATTTAGGATTGAGGAAATGTCCAGAATGTCACGTTCACTGTCACTTTAACAGGCCTACCAGAAACTATTATCTCTGTTTTGTGTGTGTGTATGTTTATTATTACTATATCCCATAATGCTGCATATGTCTATTTTCTGTCTTGTTTTGTCAGTTACACGTGATTTTTTTGTGTGTATTGCCTGGCTATCACCTGTGCATATAAACACCTTATGATACAAAAACTCTGTTGTTGATTTGTATATAACCAATAATATGATAAAACTAAAGGGTTTTGTATGCACTTGTACTTGATCTTGTATGACTTCTACTATATTTAGTTAAAATTCTGGAAAGGAACATAGTAAGATTACTTAAGCCAATGCAACCTTTACCTGGGGGAAGGTCACCTGACTAAGGCCCATTACAGGTTCAATGATCTGGATCTTGGTTCTCCACTGGCTCTGCGTCCTGTCAGTCATTCCTGCCCTCTCAGTCTGCCCTTCACCTTTATGGGGACACAGTCATAAAGCTCCACACTCTCACCGGTTCTTTCCTCTGTTAACTTAGTTAACCACTGCTGGATATCTACGCTTCTTCTATGGCAGAGAACAAGCCGTACCGCTATGGGCTCATTGTTCTTGGGATGGCGTTTGTGGCGTTGGGTATGTTCATGATTTCTGTAGAGGAACCACAGGTGTTTGCCACGTTCTGTGCTATGGGAGTGATAATGGTGGGCATGGGGACTGTCTGGTCGGTGTGTCAGTGTTACCCCAGGGTAAGGAAAGTGGGCTGTTCCCACTGTTCAGTAATAGATGGATTATATGTTTTAGGTTCATAGCATTTACTTTGATTATAATGTGCATATAATTTGACAGAGTACATTACATTAGAGTGTTTCCCCTGTCCAACAGGTGACTGTTATACTGGCAGAGAAGGAAGAGCTCTGTGGGGCTGAAAAACAGGACTTGAGTGCTGAAAGCTTGGATGAAAAAAGGTTTGAGCAGATAACAACACAAAATATATATATATTTTAAATAAATTGCATATAGATATTAAGACTTTTCATGGAATATATGTTGAAATAAGATTCAATACATCAAATAAATTATAGCAAAATATATTCTAAAATAAATTATTCAATAAGTTTCATTACACTGGCAAATTATGCGTAACTTTTTGCACTCTAGCGGTTAATAAACAGAACTGCATGCGTCTCGCGGAAGAACATTGCAGCCGGAGCTACTTCTCTCTGTTTATGTCTATGGCGAGTCACGCAGGGACTGTGCTCCTCTGCAGTGGTTCCTACCAGACTGGTCTGAAATAGTCCCAATATAAACACTTATTAAAAGTGTACCATAATGATTCAGGGTTAGACAAAACACGGTTTGGAAAATGGATTCATGTTGCACATTCTCATTATATAATTGTTGTAAATCTTGAACACAAAAAATAAGATTCAATACATAAAATAAATTATAACAAAATGAGATGGTGGTCCAGTGGGTTAAACCATGGAACTGATAAGCAGAAGGTTGCTGGTTTGATCCCAGCGGTCACCACCAGTGTGTCCTTGAGCAAGGCACTTTACTCCACGTTGCTCCAGGGGGATTGTCCCTGTAATAAGGGCACTGTAAGTCGCTTTGGATAAAAGCGTCTGCGAAATGCATAAATATAAATATTAAAAAAAGTTACGGACAGCAGCTTTAAAAGCATACATTTTCTAATTGGAATCTTAAACTTAATTCAAGAAAACAAGTCTATTTTGATTCTCTTGTAAATTTATCTTCTAGAAAATACAAAAATATTTACATTACCATTTACTAAAATATGATCTATTTTTTTGGCAATAAAGCCGAGGAAAGGACTTGATTTTATCATCGGGAACTGACTGGATTGTAGGAAGCTGGGTGTTAACTAAATGGATGCAATTTGAATGGCAATTTTCAGTCACTTGCGGAATTTATTTAGTCCCACACATCATGAAGAGAACAAATGTCATTTTGAGGGAGAGGTTAACATTTTTGATTATAGATTATGAGGAAATACATTAAAAAAAAAATTAATTATTTGCATGGACAAATAATTTATATTAAACTGCAACCTTCTATAAAAAAACAACAAAAAACAATTGTCAATTTTGATTTCAAGGTGATTATAAGAGTGAAAGGTTAATGTAAATTATCTCTCCCCATCCCTCCATTCATTCATCCATCCAGTCAACTCAATGAACTCTTCCTTCTCGTTCTGTCATTACACTGATGTGTGTGTGTGTTTTCTGAAGGCCCATCAAGACTCATTAAGTCTAAATTCACTCACTCTGTAACTGGGTTAAGGGTCTGGATAATTGAATCTTAGAGAATCTTACCTCTTCCAGAGAATGTAATTATGCTGTACGTGATGAGATTATTCTTGTAAAAATCTTAAAGAGACAAGGGTTCAACTTTACAACTCAACAGCCTCTAAGAGCTAGCTCAATACCACAAGGGTGTTAGATTGTGCGCTCCTGTCAATGTGGCTCAGCATGATCGTCAGTTTTATGTAAATTGCACGGATACTAGTAAGTTTAAGAGAGGGGTCTACACAATAATTAATTCCCTGTCCGACAAAAAATAAACAACTCGGGCATTACTCTGGATTTTATCCTTCAAATCCTTCCACTTTGTGAATGACTTACCGATGTTTTTTTGTTTTGTTTTTGTCATTCGTCTACAGCCTTTAGAGTTTTTCTGCTTCTTCAGCCGTACAGGTACACTAAAAAAAAAAAAGGTTCTATATGGCACCAAAAATGGTTCTTCGTCGTAATCATAGAGGAACCACTTTTGGTGCTATATAGCACTATATCTTAACATGTTCTGTATATGGTAGCGGTGCTATATAGCACCATAGTTAGCAGTGCTATATAGCACCTTAGTCAAAGAACCGGTGAAGAACCTCTGAAGAACCGCTGAAGAACCACTGAAGCACCAAAATTGGTGCTATATAGCACTTAAAAAGGTTCCCCTATGATTACGAGCCAAGAACCATTTTTGGTGCCATATAGAACCATTTTTTTTTAGAGTGTACTGATTCTCCAGAGGTAAACATGACAAGGGAGTTTCGTTGTCCAATTTTCGCTCTTCGCATTATTAAAAAACACTATTGAGCGTAACTACAGAGGCAGCAGCCAATGAGCGTGAGCACGTGGGCCACGTCATTTCAACATGGCGAAATACACTATATTGCCAAAAAGTTTTGGGACGTCTGCCTTCACATGCATATGAACTTCAATGACATCCCATTCTTAATCCATAGGGTTTTAATATGGAGTTGGCCCAGCCTTTGCAGCTATAACAGCTTCAACTCTTCTGGGAAGGCTTTCCATAAGGTTTAGGAGTGTGTTTATGGGAATGTTTGACCATTCTGCTAGAGGCGCATTTGTGAGGTCAGGCACTGATATTGGACGAGAAGGCCTGGCTCGCAGTCTCCGCTCTAATTCATCCCAAAGAATGCAGGCCAGTCAAGTTCCTCCACACCAAACTTGCTCATCCATGTCTTTATGGACCTTGCTTTGTGCACTGGTGTGCAGTCATGTTGGAACAGCAAGGGGCCATCCCCAAACCTTTCCCACAATGTTGGGAGCATGACATTTTCCAAAATGTATTGGTATGCTGAAGCATTAAGAGTTCCTTTCACTGGAACTAAGGGGCCAAGCCCAACCCCTGGGAAAAAAAACAACCCCCCACACCATAATCCCCCCTCCAACAAACTTTACACTTCGCACAATGCGGTCAAGTACCGTTCTCCTGGCAACTGCCAAACCCAGACTCGTCCATTGGATTGACAGACAGAGAAGCGTGCTTCGTCACTCCAGAGAACACGTCTCCACTGCTCTAGAGCCCAGTGGCAGTGTGCTTTACACCACTGCATCCGACGCTTTGTATTGCACTTGGTGATGTAAGGCTTGGATGCAGCTGCTCGGCCATGGAAACCCATTCCATGAAGCTCTCTACACACTGTTCTTGAGCTAATCTGAAGGCCACACAAAGTTTGGAGGTCTGTAGCTATTGACTGCAGAAAGTTGGCAACTTCTGCGCACTGTGCGCCTCAGCATGCGCTGACCCCGCTCTGTGATTTTACGTGACCTACCACTTCGTGGCTAAGTTGCTATTGTTCCCAATTGCTTCCACTTTGTTATAATACCACTAACAGTTGACCGTGGAATATTAAGTAGTGAGGAAATGTTGACTTATTGCACAGGTATCACAATATCATGCTTGAATTCACTGAACTCCTGAGAGCGGCCCATTCTTTCACAAATATTTGTAGAAGCGTCTGCATGCCTAGGTGCTCGATTTTATACACCTGTGGCCATGGAAATGATTGGGACACCTGAATTCAATGATTTGGAAGGGTGTCCCAATACTTTTGGCAATATAGTGTACAGTGAGGGAGTGATCCGCACAACGTAAAACGCTTTTATATTAAACTACAATGCTGCATCCGAAATCGAATACTTCCCTACTATTTAGAATGCGAAAAACTCCCGTGGCCTCATGGGATAGTACACTTAGTGTAATGCATTGTATACACACTTCATAATCTTGCTGGAAGAAGTAGGTCATCCAGGTACATTTTGCCTAGTCTTTTATGAGTTCTGTTAATTGTTATTGAATTCGTACTTCTTTTGTCACATAGGCCTACTGTTTTTCTCCTACTATATAGTAGGGAAGTATGCGATTTCAGATGCAGCCATACAATTCGGAAAAACAGTAGGCAAAAAGTCCCCAGATGACCTGCTACTTCCGGCGAGATTCTAAAGTGCGCATTCGATGGATACTTTACTATCCCATTAGGCCACGGGAGAGGATATGTGACTGACGCTGGTAGGTCATATGATAATGACAACATGGCGAATTTAGTATGTCCAGATTACATTCATATTACACACTTTCATACTATTTAGAATGTACTTTTTTAATGGTCGCAAAGTAAGTTCAAATGTAGTTCCTAATCAGCCATTAGCGATTTATGCGCCATTCAAATAACTCTTCACAAAAATATAATTTATTAAAGCTTTTTTAAATTAGCACCAACTACAATGTGCACCTTTAAAATTGCATAAAACTCACATGTATTTTCCTATTACAGTTCACCGAAACCAATAAGAGCTCCCTTGGCTGGCTTCTGCGATGAAGAAAAAGTAGAAATATCAGCAGATCCAAAACTCCGCACTGAGCACAAACACGGTGAGCGTGTCATCGTCCTCCACACATGTCGAAGTTCTCCCAGTGTGCTGGCATGTTCGAGCACTCCACTGACGGACAGAAGAACCACAGGAACAGACCCGAACCGAGAGATGTACTATGGGAAAATGGAGGACTCGTGTTACTTTACATCTGAGCTGGAGAGTGAATAGTGCCTGTTAATTAATGTCCAAAATCATTATCTACATCTGACATAAAGATTTGCCAGACAATTTAAAAAAATATATTGTAAATAACTTAGAACAATATGTTTAAAGGGGACCTATCATGACTCTTTTTACAATACAATAGTGTCTCATGTGTCCCCAGAATGTGTTTGTGAAGTTTCATCTTAAAATACCAACCAGATCATCTAATATACCATGTTGTAAATGCCCATTTTTGAGTGGAAGGAAAAACATGCTGTTTTTGTGCATGTATCTTTAAATGCAAATGAGCTGCAGCTCCCCACCCAATTTTCCAAGAGAGGGCGGAGCCTTTACAGCTCTTGCATTGGATACTCTGCCAAAAAAACGAACAAAGCATCTGTTTGGTTTTGATTATCATCTCTATCGCGGTCACGTTCACATGACATTGCAGTTCTACAGCATAATGAAAGTTTATTATCTGCATGCGTTTTAAAGCCATATCAGTCTAAACTTCTGATATATGGTTTTCTGAGCACACACATCTGAAGCACGCACACAGAAATCTGGATGTCAGAAGGCACATACTGTGAGTATTAAAGGCCCACTGAAGTGCCTTGAAACCCGCAGAATTATTCAATGTGTTGACGTGATTTCCCCTGAAACGGCAGCTGTTAGCAGCTCCTCCCCTTTTTTGAAACAGCCAATAGCGTTTCGTTAATACCACAGCTTGACTAGAGCCTTTCTGTTTCTGTCTGGTAAAGCCAGTTTCCTTCTAATCTCTAACCGTTTATCATCATAATCTCCTCCATATCGCTTTGAAATAAAGCATTCTGTGCAGCATTTAAATGGGTCCGATATGTTTTGTCTGCGCCGACTCGTGCATATGATCCGCTCCCTCTCGCGTCTCTAGTCAACGGCTCTGGTCTAGACTATGTGTGTGCGCTTCTGCGGTGCACGTGAAACTAATGTGAAACCAGACTTCATTTGCCTCAACTGAAAGCATATTTACACTGTCTGAATCGTATCGCATGAATAGTACGCAATGTTTCTTTCACCATGTAGAAATTATTAAATGTGTGAACAGCTGACCAATTGCAGCTTCAGCGTCTATTTATAATGCAAGGGGTGGGGGCGGGGCGCTTCAGATTCTAGAGAGCATTTGATTGAACAGAAGATTTGATGAGAAGGTGAAGTCTGCAATGATGTCATCAAAATCTGGGATTCATTTTAACGGAAGTGAGAGACTGTAAGTTTTGAATGCTTATATCTCCTAAATGCAAAATGTGTCATTGTTTTGGAGCACACCAGCTTATTCCTAACCTTAAGGCTAACATAGTCATACTAAAAGCTAAAAAACGAAGTTCTCTTTCACGTGTTATTGCGGCTAAACTGTCAAATACCCACATGGTTATGTCAAACACACACAAAGTTCACAAAAACACAGTCGGTTGTCTGTCAACGCAAACAGTAGGGAAAGAAATCACGTGTATATTAGATCTATGTATTAAAGTGACAGCAGCGTAATATACAGTGCCTTCTGCTGTGCTGTTAATATGAATCAAACAAAAGAAAAGCATAAAATCACTTCCTGCTCTTGATTGAATAACTTTAGTAGCTTTAATAAGAATAAATATATTACTTGAATTCTGTTATTAAATGCTGTTATTAGCTCACTCAGGGGAGGAGCTAAGCTAATAGGGCATATTCTGTCACCAGCTGTGGGAGGGGCCTATCCCAATGTGATATCCAGTCACACTGGAGTGCATTACTGAATGGCTCATTTTGAAACACTGTTTCAGATTTATGGGGAAAATAACAAACGGAGTGGATGGATTTTTTTAGTCTACAATAGGGTGGTTGTGTACACACACTGTGGACAAATAAATGTTCAAAAACAATATAGAAGTGAATTTTGCATAATAGGTCCCCTTTAAGTGCGATCACATTTTACATTAGGCATGTTAATGTCACAAGGTCTGGCCATGACTTGCAACAAACATATGATAAGGATCGTTTCACTCGCAGGCTGGAAAAAGTTTAAACATTAGGTGATGAAATACTTGTGACCTTGACTCTTGTGTGCCACCAAGACCAGAGGACACTGAAAGAGGAACTGCCTGGATTCTGGAATGTGGAATTTTTACACAAGACTTCATAATGCAGGATAAAAAAACATATCTGGATTGATGTCTGATTTTAGATTATTTACTTGTAGTATTTTAGTAAAATGCTTTAAATGTGTTAGGGATAATTGCTGAGCCAGTTATAGCTATTTTTAGCTATGTAAAAAAAAAAAGTCTACTGAAATGTGAATAATCTGGGCCACAAAGTATGTGCAACACACTCTTGTTTTTCTGTCATGGTGGGGACTTTCCATTTATGAGGTTATGAGGTTTGTGCCAAAAAGGAGTTGACTGCTTTGTACTTGTAGCCTACTTATACATTTGTCCATGTCTACAGATAAATTCGAATTAGGCCTTTTTGTTGTTGTGTTCTTTAGTTTATGGAAGGATTTCTAGAAATGATGGCATTTAATTGCTTCATAAGTATACGCTATGGTCTCAGCGAAAGTTCGGTAAATGTATTGGTAACACTTTACAATACGGGTGCACTAATACGCATTCATTAATGCTTAACTAATGCACAAATAATGAGTTAATGTATGACTCATGAAAAACTAAACCATTTATTAATGATTACTGCATCATCAACTAATGAACATTCTATATGATTAATAGATTAAGTAAAATATGAATTGCTATTAATTAAATATGACATGTATTAATTCCCTAATAACATATTATATTAACCAATAATGTAAATGAATGTGTTAATTACCACAATGGGTCAAAGCCATGCATTTCAACTACCAGTTGTCTGCTTTAATTAATCTTTAGCTAATGATTTGCAAAGGTATCATTATGTTATGAGTGACTTTATTTGTTGAGGCACATGACTGTTAACTAATTGTTAAGTAATATGTCATTGTGGTTATGGGTTTTGAATTAATTTTGAATTAGTTAATAGTCATGTGCCTCAACAAGTAAAGTCATAACTTTGCAAATATGATTAATTAAAGCAGACAAGTTGAAAGGCATGGCTTTGACTCATTGTGGTACATGAATTTACATTATTAGTTAATATAATATGTTATTGGGGAATTAATACAATATGACCCATTTAACTAATAGCAATTTAATGATTACTTAATCTATTAATCATATAGAATCTTAGTTGCTGATGCAGTAATCATTAATAAATGGTTTAGTTCTTCATGAGTCATACATTAACACATGATTATATGTGCATTAGTTAAGCATGAACTAGTGCACCCGTATTGTAAAGTTTTACCAAGATATCCAGGTAAACAAATAGGACGTTTAGATTTCAATAGCCTATTGATTTCTCAACAAATGAAAATAGCTATTCATTAAAGCGTATAGGACAGAAATATAAATCTATATAAATGTTTACGTAAACGTATTCTTGTTCTGTTTAAGATATCTGCAGAATGCGTTTGGGAATGTTTACATTTCTGGGGAACTTACTTCCCATAAGTCAGGCCTATGCAAAACTTGACATACACATGGCTTAAGCGTTCAGCCTCAGTTAAAAGCAAAATTAATCATATACTGACCGCCTCTGGCATGTGATTTGCATAATTAGATAGTTTACAAATATATAGACCTATGACACTAAATACGGGATTGCGTTATCGTCGCTTCAGTAAAAGTTCTCTTTTGACAGCCATGTTATTTTTTGCTTTTTTTCATAATTCATCATTATTGAGTAGGCTAGGCTATGCAACAAACAGGCAACAAAACTGGAAGAAAAAAAGTAGGCCTAGGCTATTTTAGGATCAGCATGTCAGCCGTAGGCCTAGCCATTTAAGGTGCATCTGTTCCGTTTTCTCACAAACTGTTTTCCTTCACTCAACAGAGGTCAACACTGTCTGAAAAAAAGGCTGCTTTCACATTATGGATTTTATTGTGTTTTGCACATTTCTTTTGATTACAACTTTTTTAGCTCTTCAACAATACCAGTATCTGGCCAACAGAGGACGACATGAATCTGAATTTGGTCAAAGTGTATGGCAAGCCATTTCATTTTCAACAATTACATTTTCACTAAAATGTTAATTCTTGATATAGGAATTATATTTCCACTAGTAACAATGACACTTTTTGATATCAGAAATTGGAATTTCTACTAGTAAGAAATCAATTCTTGATATCAACAATTGGAGTTTTTACTAGTGGAAATTAAATTCTTGATTTCAAAAATTAGCATTTTAACAAGTGAAAATGTAATTGTTGATATCAAGAATTAATGTTGCTACTATAGTGGAAATGTAATTTCTGATATCAAAAAGTGTTATTGTTACTAGTGGAAATCTAATTCTTGATATCAAGAATTAACATTTTAACTAGTGAAAATTGAATTGTTGATATCACAAATACATATCCTGCGATTGATTAAAAGTCAAAACTGCTTGCCTATTGCCATTCCCAGGGTATAAATTGTTGATATCAAGAATTATATTTTTTACTAGTTGAAATTTAATTCTTGATATCAACAATTTGATTTCTGCGAGTGATGATGTAATTGTTGATATCAAGAATTAACATTTTTACTAGTGAAAATGTAATTCCTGATATCAAAAATTGCCATTGTTACTAGTCGAAATCTAATTTCTGATATCAAGAATTAACTTTGTTGATATCAAGATTACATATCCTACGATTGATTAAAGTCGGCATGAAAGGGAAGTTGAGAATGTCTTTTTCTCCTTATTGTGACGTATATCCGAGTGAAACGGCTTCTGAAATTAGAAAAAAAATGTAGGGCGAGGCTTGATTTCGTCCTTCGGGAATTGATTGGATCATTGGAAGTTGGGCGTTGCTAATAAAATGGAAGCAGATTTGAAGTTTGCTTATTTTAAGCCTTTTATGGCTTTATTTCTGTCAAACTTCTCATCTCAGCTCTCCCATATAAGGGGGGCGCGCCGTAAGCGCGTTCACACACGCTGCATTCCTAAGTGCGAGCCGTCACTACAAGCTGTTCGTCCGTCTATATTGAGTAATTTTTACATAAAAAATGCTTTTATTTCTTATATATTTCTCTCTTTTTGTCTCAAGTCCTTCTTGAAGAAGGTAGGCTACTGTGTACACCGAGAAAAATGCACTTAACCACCATGCTACTATCAGTGAAAGGTTTCTGAGAGGCGGTATAGAAACGAGATAACCCCGCCCTTGCGCCAAAGCACATGACCTCGTTCAAAATGAACTACAGGAGAGAAGAGAGGTCATTTCGATGGGGGAGGGAAAGTTAACATATTTGATTAAAGATTATAAGGGTAAATGATTTTTTTTTTAAATAATGAAGTTCACAGATAAATCAGTTATAGTTAACACTACAATATTAAATATAAAATACGAATTGTGAAATTTGATTTCATGCCGCCTTTAAAAGTTAAAACGGCTTGCCATACAAAGTGCAGCATCCGAGACACGTGCAACTTTTTGACTCTCACGGACGCGTGAAGGTGACTTGTGAGCTTATGTTCTGTGTAAAAATAGTAAGACATGCGTCTTCTTTTTGCCTAGTTAAAAAAACAAAAACAAATAAAATGTCACTAGTTTGCTTAGCCTGATCTCTTTGTTAGGCAGTTTGTAGCCACCTCTAAATCATTCATTGAAACTTTCATTTCATTTTTTCACATTCACAAGTCTGTGCAGGAATAGTAAGCATATAATATGTGTGTGGGTGGACTGTAATCTGACTCCTCTTCTGCTGTATTTATTACCGCACATCGTTCGATATAAGGACAGAGAAACGTCAGCACGCCCCACCTCACTGCATTCAGTCCGTCAGAGAGATGTTAAATGACATGAGGATACACTGCAGCTCTAAATCCCTCTTCTTCACACGTCTGCCTTACCACATGACGAACAACAGTCCAAAAAATAGAGTTTTGAGCAATATCACTTGAACTACTTGTTTTATATTCTTCACCTAAAAGCACAACAAGTGTCCACAGAATGAGAAGCTTCGTGACGGTGTGCTGCCTGAGTTTTCTGCTGGGTCTTGTGACTATAGTTGAGAGTGATGAAGACTACACTGAGGATGAAGAGATGATCCTGTCTCTAATTCTGCAGGATGACACCCAGCCTGAAGCAGAGAACAGGCCATCCGCCCAGTTTTACAGGTGCACTAAGGTAGGCCTACCTGCTAAATGATCTAACAAACTAATAACTGTATGGGCTTATTACCTGATATTAATTTTAAAAACTGTATTTTTCCTGAATTAACTTTTTTTTTTTTTTATGAATACTTAATAGGGGGGAAATGTTGCATATTAAATAATTAAGTTTTGTCTTCTGTGTTCTAGGCTTTTAATCCCATGAAATGGTTCTTTTTAAGAAAGTAAAGGAAATTATTATATGAAAAGTTTGTTTTCTTTTAAATCAGGCAAAGTGCTTTTACTGTCTACAGGATGCAGATTTTATTTAATAGTTGTATCAAATAAAATAAGAAATAATGCAATATTTAAATAATGTTAAATTACAAAATTTCCAAGGTAAAACAAATAGGGGTGTAACAATATATTGTCACAATATATCGCAATACAAAAATGCAACAATATGTATTGTGTATAGTTCACCCAAAATGAAAATTATTGTGAGAAAAAATTCAAGTTTACAGAGTTTTAGTGTCAGTACTACATTAAACTACTATACATAATGTTGAATATAATGTTTAATAATGCAATGGGGGATTATTTTTGGGTCCTGATAATGCCAAATGTCTGATGTTACCAGTAAAAAGTGGCCTAAATTATTTTAAATATATATAGTCAGCGACAAAGTGCAAGTATATTTGTCTAAATAATTCTGTATTTTCAGCTTCAGAATCATGAATAATTTTATTCTGGTTTCACCATTGTCCTGTGCATTGGGTTACCAGCACCAAGTCAGCCTATTAATTTTCACCCCCAATGTCATACCAAATTTAGCATTTTAATCAACAGTACATTTTTGTTAATCTTTTACCATATCTTGGAGTATCGCAATAATATCGTATCGTGAGTTTAGCATTGTGATATGTATCAAATCGTGACATGAGGGTATTGTTACATCCCTAATAAACACACAGTGTTAGGTAAGTTACTCTAAAAAAGTAATTCATTACTAGCTACTAATTACATCTTCAACAGTGTACCAATTGCTCTCTCTCTAAAAAAAGAATTGGATTACTTATTACAAATTACTTTTTAAAATCTCATATCAACCTTGACCAGTTGAATAATACAAATATAGACATGAAACTAATAAACAATATACAATTGCATAAATTATTCCTGATCTTACCAAAGCATGTAAAGGGAGAAGGTTACTTTAACAATTTTTACATTCTATTTTGATGTTAAATCAACTATTGGAATTTCGATTTCTCAGTTCATGACCCCTTTAAATATTTGAAGTAAACAATAGACGATTGCATAAATGATTCTTGAACTGATCAAAGTATGTAAAGGGAGGTTACATTAAAACATACATTTTAACATAAATTTTGATGTTAAATCCTGTTTTATACAGAATTGTTGTATAGTCTATACAGTATTTAATGCAATTACATCAGAAGTAACTAATTAAATTAAGAAAAATTTGGGGGCAATGGGTTGTTGGGGATTGTGCAGTGTTGGGGGGCATATATGTCCCACCCGCAAATTACGGCAATGCTTTCAGGTAAAATAATGGACGGACTAAATATTCAGGAAATTTCAGTCTTATTTTCTTTGATCCTATTGAAAAAATTAATCGTAGAACACAAAACTAGGTGTCACGAACGTGCCCAGTCAATGTCACTGTCAACATAACGTCTCGGTTATGTATGTAACCCTCATTCCCTGAAGGAGGGAACGGAGACGTATGTCGGAACTGACCGACGAATTGGGATCTGATCTCAGAGACCAATCTACTTCGAGTGTGTTAAAAACGAGCCAGTGGAGATTGGCATGCGATTCACGTATTCCACACACCGTCCCGCAGCGCGGGTATAAATAAGGAAGTGGAATGCTTGATCATTGCTTTTTTTCTGCTGAGGAGCCGAACTAGTGACTCGGCCCCCTAGCGGAAGCGCAGCACCTGGCGACGGGACGTACATCTCCGTTCCCTCCTTCAGGGAACGAGGGTTACATACATAACCAAGACGTTCCCTTTCAGTCGGTCACATTCGACGTATGTCGGAACTGACAGACGAATTGGGATCCCTACCAAAACGCCAGGGCGCTGGCCCTTCCAGCGTCCTGCTTGAGCGCACTGGACCGTCTTAGATGGTACGGAAGTCAGGGCTCCAAGCAGGGAGGTCAGTCACTGCTGTTTCTGCAAGACCCACCCAGTGTGACTATTGGATAACGCTGGGAAAGCGTGCCCGTCTCGGGAGATGGTACGCTGCGGAGCCACGTCCTTCAGTGGAAGGATTGGTGGCGGAATACACATAAGGACTAACCTGGCAGGGTAGTGCAACATATGGCAGTCTCTGGGGTGGTTCCAGCCTGGTTCCAGGGGGGAAAGAACACGCCCAGAGACGACAGAGCGGGCTCTGTCAAGGGAAATACACGGGGCTAGCCAAGTAGGTTTGCAGGTACCATGGAAGAATACACATATGGAGTTGCCGTGAGGGAACCGCTACATATGGAACCCAGCCTACACACACGTTACACAAGCATACGGGTGCAGGCCTGGCGTCAGACGGCCGCAATGTCTGGCACCGTAGGGGTGACGGAGGAGCTCGACAGGGTTAGCCGTTTCCGGGGAACACAACTGGAGACAACAGACGCACGTATCCGGCCCAGAGGGCGGGAGTGGCGTTGCAAGCCGACACTTAGCGATACTGGCCCCTGGGGGCGAGGATGCGGGAAGATACCGGCTCTACACGGAGGCTATAGAATCTAGCGAATGTGTTAGGTGTCGCCCTGCCCGCAGCTCTACATATATCTGTCAGCGAGGCGCCTTGAGCCAGCGCCCAGGAGGAAGCAACACTCCTTGTTGAGTGTGCTCGCGACCCGAACGAGCAAGGCACGTCTTGGGACTGGTAAGCCAAGACGATAGCATCCACTATCCAGTGAGCTATCTCTTGGCTGTCTCCAAGTTCCTCTGCTTGGAGACAGCCGTTCCCTTCTGCTGGCCTCCGTAACAGACAAAGAGTTGCTCTGAGGTCCGAATGCTTTGAGTCTGGTCAACGTAAGCGCGAAGAGCGCGGGCGGGACATAACAAGCCAGGGCTGGGTCTGCCTCCTCCGAAGGCAGTGCTTGCAGGTTCACTACCTGGTCCCGGAAGGGAGTGGTAGGAACCTTGGGCACGTATCCAGGCCGGGGTCTCAGGACAACGTGAGAGTTGTCCGGCCCGAATTCCAGGCACGATTCGTTGACCGAAAGTGCATGCAGGTCCCCTACCCTCTTACCAATGCCGTCCGAAGCACTGTCTTCATTGACAGGATTTTAAGCTCCACCGACTGCAAAGGCTCAAAGGGAGGGCTCTGAAGTGCTCTGAGCACTAGAGCCAAATCCCAAGAGGGTAACGAGTTTGGACGAGGAGGATATAGCCTCCTCGCACCTCTGAGGAACCTGACGATTAGGTCGTGCTTCCCCAAGGACTTACCTTTGACTGCATCGTGATACGCCGCTATTGCTGCGACGTACACTTTGAGGGTGGAGGGAGACAGCCTTCGCTCCAGCCCATCTTGCAGGAAAGAAAGCACGACACTAACCGAACACCTTCGGGGGTCTTCCCGGTGGGAAGAGCACCATTCAACAAACAGGTTCCACTTCAAAGCGTAGAGGCGCCTCGTAGAGGTGGTGTCCACCACTGCCTGTGGTAGACCACCTAGAACCTCCGCGTCCCGTTCAGGGACCAGACATGGAGTTTCCAGAGGTCTGGATGCGGGTGCCAAGAGTGCCCCGTCCCTGAGAAAGAAGTTCCCTTCTCAGGGGAATCGGCCAAGGAGGGGCTGTCGCGAGGAGAGTTAGTTCTGGGAACCAGGTCCGGTTGGGCCAGTAGGGCGCAACTAACAAGACCTGCTCCTCGTCCTCCCTGACCTCACTGGGGGAAACGCATATTTGTGCAGGTCCCGGGGCCAGCTGTGCGCCAGTGCATCCGTGGCGAGGGTGCCCCCGAACAGGGAATAGTACCACTGGCAATGGGTCGAGTCTGGAGAGGCAAACAGGTCTACCTGTGCGGCTCCGAAGAGGTCCCATATCAGCTGGACCGCCTGGGGATGGAGTCGCCACTCTCCCGGAGGTGTCGGCTGCCGTGAGAGCTCATCGGCTGTCCGGTTGAGCGCACCTGGGATATAAATGGCACGAAGCGACCTCAGATGCTTCTGACTCCAAAGGAGGAGGTGGCGGGCGAGTTGGAACATGCAACGGGAGCGTAGACCACCCTGACGGTTGATGTACGCAACGGCCGCAGTGTTGTCCATACGGACCAGTACATGCTTGCTACGTAGCGGCCCCTTGAGGCGGCGCAGTGTCAAGTGTACTGCTAACAACTCGAGGCAATTGAAATGCCAATGCAATTGAGGTCCCGTCCACAGACCTGAAACTGCATGCCCGTTGTACGTGGCCCCCCAGCCCGTGAAGGAGGCATCCGTGAAGAGCACAGCATGCCTGGACACTTGTTCTAGGGGCACCCCGGCCCGGAGAAACGAAGCGTTGGACCACGGGCTGAAAATTGGGCGGCAGTAAGGAGTCACTGGGACCCAGTACTGGCCGCTCTGCCACGCCCACCTCGGGACTCGGCCATGGAGCCAGTGTTGAATCGGTCTCATATGAAGCAATCCGAGCGGCGTTACCATGGCTGCAGATGCCATATGCCCCAGGAGCCTCTGAAAAAAATTCAGAGTGTGTGCCCTCGGCGACAAGCAGGCAAAGCCGCTGCGAATTAGGATGTTTTTTTTTTTTAAACCACCTCTGTCTGCTTCTGGGCCATCGAGAACTGAGTTCTCAACGGCGTTGCCGAAGAGGTCAGCCTGACAGACAGGGGCGTTGAGGAACCGAACTTAGTCGGACTCACGCATATCTGCCAGGTTTAGCCCCAGGTTCCTGGACCACTAGTGTGGACATCGCCTGACCCAGGGAGCGTGCGGTGACTTCCGTCGCCCGGAGAGCGAGGTCCACCGCCGCACGCAGTTCCTGGGTCGGGAATACCCTCGTGCATGCAGGACAGAGGGTAGTGAGAGAGGGAAAAAAATTTATACAGATTTTGGCCCTTTTGGTGTTCCATATTTTGACACCAAATAGTTCCATACTGCTAATTTTTCCAATGCCCATCCGGGGAAAAAGGCACGGGGGTAGGCAAGGCGATTTACGCGTTGCACTACGCCTCAGCCACCCGGGAAAGCATGGCTGTCAACTCTGAATCTGATTCAGCAAGAGCACACACTATTATAGTGGGAAACTCAGCATCATCATTTCCAGCGCATAACAGCCTTCTCTCCGATGCAGCAATTGACATCCGTCCTCTGCCAGAGCCCCAAATGAAACACTAGGTCCCCTTGTTTTTTTAAAAGGACCAGCAATCCCATCTGTAGGCTACCAGCAGGCATGTGAGACAGTGAACGTGGCCGTCAAACTCGACGGCACACGGTGCGCTGAACGCTCAAGCCCTATGAAAAGGCAAGACAAACACCGCACCGACGTGGTCATGTTCTCATGAGAGAACATGAACCACCCACAAACACAGTCTCAGCATGCTTGTGATGCGATAGAGGAGTGGGGGCCCACGGAGATGTACCCGGTGGGGAAGCACCACTGTAATCCTCAGGTCACCAAGGCTTATTAGCCGAAGTAGCCCTTTTCTGGCTTTTGCAAGAAAAGAAACTAGATCGGGGATTAGGCAAAGGGACTCAACCGCGTTTGAGGTTTCATAGTCTCGACCGCGCATCTCTAGCGCCAAGTGACGCGCTGGGTTGCCGTGGCAACCCCCGCTGTCAGCCGGCGCCCGACGGCACACGGCGCGCTGAACGCTCAAGCCCTTATGAGAAAAAGGCTTGAGACAAACAACACGCCGACGTGACCATGCTCTCCTGAGTGAGCATGGATCACCCACGAACGCAATCTCACATTTTTATATGTGAGACTCGTTGTTTACACTCTTCGTAGAAACAGGAAACATTCACTGTTCGGCTCCGAAGTAAAAAAGCAATGATCAAGCATTCCACTTCCTTATTTATACCCGCACTGCGGGGCGGTGCGTGGAATGCGTGAATCGTATGCCAATCTCCATTGGCTCGTTTTTAACACACTCGAAGTAGATTGGTCTCTGAGATCAGATCCCAATTCGTCGGTCAGTTCCGATGTACGTCGAACGTGACCGACTGAAAGGGAACCCAAAACTGCAGCTACAACCTGTCCACATACAATACCACACGTTAGACACTTTATTTCCACTTTTCGAATATTTTCTTCATTTTTTTTTAAAATAAACACATTTCCGATCTGATATGTGATGGGAAAAGGAAGTAGAGCGAGTTTGACAAAAGGCGGATTCGAACCTCAGTTTGAATTGCATCAAAATGTAAAGGATTAGTTCATTTTAAAATGAAAATGTCCTGATAATTTACTCATCCCCATCTCATCCAAGATGTTCATGTCTTTCTTTCTTCAGTCGTAAATAAATAGTTTTTGAGGAAAACATTCCAGGATTTTTCTTCACATAATAGACAATGGCAACCAAAATGTTGAAGGTCCAACTCAATGCAGTTTCAAAGGGCTTCAGAGTCTTATGTTTTATTAGTTGTGTACAAGCATTAACAAGTTGTCCTGACAACAACATCACTGTTGCCAAAAGCCAAGAAAGTCTAAAATGAATGTTTTGTACGTGTGGAATGAGGAGGCTACAAAACCACTGTGAATCACATACTCTGCATGTTTTACACACAGGACGCGTGGCGCATGCCGGGTCAGTATATAGTGGTGATGCAGAACGGAACGCACGTGAACCAGGTGGAGCGCACTGTGCGCCGACTCCGCGCAAAAGCTGCAAAACGTGGATACCTGATCGAAATACTGCAGACTTATTCTGGAGCCTTCCACGGGTTTCTGGTGAAAATGAGCAGCGATGTTCTTCACATGGTAATTTATAGACACTATTACACAATAATGCTCTCAGTTTAAGTATTTTATACCTAGGAATGTTTGAACAGGATTATGGACTGAAAAAAAGAAAACTGGAAATGGAATCAAAATAATTCAGTTATTGTCTGTCTTATTCATTCCATCGCTTGTGTTTTTGGCAGGCAGTAAAGCTGCCCCATGTGGAATACATCGAAGAGGATTCCTCCATCTTTGCCCAGAGCATTCCATGGAATCTGCAGCGCATCCTTCAAAGCAAACATGAGCCTGGAAAATACGCACCACTCAGTGAGTTTAAGTCTCCTCTCTCTACTCTTTCCCAAACACTTTAATGTAACTTCTAAAATGATATTCTGAGATCCTGAAGTGACAGATTTGCCTTCTGCACTGTGTGCTTTTTATGGTAATAAAATGTTTAATCTTGAATCTTCAATCCTTGTTCAAGTATTTTGCCATTTATGGTTCTTGATCTGTTGAACCGTCATGCTTGTGTGTATGTAGATGACGGTGCAAAGGTGGGAGTGTATCTTTTAGACACAAGCGTTCAGGTGACTCATCGTGAGGTTGAGGACAGAGTGATGGTGACGGACTTCAATAGTGTGCCAGAGGAGGACGGGGTCAGAGTTCACAGACAGGTTGGTAAATGTTATTAAATATTTTATAACAACTGCACGTAAGTGCTAATGAGAAGCATTTGTCCATCCCTTTCTACGGTCTTCTGCCCACAGGCTAGTCAGTGTGACAGTCATGGCACGCACATAGCAGGAGTGGTCAGTGGACGGGACTCGGGTGTAGCTCGGGGTGCCAGTGTAAACAGTGTCCGAGTATTGAACTGCCAAGGCAAGGGTACCGTGTCAGGAGCTTTGGCAGGTAAACCAAAGCATAAAATAAAATAAAGTAAAATAAATTGATTCATCGTATCTAACATAAGTTTCTTTATATAATATGTGTATATATATATATATATATATATATATATATATATATATACCGATCAGGCATAACATTATGATTTATCTGATTTAAATCATACCTAATATTGTGTGTTCCTAGCCTGACAAGCCAGACCCACATCAAGATGTTGGGTCTGGAAACTCACCATTGACAGGGCTCAATCTGAGGGGCGGGATAAATGGTTGTCTTTCAAATTCCCTCTGCATGTAATTGGATAGCGCCATGAGCGCCACAACCAACCAGAGCAAAGAAGGTGAAGCCGAGCTAACGTTAGTTGATAGACTTTCGCCATATCCGGTAGGCAAAACTTTTAACACATCTTCTTTTCTTAAGAATGACTTCAGTGCCGTTCTTTGTTCTTTTCTCAAAGAAAAGCTTAACTCCAAGTCTTCCAGAGTCGCGGCCAAAGCCGATTCAAAAGACCGCTGTTAGCCAGCTTCTGTGTTTACGAGTAGCACGCAGAACCTCCGCAACTCTGCCGTGACGTGCCGTCATTATGTTAAGCCCGCCCACCGACTCTACACACGCTGTGATTGGCCTGACCAGAGTTTGGTTTTTCCAGCTCTCAGGTCTACCGAGAGTTGCTAGACTACACTCGCGGCAAAATAAATGTTCTGCCGCTAGGGTGCATCTAGATTTCTAGGCTAGTGTGGTCCCGCTTTTGCTGCCAAAACAGCCCTGACCCGTTGAGGCATTGACTCCACCAGACCCCTGAAGGTGTACTGTGGTATCTGGCTCCAAGATGTTAGCAGCAGATCCTTTAAGCCCTGTAAGTTGCGTGGTGGGGCCTCCATGGATCTGACTTGTTTGTTCAGCACATCCCACTGATGCTCGATTGGATTGAGATCTGGGGAATTTGGAGGCCAAGTCAACTCCTCAAAATCGTTGTTGTGTTCCTTAAACCATTCCTGAACCATTTTTGCTTTGTGGCAGGGCGCATTATCCTGCTGAAAGAGGCCACAGTCACCAGGGAATACCGTTTCCATGAAAGGGTGTACATGGTCTGCAACAATGCTTAGGTAGGTGGTACGTGTCAAAGTAACATCCACATGGATGGCAGGACTCAAGTTTTCCCAGCAGAACATTGCCCAAAGCATCACACTGCGTCCGCCGGCTTGCCTTCTTTTCTATAGTGCATTCTGGTGCCATGTTTTCCCCAGGAAAGTGGCGCACCTGGCCATCCACGTGATGTAAAAGAAAACATGATTCATCAGACCAGGCCACCTTCTTCCATTGCTCCGTGGCCAGTTCTGATGCTCACGTGCCCACTGTTGGTGCTTTTGGTGGAGGAAAGGGGTCAGTATGGGCACCCTGACTGGTCTGCGGCTATGCAGCCCCATACACAACAAACTGAAATGCACTGTGTATTCAGACACCTTTCTATCAGAACCAGCGTTAACTTCTTGAGCAATTTGAGCTACAGTAGCTCGTCTGTTTGATCGGACCACACGGGCCAGCCTTCACTCCCCACGTGCATCATTAAGCCTTGGCCAACCATGATCCTGTCGCCGGTTCACCACTGTTCCTTCCTTGGAGCATTTTTTATAGATACTGACCACTGTAGACCGGGAACACCCCACAAGAGCTGCAGTTTTGGAGATGCTCTGACCCAGTCGTCTAGCCATCACAATTTGGCCCTTGTCAAACTCAATAAAATCCTTACGCTTGCCCATTTATCCTGCTTCTATTACATCAACTTTGAGGACAAAATGTTCACTTGCTGCCTACACACTAACAGGTGCCATAATGAAGAGATAATCAGTATTATTCACTTCACGTCATAATGTTATGCCTGTAAATATACGGTGTAAATATATGGACTGCATTTATATAGCGCTTTTAACAGACCAATGGCCATCCAAAGAGCTTTACACATTGTCTCACATTCACCCATGGCGGTGTCTGCCATGTAAGGCGCCATCCAGCTCGTCGGGAGCAGCTGGGGTTAGGTGTCTTGCTCATGGACACCTCGACACTTGGTCATATATATATATATATATAGTGTCAGGTGCTTTGGCAGGTAAACATAAGGCATAAATATATAAAAATATATATATGTATTATATAATAGTAAATAAAAGGAAAAATAATAATGAAAAAAATATTTATTTTAAAATAATAAACACTTTTAGGAGCTTTGGCAGGAAAAAAAAAAAAAAAATTATATGATATGAATTTATATTTGAACTCTGTTGCAGGTCTGGAGTACATCCAGTCATCTCTGATGTCTCAGCCTATCAGACCTGTGATCCTACTGCTACCATTTGTAGGGGGATTCAGTCGCACCCTCAACGCTGCCTGCAGGAAAATGGTCGAATCTGGCACAGTGCTTATTGCTGCAGCTGGTAACTACAACGATGATGCTTGTCTGTACTCACCAGCCTCAGAGCCCGAGGTACCGGCCTGAGATTACAATGGGTTGAATCCTTCAGAAAAGCATTTACTTGTCAATATAATCGGGTTTGACATCATTTGTTCCCCTGCTGCAGGTGATAACAGTAGGGGCTGTTAATTTCGCTGACCAGCCGTTGAGCACTGGGAAGACAGGCACCAACGTGGGCCGCTGCGTGGATGTGTTCGCACCCGGCGATGACATCATCAGCGCATCCAGTGATTGCTCTACCTGCTTCACTACCAAGAGCGGAACGTCACAGGCAGCGGCACATGTTGCTGGTTAGCACACACACACACATACATGTTAATGCATACAATTTATTAGTGCATGTTTTATCAGTCTGTCCATATAACCAGCTGTGGTCCGTGGTTTTCAGGTGTAGCGGCGGTGCTCCTGAATCTGAGTCCAAACTCCAGCTCTGCTGAGCTTCTGCAACAGCTCCTCTATCATTCAGTCAAACAGGTCATTAACCCAGACTCTCTGCCACAGGACAGCCGCCTCACTACACCCAACATGGTGGTCGCCCTGCCCGACCCTGCCTCCACACACACAGGTCAGATTTCACGAGAAAAGCTTCAACAATGTGTCTTGCTGAGCAACAACAGTAATAATATGGACTGATATTAGTCTAACGTATGATGATTATTTTAATGCTATAATTAGCAGATTGCAATAAATTAATAATATCATGTAATATAACACCATTTTTTATATGAACCTTTAATACTTTAATTCTATAATTAGCTGACTGCAATGAAATTATTTAATAAAATATAAAACCATTTTTAATATTAACCCCTAATTAAATACTATAGTGCTTTCATATTATATTATTTTAATACTTTATTAATATGTATTATTAATATTAACCTTATTTATTGTTTTGTTTTACTGGTATATTTACATACTGTATTTAGTAGTGACTTTCATCATGTAACGTTTTATTTAATATTATATTTATCATACTGCACTGAATAATATAATACATATAATATAATATAATATTAATAATACTAACCTTATTTATTGTTTTGTTTTACTGGTTTATTAACATATTAATTGTGTGTTTATTAGTGACATTCATCATGTAACATTTTATTTAATATTATATTTATTATACTGCACTGAATAATATAATACATATAATATAATATAATATAATATATAATATAATATAATATAATATAATATAATATAATATAATATAATATAATATAATATAATATAATATAATATAATATAATATAATATAATATAATATAATATAATATAATATAATATAATATAATATAATTAATATAATATAATATAATATTAATAATACTAACCTTATTTATTGTTTTCTTTTACTGGTTTATTAACATATTAATTGTGTGTTTATTAGTGACATTCATCATGTAACATTTTATTTAATATTATATTTATTATACTGCACTGAATAATATAATATAATATAATATAATTAATATAATATAATATAATATAATATAATATAATATAATATAATATAATATAATATAATATAATATAATATAATATAATATAATATAATATAATATAATATAATATAATATAATATAATATAATATTAATAATACTAACCTTATTTATTGTTTTGCTTCACTGGTTTATTAACATATTAATTGTGTGTTTATTAGTGACATTCATCATGTAACGTTTTATTTAATATTATATTTATTATACTGCACTGAATAATATAATAAATATCATTAATATAATATAATATTAATAATACTAACCTTATTTATTGTTTTGTTTTACTGGTTTATTAACATATTAATTGTGTGTTTATTAGTGACATTCCTCATGTAACATACTGTACATAAAATTGTATAATTTATTGCATTTTATTCTTCCCTGGAACAATTTGGAGCAGTTAAACTTCCAAAATGGTATTAAACCATTTTTGGTAGTCTGTTACTGGACGGTTTAGGCTCGTTTAGGTGGATGCTTTTGCAGGTAGACCAGTTTAAGACTATAGACTAGCTCCATTTCCAACAGTTAAATGACAAATAAATGCATACTCTGTGAGTCCTCCACTAGATATGTTTGATTACACCATCTGGATGCTCAGAATTGATCGGCTGAATGCATATTTTAAACAGCTTATTGTACACGCAAGTTAATCGCCGCATTGCAACGTACACACTTACAGACAGTAGCTCACACATCACGTGCAGATCGCCTGCACAGAATCATTCAGTAGCGCAGAAATGTATTGTCAACACTGTCCTGTGATTTATTAATAAAATAGCTTAGAAACTGAAAAGTTCTAGCATATATTTCTTAGTAACTAAAACCCACAGCTTCACTATCGCTGCCAGGTAGATTTAATTCACACGCAATCGCACCCTCACTAATGCATTCATGTAAATGTAATCTTTACAGTAACTTTATCTGAATCTGATTTAGAATGAGCAGAAATCTGAGAAATATAACGACCCTTGATAAAAATAAGCTATTATGTAGGAGCAATGTGGCAGCGCTGAGTCATATGCTGTACACAAGGCGACCCGTGTTCAAGTCTCAGCTCAAGTTTCAGGCTTATTTGTTCATTAATGAAGTCTTCAACGACTAGTCGACATCGACTTTTGATCACATACATGTCGACTTAAAAAAAAAAAAAAACTGAAGTCGTTCAACTAGTAATGATCAAGGTGGCCTTAAATGCTGTTTGTTGTGTATTTTTAACGTAGTTGCCACTACATGTGTGTTTTCTCACAGGAGAGGATCTGCTCTGTAGAACGGTTTGGTCTGAGAGGTCAGGCGCTTCAGGTTTTGCCACAGCTTTGGCCCACTGTCGCAACGGTGAAGAGATGCTGAGCTGCTCCAGTTTCTCACATAACGGCGCAAGAGCTGGAGAAAGACTGGAGGTCATTATCAGAGAAAGTTTGTTCAGTATCCTCAAAAAAAATGTTAAACTGTCAACCTGATGCAAGTCACTTCTCTACACAAGAGAGTGAGTAAAGTAATGTTTAGTAATTTACTTTCTGACAGGTGAGAGATGGGCAGAAAGAGTGTGTTGCTGTCAATGGGAACGGGGGGCAAGGTGTGTACGCTGTAGCGCGCTGTTGTACAGGCCATAAAGCTCAGTGCCAGATGATAGAGAGTCCCGAGAGAGGTGCGGATGCAGAATGTCCCCCAGACCACCAGTTGACAGGTGACAGATGGTTTTTGCACTGCAGCGTTTTTCATAAATTCAAGAAATTATGATTCACTAATGGAATGTGCTGGGTCAGTGGAAGTTAAAGGGTCATGAAACCCCCAAAAACTTTTTTTGAGATGTAAACAGATATGTATAGGCTGCACATCATTGAAAACACTAAAGGTACTCATTAACACTAGAACCGCCAGGGGTCGCTGTATACCTAAAACTGCCAGCGGGTAAAATTTACCCATGCAGATTATTACTGTATTGATACGGCTAAAAACGTAATATGTCACTGTATTATGCCACTATCTTCACAAAGTAATGTATACACTCACCTAAAGGATTATTAGGAACACCTGTTCAATTTCTCATTAATGCAATTATCTAATCAACCAATCACATGGCAGTTGCTTCAATGCATTTAGGGGTGTGGTCCCGGTCAAGACAATCTCCTGAACTCCAAACTGAATGTCAGAATGGGAAAGAAAGGGGATTTAAGCAATTTTGAGCGTGGTATGGTTGTTGGTGCCAGACGGGCCGGTCTGAGTATTTCACAATCTGCTCAGTTACTGGGATTTTCATACATAACCATTTCTAGGGTTTACAAAGAATGGTTTGAAAAGGGAAAACATCCAGTATGCGGCAGTCCTGTGGGCGAAAATGCCTTGTTGATGCTAGAGGTCAGAGGAGAATGGGCCGACTGATTCAAGCTGATAGAAGAGCAACTTTGCCTGAAACAACCACTCGTTACAACCGAGGTATGCAGCAAAGCATTTGTGAAGCCACAACACGCACAACCTTGAGGCGGATGGGCTACAACAGCAGAAGACCCCACCGGGTACCACTCATCTCCACTACAAATAGGAAAAAGAGGCTACAATTTGCACAGTCTCACCAAAATTGGACAGCTGAAGACTGGAAAAATGTTGCCTGTACTGATGAGTCTCGATTTCTGTTGAGACAGTCAGATGGTAGAGTCAGAATTTGGCGTAAACAGAATGAGAACATGGATCCGTCATGCCTTGTTACCACTGTGCAGGCTGGTGGTGGTGGTGTAATGATGTGGGGGATGTTTTCTTGCCACACTTTAGGCCCCTTAGTGCCAATTGGGCATCGTTTAAATGCCACGGCCTACCTGAGCATTGTTTCTGACCATGTCCATCCCTTTATGACCACCATGTACCCATCCTCTGATGGCTACTTCCAGCAGGATAATGCACCATGTCACAAAGCTCGAATCATTTCATATTGGTTTCTTGAACATGACAATGAGTTCACTGTACTAAAATGGCCCCCACAGTCACCAGATCTCAACCCAATAGAGCATCTTTGGGATGTGGTGGAACGGGAGCTTCGTGCCTTGGATGTGCATCCCACAAATCTCCATCAACTGCAAGATGCTATCCTATCAATATGGGCCAACATTTCTAAAGAATGCTTTCAGCACCTTGTTGAATCAATGCCACATAGAATTAAGGCAGTTCTGAAGGCGAAAGGGGGTCTAACACAGTATTAGTATGGTGTTCCTAATAATCCTTTAGATGAGTGTAGAGTCATGAAATGATTATTTTTAGTCATCAACTATGTTTTTGTCCTGTTGTTTTATGCTATTTTAAGCAGGCTACACTAATCACTTTTTGGTGACTATAGGCTAAACCAGCCTGCAATGACGACGAGAATTAGATGGAAATAAATACATATTTGGGTGGTGTGATATTATAATAAAATGTCATTAATCCCATATTAAGATCACCCATGTTATTTAACTAAAATACCCTAAATAGACAATGAAGAGCAATAATAAATTCACAGCACTGCATAAGATATATGACAACTTACGATAAGGATAACATCCGAATTCAAGCGCACAGTTTGACCTAATTAATTATTCATTTGTATAGTTATATCATTTATAATTTGAATAAGAGAACAACACCAATAAACTTGGGATAATCATGAAAATTGTTTTATTCATTCCATCATATCAGATTTTTTTTTTTTTTTTTCAGGAGACGGGCAGACTTGAATAAATAGCAACACAGTAGCAAACAATACTCAATACAAAAATGTATAATTAATCCAAAGTTTGAACATTTATAAATAGTCAAAAACATCTTTATTTGACCGTGCTTTGTGTAAATTTTACCCTGTGGCGGTTCTAGTGTTAATGTTATTCATATGTGAAAAATAGTTATTTTTGCATTTTTCAGAGCGATTTCTGTCTTCCGGTTAGGGCTGCTCGATTATGGCAAAAATCATAATCACGATTATATTGGTCAATATTGAAATCACGATTATTTAACACGATTATTGGTGGGTCATATGATCAAAATCTTATTTAATGATATGAGTAATTTTAAATGTCAGTGAAATTTCACAATTATCCATACTTTTACAATTATCCATAGCAAAAACTAATACTAGGTTCATTAATGCAAGTAGGCTAAATGTCCTCAAAACAGCTAAAGAGGACAAGTAAACAGTCCTCAATAAAATAAAAACAAAGAAACTAGTTAAACTAACAAAACCAACAAAAAATACAACAGAAAATACAAATAAAATAAACAGGTTTTCCAGGAAGATGTACTAACAGTGATATTTAGATGAGTAATACACAGCAGAAATAGAATAAAGTAAAAAAAAAAAAATTAACAAAACTGCTGTATAAATGAAATATTGACTAATTCTTATTTAAAACGAATAAAAAGATATTCATTCAATAGCAGTGAGTGATTTTATCTTTGTCTTTTTTTGTTAGATTAACAATGACTGCTGCTGACGTTGGTGTCGGCTGCTGTCCCTTTAAGAGCTGCGCGTACCATAGGCCCACTGTTATACGCGCGCTCTTTCTCTGTGTTCATTTAAGACATAACCGACTGCGTGTACGAGGATACTTACCAAAAAGGCATTTCGATATATTTGTGTGTACTAGACTATCTGACCGTTTAGGCGTGTATCTGAAGCCCATAGTATACTTTGCTTATGCGCGTTCCGCCCATTCCGCCCCGTCTCAGAGCGCGCGCGCTGGTGGTCGCCTATGGAACAGCATTTCTTTCGCAGCTTAATGCGCTTTTAATAGCATTGTTTGGTATCAAGCACGTCCCGCAGTTTGTCAACAGTAGATTGCATTTTACATCACTCTCTTATTCAGCTGATTTGGATGTTAAGTTTTGGGTTAGAGAGGAATGCAATTGCACTGCTGTCTGCTGTGAAGGAAAGGAGAGTGTGCTGACTGAACGCGGGAAGCGGTACAGTAATCGTTTTACCTCGATTGTCTTATTTTCATAATCGTTGGAAGCCAAAATCTGCTCCGTGCTCCAATTTCTTAATTTATGTCAGGTGTGCAAAATAACCTGTAGGTAATTAACAATATTTTGAATGAAATATCAACAAGAATCAAAAGCCACGTCTTCTCCGTTTTATTTGTGGTCACAGACATGCACTACCTCCCAGTCCCTTCACTTATACCCCGATCTAGTTTCTTTTCTGGTGCACCAGAAAAGGGGCTACTTTGGCTGATAAGCCTGGGTGACTTGAGGTTTACAGTGAGGCTTCCCTGCCGAGTTCATCACCGTGGGCCCCCCATAATTATAATAATATAATATTAATCAAATGATCTTACATATGGACATTTTAAGACCTTTTTTATTCATGTGAATTTTTTATTGTTTTTTTTTCTAGAGATCTAATTTCTAATCTCATGCATTTATTTCGAAATTATTCTCTTAATGAGTAAAGTTTCTGCTGTCAGAACAGAGTTCTTATCCTAATGACAACACGATAGTCTTTGCGTTCATTTCTGTTCACGTTTCTATTCAGGCTGCAGTTCTTCCTCTTCATCTGGGGACGTATCAGACTCCGAACGACCTCTACATGGCAGCCGCAGGGCATGTCCTGCTAAAAGGGGTGTAACGTCATATGCCTCCTGCTGCCACACGTCCTCTCTGGAGTGTCAGCTGAAGGAACACAACCCCACAGGTCACAGCGAGCAGGTGACTTACTCTCACAAGACTCAGTGAATACAAAAACAAATGCACGGCTCATTCATACAAGTGGCCGTTTAACTCCTGAATCTGTTGTACAACTGTGGATTCATTGAAACACGACTTAAAGGGTTAGTTCACCCAAAAATGAAAATGATTCACCCTCATGTCGTTTCAAACCCATAAGAATTTCATTCATGTTCCGGAAAACAAATGAAGATATTTTTTAATGAAATCCGAGAGAATTTTCTTCACCCAAAACTCATTCATAAAGAATAATCATCTTAAAATAAACGCTTGAGCTTCCGTTTGCCAGGGTTGAGTGCTCTATGTACGTCCACCGATCAGTGTTTGTCTAACTAAAAGCCAACATTAAATCAGTTCATCTTATAAAGCGATCATGCCTCTTTAGAGGACTTGGATTAAACCACTCGATTCATATGGATTTCTTTTTAAAGTGACTTCTGTGAGAGCTTCATACATCACTACACTATTGATATTTTGCTGAAATGTCCCTAATATTACGGAGCTTGTACCTAAACAGAACTAACCTGCATTATTTCTTTTAGGTGGAAGTTTCATGTGAGGACTCCTGGACACTGACAGCCTGTCAGGCTCTTTCGCGTGGTTCTCCGTCTGGAGGGGCATTTGCTTTGGGAAACACCTGCGTGGTTCGTACATCTGGAGGAGATAAAGGAGCTGCCGCCATCGCCACCTGCTGCAGGCACCGCCCGTCCCACCAGCCACTTGACCACTGAAGACTGCGTGTTCCTCTTTCCTCCCTTCTCTAAACACGTAGCCAAGGACATAACTGCTATAACACAGAATAGTTGGAGGCATGACACAAGCAAGTTCAATTCTGTCACTGCGGAATATTACACGATGGAGAAGAGCATTGTAACTGGATATAACCATAACCAATCTACACGCTAAAACATTTTAAAATAGCCATTTAAACTGCAAAACACATTGATGCATCTTAAATAAGGAACACATTCGGAACAGTGAGCCTTAGATGATGGGAAATGTAAATGTAAAAATAGAAGAAACAATGATATTGGCCGATATATTTAAAATATGGACCAATACTGATAAATTGACAAACCTCCTCCAATATTGCTAAATGATAATAATAATCGATAACACAGTGTAGTAAAGGTGCAATAGGTGATCTGGGAAATGCCAACATGAGCCTGCTAGAATTGAAAGCATATGATCCCACCATCCCTGCAAATCGCCGTCCAAAGCCACTCCTCCTCCGAAAACACATGAACCAGTGAGAAAACTTTACAGTGAGGGGAGAAACAAGTGTTTGCTTGCATACATAAGTATGTGATCGTGAAATGACTTCAGGTCAGATGTTGACTTGACAAATTAAAGAATGCACTGTATTTCAGCTTTATTGATATGCGATTTCAGGATATAGCAGCAACAGTTGGATCTCACTGAATTATCTGCAAAGTCAGCAGTACATAGAACTGTATTGTCATACCTGAAATGTAGATACTTGTGGTCGGTTTAGAAGGAAAGCCATTCTCACACTGTCTGAACGCGCTGATGATGTATGATGTCTTTGTGAACAGGCTGCACAGTGGTATACAAACACGTTGACTGACAGGAAACGCATTCCATCATTAAATTCGGACCGAATGCAATGATTGAACCATTTTATAGAGACAGAGCATATTTAGGCCACGCCCACACTGGTGGGTAGGGGGTGGGCAATGCAACGCTCTCCATTGACTTTGCGTGAAGCTGCCTCCTTGTCATTTCTGACTTATAACAAAAAACAGAACAAGGTCTAAAAGCTGCTGTGACAAGGTGTACAGTAAACAAGCTTAAAAAAACCCCACAGAGCTACGTTTTTATAAGCTGTCGACCCCCAAACACGAGCGTTTAAGGAAACAAAAGTGGATACAGGCAATAAAACGTGAAGCATCAGCAGGAAGAATGGGTACATTTTGGGATCCTGACACTCAGTATGCCTACGTGTGCAGTAAACATTTTGCCACTGTTAAAGTCAAATATCCAAATGTCAGTTTTATATATTATATTTCCTGTCGCTGATTACGTTCCCCTCTAGTGGGTGTAATTCTCAGTGTAATATAACATGTTGCGCTCGGTCTCAATTGCCTGTATCCACTTGTGTCTTTAAATGCTCGTTTTTTTGGGTTGACAGCTTATAAAAACTTATGGGTTTTTTAGCTTGCTTGCTGTACACCTTGTCATATAGCAGCTTTTAGACGTTGTTCTGTTTTTTGTTATAAGTCAGAAATGAAAGGAGGCGGCCTCGCACAATACAAAGTCAATGGAGTCAGTTGGATTGTTTACCCCCTGGTGGGCGTGGTTTTCAGATTTTGACATATGTCGCTCTGTCTCTATGGTCCTACGCCTTCCACAGAAGATTTATATTTATAAAAATACATCTAGACCACTTAAAAGTGATTGCTATTAGGGTATGAGGAGACTTTCAACCAGCATAAAATAAAATAAAAAAAATTATATATATATATAATCACCTATTGCACCTTTAATATTTTTAATATTTACATTCTGAAAGATCAATGTTTACTATTTTGGAAAGAGCATTATCTATTATTATGCATGTGCCCTGTTTATAAGAGTATCATTCTTTTTTATAAATGTATATTTTTACATAACTTTTATACAAACTTTATGAGTAATGGTCTAAAATCAACTTCAGACTTGACACGTACAAATGTCACACAATCTGTGAAAAGTTGTGCATTCCAGTTTTTCCTTTTTTATACCAAATGATTTCATTGTCAAACTCTGATGTACAAATTAAAATGTGGTTTTAACATGCATTAACAGATTCCTTTACACATCTTTACACACTCGCAGCAGAAATGAATCAGAAGAATCCCCAGTTATTAAAAACTCAAGCATCTTCAACCCCATCCTGACACCCAGCTTAAAAATGCAAGCCTCGTCACAGATCTGCCGAGTGGTTGGTACAGCATCTACAGGTGTAGGAAAGGTTAAAAAAAAAAGGTTGATCGGAGGGAGGAGGATCAGATTTGATGATGGTTTTATCACACCCTGTTCACTCAAGTACACAGAATATAAACAAACTCCGTTTTTTTGGGCTCCTTTAGTGAAAACCAGTTTAGGCAGCTGAGCTGAAATTAGTGTGATATCTTTGCGAATGTGCATATTCATGCGAAATAAGAAAGATGCCTTATGTTCAGGCACTGATCTGATGAATTGTCCCCTCAATCGTCACTGAACCCTGTGCCTTCAGCCCAATACATTTAGAAAAAGTCCTCCGGTCATCCTAAAATCACTTCTACGGCGATGAATTAGCAATGAATCATTTACTCCAAAGTATAAAGGCAGTTGTGTTGTGAGTGCTGCAGTGTTTCGCTGTCTATTAGAGGATAACACCAAGAGAAAGAGTCAAAAAAGTCCAATACCCCTCTGAAAAAAAAAACTGTTTAAACCAGCCTCAACAGGTTTGCTGGGTTTACCTGGTCACCCAGCCTAAACAATCTTGAGTTAACGTGCCCAAAATCACTCTAAAACCAGCAAACCAGGCTGACCCTGTTGTAAAAACCATGTTAAACCAGTTCAAGATGGTGTGCTGGTTTTATCATCAAGTGTTTAAGTGCTCGAAAACCCCCCAAAACCAGCTAATCAGGCTTTCCCGCTGAGAAAAAAAAAAAATCTTAAACCAGCCTTAAGTGGTTTGCTGGTTTTACCTGGTCTCCCACATTGATAATTCTCGAGTCAGAGTTCCCAAAATCACTCTAAAACCAGCAAACCAGGCTGGCCGGGTTGAAAAAACAACCAAAAAACATGTTAAACCAGTTTAAGATGGTATGCAGGTTTTACCAGACCAATCAAGAGTTTAAGTGCCCAAAACCCCCTAAAACCAGCTAAGCAGGCTTGCCCTCTAAAAAAGTATAAGCTCCCAGTCTGATTAAGCTGGTCTGTTTGCTGGTATTAAATGGCTTTTGGCCACTAAACCAGCTGAACACGGCTAAGCCAGACTGGAGCATAAACCAACTAAGACCGGCATACCCGTTTAGGCTGGTTTAAGAGGTTTTTTTTTTTCTCAACAGGTGGACCAGCACATTTCAGCTTGGGCCAGTTTACTCAGTTCTTTTCCTCTGAAAAGTCTCTGACACGTACAAACACGCGAAGAAGCACGTCAAAAAAAGCATCAATGTGAAAGTTTCCGAAAAACCAAGCAAAGAGCAGGTGACTGTGAGGTAAAAAGCAGCACTACGGTTCACTCTTTCAGCAAACGTTTGTGTGAGGTGGTGTTGAGGTCTTTCCTCTGTAAACATTGAAGCGACGTCACTAAGTGTTTTAGTCTAAAAACAAAATGAGCAGCAAACGGCAGATGAATCACCCTGCGGACTCCCTGAAAGAGAGACATCACAGGCCCGGCTCAAACAAGCGGCTGTGACGCACGGGACACCAACTGTGTCCTCATATGGCGCTCTGAGATGAGCGCGGCCGAGCGGATGTGTGCGTTGTTATCATAATGTCGAGCGAGTTCAGGCATTTGTGTAGCATGATGTGTCCACTGGTTTGTCTCAAGACGAGGACGCGAGCAGTGTAGGAGACGAGACGAGTAAAGGCACTTTACTGCTCTGTGACAACTTCCCATCCTCTTAACCACCTCTTACTCTTTCCCCTCCCCCTTCATCCCCTTTCTGCCCGATCCTCGCCCCGTCATTCTATCGCATAAGGCAGACTGAATGGAAAAGATGCAGGCAAACGAACAACAACAAAAGAAAAAGGGACAAATTTGGCAAAATTAACCCTGAAAAGTGTCTTCACGTCCTAGACCTTCATACCAGAGCGGCACAAGACAACATCAAAACAGATGAACAGAAAGAGTGAGATGACCCACTGCTGATTGTAGCACTCATTGTCTTTCAGGAGGAAGAATCGTCCATTGGACAGTAGCGTCTCTGTTTGTTGCATATGTGTCTTAGGACGCATCTGCTGATGCAATGTGTCTTCCGCTGTAAGGTCTGTCCCCCATGTCCACAGTCATATTTCTCTGTCTAGCTCTTGCGTAAACAGCTCGTGTCTTCTGCTGCACACTGTTCCTATCCAGAAAGTCAAGGATGGACAGAGCAGCGAGGGACATGTCTTGTCCAATTGTCTCCACATGATGAATCTGTCACAAACTGAATTCAAATATAAAGTGCATTTTAAAAATACCAGCAAAAATGAGAAGGGGGAAAAAAACGGTGTGATTATTTGACTCTCAGAGACTTGGCAAGTTCCTCTTTTTTTTTTTCTTCGAATAGATTTGAGGCACCTCAAACAGATCCAGAAAAAAAATAAAGAAAATCAGTAAAGGATTCTTAAAAATATTATTTTACATTTGAAATTACACTTATGGAACACATCTTTACATTTCTCATGAATAGTATCTACTTAATTACATTGGCAAATATACGCTGACTGATTTCTTTTAAAACACCCCGTCTGGCACCATAGTAGTAGTAGTTCTGCGTAAAAAAACGTCAAGGAAATGAAAGCCTCCGTTTTTAAAGTCCAATTCGTCTGACAGAACTCATCGAGGCAGACGAAACATCTAAATTACTTGCAAGACATGAACTCTAATTTCTTCCAGCCAGGCTTTGACCACCAAAAGAAGAAAAAAAACAAGAAAAAAAAACCAAGATATTCGCATCTGTTCACGTCTTCGACGAGGCGGCTTGAAGAGCGAGCGCTCCGACGGACCCTTTGGCTGCTTTGTGTCGCTTGATTTCCAGTCCCTAGAAGATCAAATGCAGTTTTCTGATTGTGTGTTTAGAGCCACAACATCTTTCCGTCGGAGGGACATTTTTTGGTGTTGTTTTCTTGCGCACAAACAATGAGAAACGTTAGGGGTCCACATCTTCTAGATCACTTCGAGAATCACCCAACATCATTGGGGATTCGGATCCCTAAGAGAAAGAGAGGGAGAAATGATAACATATAATTATTTATTAAATATAATTATTTATTAAACACAAGAATGTTTTATTATAATGCTGCTGACTGTTTTATGATATAATTGATGATGGACTGCTAAATTAGTGAGACCTGTCTGAGGCTTCGGTCTGAGTTCTCATTGGCTGGGCTGCCGTCTGATCCATTGCTGCTGCCGGACTGCTCCTTCTCGTTCAGTAAAGCTGTGGCATAAGCCAGAGTGTCCTAAACACAAAACCATCATTAATTGAGGTCCATTCAGCAGGTCAAATGCAGTGGTTCTCGCAAATGAATCTTAAAATGAAATCCTGCCATCATTTACTCACCCTCATGTCATTCCAAACCAATAAGACTTTCATTCATCTTCGGAACACAAATTAAGATATTTTAATGAAATCTGAGAGATTTCTGTCCCTCCATTGATAGTCTACTCAACAACCACAACCAGATGCTTCAAAACGTCCATAAAGAGTTTGTAAAATGTATCCATCCGTATATTATGAATCAAGCGGTTTAGTATACATTTTCTGAAAATACACGATTGCTTTATATGATGAAGTTGAAGAGATTTAATTTTTGCTTTTATTCAACCATACTTGACAAACCTCACTGGTTCTCAACTCAAACATGCTGCGTTACACTAAAATGAACCTCATTGGTTCTTGCAGAAGCTCAAACATGCTGTGTAACACACGAGAATGAACCTCATTGGTTCTTGCAGAAGCTCAAACATGCTGCGTAACACACGAGAATGAACCTCATTGGTTCTTGCAGAAGCTCAAACATGCTGTGTAACACACGAGAATGAACCTCATTGGTTCTTGCTGAAGCTCAAACGTGCTGCGTAACACACGAGAATGAACCTCATTGGTTCTTGCTGAAGCTCAAACGTGCTGCGTAACACGAGAATGAACCTCATTGGTTCTTGCTGAAGCTCAAACGTGCTGCGTAACACACTAGGATGAACCTCATTGGTTCTTGCAGAAGCTCAAACGGGCTGCGTAACACACTAGGATGAACCTCATTGGTTCTTGCAGAAGCTCAAACGGGCTGCGTAACACACTAGGATGAACCTCATTGGTTCTTGCAGAAGCTCAAACGGGCTGCGTAACACACTAGGATGAACCTCATTGGTTCTTGCTGAAGCTCAAACGTGCTGCGTAACACACGAGAATGAACCTCATTGGTTCTTGCTGAAGCTCAAACGTGCTGCGTAACACACGAGAATGAACCTCATTGGTTCTTGCTGAAGCTCAAACGTGCTGTGTAACACACGAGAATGAACCTCATTGGTTCTTGCTGAAGCTCAAACGTGCTGCGTAACACACTAGGATGAACCTCATTGGTTCTTGCAGAAGCTCAAACGGGCTGCGTAACACACTAGGATGAACCTCATTGGTTCTTGCAGAAGCTCAAACGGGCTGCGTAACACACTAGGATGAACCTCATTGGTTCTTGCAGAGGCTCAAACGTGCTGTGTAACACACTAGGATGAACCTCATTGGTTCTTGCAGAAGCTCAAATGTGCTGTGTAACAAAATGTCAAAGTAGTAGTTCCCTTTTATAGGTTCTCTCCACACTGCGAGACCGTCGCTATGGGAACGCCTTTGGTGTGACCAAATGTCTGAAGCCCTTATACCATCACGCCAATTGATTGGCTAGGTGACGCTTACGTGTTAAGCAGCGCACATATAAGCATACATGACGTTATGTATGCTTATATGCGCGCGCTAGGCGTCATATCGTCAGATTTCATTCCTTCAGGAGGCTAATTTTTTGTTGCCCGTTGGAAAGCGGATTTGTGTGTTCATAGCTACCCTTTCCAGAGCAGTTTTTCTCCTCTAAGCGGACACGATGAGCTGCAAGAGATGTATCAACAGGTTCATCGCAGGGGGAAACACAGTGCAGGTGCGTACTATGCTTAGACCGCACTCACTGTATCTCTGTTGACACTGCGATCGCCTGCGCTGAAAGTTTACGTCTAACCCCCGCCTCTTAGTTTCTGCGGCTGCCGAGGCACCGCACGAGATGGACGCTTGGGGTGATGTCGGCGATCCAGAGCACATGGAGAGTGAGCAGACGGATATCTCCTTTCTCTCTCTTTCTTCCCCAGTCGCGTCCGCGCATTTGAAACCGCGACAAATGTCTTTTCGTCCATGACGAAACGCTGACCACGCCAGAAGCTCGTGATTCGATTCTCTGTCCGTGGTTTGTGAGATCGTAATATAGGCCGCGTCTAACCCTCGCCTCTCCATTACTACGGCTGCCGAGGCGCCGCACGAGATGGATGCTTGGGGTGACGTCAGTGAGCCAAGCACACGGAGAGTGAGCAGATGGATATCTCCTTTCTCTCTCTCTTCCCCGGTTGCGTCCACGCATTTGAAACCGCGACAGCGACAACTGTCTATTCGTCCATGACAAAACACTGACCACACCAGAAGCTTGTGATTCGATTCTCTGTTCGTGGTTTTTGAGATCGTAATATAGGCCGCGTCTAACCCCCACCTCTCCATTACTACGGCTGCCGAGGCGCCGCATGAGATGGACGCTTGGGGTGACGTCAGCGAGCCTAGCACGAGGAGAGTGAGCAGATGGATATCTCCTTTCTCTCTCTTTCTTCCCCGGTCGCACCCACGCATTTAAAAACCGCGACAGCGACTACTGTTTATTCGTCCATGACGAAACGCGGTCTACCCAGAAGCTCCGATTCTTTTGGCCATGGCCCTTTTTGATATGATTAATAGACCGCTCGTCTAACCCCCCCCCCCCCCCCCGCCTCTCCGCTTATTCGGTTGCCGAGGCACCGTGCGAGCTAGACGCTTGGGGTGACGTCGGTGAGCACTTGGAGAGCACTTCCCCCTTTCTCTCTCTCTCATCCGGTCCACGCGTTTGAAACTGCAACAGCAACGAACCTGTTTATTCGTCCATGACGATATGCACTCGCGCTGAGATAAGCTTGAGCTGGAATGGGACTACGAGGCCGTGCAAAACCGCCCCAGCCGAAGCTGGACGATTGATTTATTCACCAGTCGTGCCCCACCCAGTCCCGTCGGCTTCATTCTTCTTTCAAGACCTCCACCACAAGGTTTCGAGGTCTTGTAAGCAGCCATTTCTGGCACGCGTTACACAAGTGGCACAGATTTCACCACAGTTTTCAAATATGGATGGATCAGGCATTAGCCTCCTTGTTAGAGAGTTCGACTCCCATACATAAAGACCCGGGTTCGCGCCCCGCTTGGAGAGTGATCTCCCATCTCGTGCCTACTTCGGCTTCATTGTGGAAGCCACGCCCCCTGCTGCCTTCCAAATCGTAGAGGATCATTAAAAGGCATACTCCTGAGGCTGTAAGAAGCACAGACGGGCTACTAACTTGGCGCTGAGAGCTACCAAGCACATCGCCCGCGCATTAGGCAGGCCATGGCGAGAATAGTGTCAGTAGAGCACCACCTTTGGCTTATTCTCACTGACATCACAGAGAAATACGAGTCTTCTTTGTTAGAGCACCCTATTTCTATACAGAAAGTCTATCTGGAGGGTCTGTGACTACAGTGGTAAAACAGTCTGCTGTGTTTTGCTAACTCTTCCCACATAGGTCCAGAGAGGTTGAACAGATAACCACCTCCAGCTCATTCGCACTCTTCCTCTCAGTGCTCCTGTGAGATTCAGCGAGGCGAGCTATCACTTATGGAACTCTCTCACAGAGATTGGGTCCTAGGACTCGATTGATCGGAGCTCGACGGCCAAGGCCTCTCGTTCTCAGGGCCCCAAGCATAATGCCAGAGAGTTAGACGAACCGCGCAAGCACATTCGCCTCTCACTATGTTCCCCTGACTCCTGCCTTAACTGTTCCGCCGATAAGTATGTCAGGCGGTTTAAGGTTGGGCCCCATTGATGAGCACCATCTCAGATACTCCGCGTCCTAGCCTTCGGAGTTTAGACGAAAATCCTGGGGTCACGTTGCGTGGCCCGTTTGTGATGCCGTTCAGAAACCCCAATGCTGGGGGTCAGCCCGGCCAGGCAGTCAAACAGTTTCCTGTATTAGAAGTCTCCGCCACACTTGTGCTTCGGGGTTCTATACAGGTACCTAGTGGCAGAGAGCTCATTAGCTCCACATGTGCTTCCTGTTTCCACAGACGCCAGAGGTTTTTCTGTGGTTAGGAAATGTATTGGCGCCCACAGTATACTAGGTACCAAAAACAGAGCAGTTAATACTGTTAGCAGAGTGCTGGGCCGCGTAGGGACGCCTGCCCGAAGTCTTGCAAGTGGTGTTATGTACTATACACCACGACTAAACCATCCAATTCTGCAAGGCCCATTTCTTTCCAGCGGTGCTCTTCCCATGACGGTGCGTCCTTGGGAGGCCCCGGCTATGAGACTGAAAATTGTCAGGCTTCTATAGCCAGTATTTGTGGTGCACAAAAAGTTGCTGGATTACATCCGATTCTGGACTTGCGTCGCTTAATTTGCACCCAGAGGGAGCAAATTCGAAATGCGAATGTTGAAGTCCATTCTGTCTCCGATTCGAACCGGGATTGTTTTGTAACCATCGATCTAAAGGATGCGTATTTCCACATCCAGATCGTCAAGAGACACAGGAGGTTTTTCAGGTTTACTTTCAAAGGTAAAGCTTACCAGTACCATGTCCCTCCATTTGGACTAGCCTTAGCTCTTTAGACTTTCACAAATGGTATGGATGCTGCTCTGGCCCCATTGTGGCTCCAGGGCGTCCGGATTTTGAACTACCTGGACGATTGACTGATATTAGCTCAATCCCAGGAATTGGCGTTAGTTCATCGAGGGTTAGGCCTCGAGTTTTTGCCATTTTAAGAGCTTAGGTTTATGCATAACCATCAGAAGTGATTTACTGCCAAGTCAGTGGACAACTTCCTGGGTATGGATCTAGATTCTGGTGTGATGCGGGCACGTTAGTCTCCTGCATGCTTTCAGTCGCTAGAAGAAAAAAAAAGTCATTTCAAGACTGCTTAGTCCACATTGGCCTTTGCCACAGGCTGATGGACCTTACGGCAACAGCTTCCCCTGTAGTCAGTCGGACCTGCTCCACATGAGACCATTCCAATGATGGACCAAGAGTCAGGAGATCTCGTCCCATTGCCAACCTTTTGCAAAGTCCTGGTTACACGCAGGGGCTTCATGCTCTGCATCCATGGACGAAGCTCCCGCTGCTCCGCAGAGGAGCCCAGTTAGGTTCATGTCATCACAGGACGATCACGACGGACGCATCCCTTACAGGGGCAGTCTGTCAGGAACGCCTGCCTTTGGTGTATGAGCGAAATGCATTGTGGTTGGCACATGCTAGCAGTGTTCCTGGTGCTCAAACGGTTCTTAAATGTTGTCACGTATTGTCATGCTCCTGGCTCCCAGGTTTTATCTGCTTGAGCGGACGCTTTCTACGGCCTCCCAGCTACTCTCAGGTACGGGAAGGCGTTATGGTATATCGTTCCCATAGTGACGGTCTTGCAGTGTTGAGAACCTATGAAAGGGAACGTCTCGGTTATGTATGTAACCTTGGTTCCCTGAGTAGGGAACGAGACACTGCGATTCCGGCCATTCCCTTTCTTGAGTAGTAGCTTCCTTCGTCTTTGAAATCTGACGATATGACGCCTAGCGAGCGCATATAAGCATACATGACATATTTCCAAGGCGGCGCTAAGCGTCACTAGCCAATCAATTGGCGTGATGGTACAAGGGCTTCAGACATTGGTCACACCGAAGGCGTTCCCATGGCGACGGTCTTGCAGTGTCTCGTTCCCTACTCAGGGAACCAAGGTTACATACGTAACCGAGACATTGTGTAGCTGTCAATGGAGGGACGGTAATCTCTTCAGATTTCATTAAAATATCTTCACTTGTTCTGAAGATAAATGAAAGTCTTGTGGGTTTGGAACAACATGAGGGTGAGTAAATGATCACAAAATATAAAAATAAGTAAAAAAATAAAGATAAGTCTTCTTTAAATGTTTTAAATACACAATCTTAAAATCTTTTTAATGATTTAAAAAAATTGTACAGCAGGAAATTAGCACTTTTGTATAGCTTTCAGGGTGTTTTCATCTCAAAGAAAAGCACAACATTAAGGATGCACAAAAGTCAGGGAGAGGGAAAGAGAACGAAAAATAGGACTTTTTTTACCCACAAGATTTTTACAAATCACACTTTTAATTCAAAATGACAAATTTCCCTTAATGTGTTGTTATTGTTAACTTAAAACTATTAAAAATAGTTTTCGGCAATTTAAATAAAACGTAAATCTAAATAAAATAAACATTAAATGAAAAACTTAAAAACCTTTAAAATGAGAAATGTCCCCTTCTCAACCAAATGAAACAAGTTTAAGTACTAAAATGACTAAAACTAAAATAAATTAATTCAAGCTATACAGAAATATAAAAAAAGCACGAAAATAGAAAATAAAAAAAATAAAAACCAACTCTAAAAATATCTCCAAAAATATTACTAATAAATGAATAATCCTAAAATAACATTGAATCAGTAAAGGGTACATTTCCCCAATGGAGTCCCTGCTATTCAATCATTTAAGATGACATCAAAACAGTCATTGGGAGGTTGAAACAATGTTTCAGAAAAGTTTTTACATTGTTAAGTTGAAATTACAAGTTTGATAAATACATAAGTTTATACTGGTTATGTATATTGCCAAACAAGTTCAGAATCGACATAAACGCAGCATAAGGAAATGTACCTGTGCTGAAATGGTGCGCTGGAAGGTTTTAGCCGTGGACGTCTCGTTTGATACGTTACTCTGAGGCGTCCAGTAGTGCTCAGACATCTGAGAGAGGAGAGAGGGGGAATTTAAGAAATGCACAATAAAGAAGTACTAGTGTGTGAGTGCGAATCTGTGGTCTCTTACCTTTTTCTGAAGCCACTGCACTGCCCAACTCCAATGTCCTGAGAGCTCTTTAAAATAGTCCTTAGCTGGAGAACATCTAACAGAAACACAGAGGCTTTTAACATCACTGCTGCCGGAGACACTGACAGTTCATTAATCACACTGTATCTAAGAATGCATCATTTATCGGTGACCATAATTACTAGGCGGACACTGGAAGAAGACAATAGTATTTTTTTTTACTAAACTGTACTAAAGAGTTATGCATCTTTTCTACTGTACATTCAAATATTTTATCGTTTAAAAATAGTAGACACCTAACATTGGTTATTGCCTCATCATATAGTAAAAACAATAAGGATGCACAAATTCTGGCCGTTAATGATAAGTTAATAACTATTTTTCTGTTATCAATCAATAAGCTTTTTATTGGCCAAGTATGCTTCACCGGTATAAAGGCGTCCCACATGTATATGCAGCATATTATAACAATTTAAACTGTAGGGTTTGATATGGAGTTGGCCCACACATTGCAGCTATAACAGCTTCAACTCTTCTGGGAAGGCTTTCCACAAGGTTTAGGAGTGTGTTTATGGGACTCGTTGACCATTCTTCTAGAAGCGCATTTGTGAGGTCAGGCAATGATGTTGGACGAGAAGGCCTGGCTCGCAGTCTCCGCTCTAATTCATCCAAAAGGTGTTCTATCGGGTTGAGGTCAGGACTCTGTGCAGGCCAGTCAAGTTCCTCCACACCAAACACCAAAGGAAGGGGCCATCCCCAAACTGTTCCCACAAAGTTGGGAGCATGAAATTGTCCAAAATGTCTTGGTATGCTGAAGCATTAAGAGTTCCTTTCACTGGAACTAAGGGGCCAAGCCCAACCCCTGAAAAACAACCCCGCCTCCACCAAACTTTACACTTGGCACAATGCAGTCAGGCAAGTACTGTTATCCTGGCAACCGCCAAACCCAGACTCGTCCATCGGATTGACAGACAGAGAACACGTCTCCACTGCTCTAGAGTCCTTTATAGTGTGCTTTACACCACTGCATCTGACGCTTTGCATTGCACTTGGTGATGTAAGGCTTGGATTGAGCTGTTCGGCCATGGAAACCCATTCAATGAAGCTCTCAACGCACTGCTCTTGCTCTGAAGGCCACACAAAGTTTGGAGGTCTGTAGCTATTGACTCTGCAAAAAGTTGACAACTTCTGCGCACTGTGCGCCTCAGCATGCGCTGACCCCGCTCTGTGATTTTACGTGGCCTACCACTTTGTGGCCGAGTTGCTGGTGTTCCCAATTGCTTCCGGTTTGTTACAATACCCCTAACAGTTGACCGTGGAATATTTAGAAGTAAGGACATTTCACGAATGGACTTAATGCACAGGTGACAAAAGGCAGATAAATACTATTTTGTCTAAATAAAGGAAATGTAAAACATTTAAAAACTAAAACCAAACGGATAACACTTTATTTAAAGCCCATATTTATAACTCATTATAAAATATTTGAATGCATTAATAATGCCTTGTAATGCACCTTATAAAGCATTGTATGGTCACATGAATAATTGTAACCAAAGTTAAATTACATTATAATACGTGTGTTTTAGTGCGTTATAGTTTCTAAAGGCGTGACAACCAATTTCAGATGCAACAAGGAATTATAATGCATTTTAATGTACATTTAACTAAAACCAAACCAAGATGGCAAAATCATCTAAATGTAATAACAGAAGAAATGTTCATGAACAATTAAATATCCTACATCAATATCACACAGATGCGGATAAATGATAAAAATAATGGGTGATAACTGAAATTATGCCATTATATCATATATCTCGACAACACAGTTGCAGAGATATATGATAAATATCTATATTGTGCATCCTTTGACTATATTGTGCATCCTTTGTCTTCTACACTCACTTCTGTGCCAGGGTGACCAGGAACTTCACACACTGATAGCAGCGACTGCTGTCCACATTGTTGCTCTGATGCATTAAAGCTGTGAATAAACAACAAACACGTTCAAATCAGTTTAATCTTACATGTATACTCGTGCTGATAAGATCCAAGTTATATGGCTCTTACCCAGAAGGCCCTTTTCAGATTCAAATGCATATTTAAGCCTCTGGGACTGCAGAGGGTCCTCTACCATCTGAGAGGTGACAGGAAAAGCGGTGTTACATCATTACACCCTACTCGAAACTAGTATTTATAACAGCACACATACGCCCATCACTCACCAGGATCTCTAGCAGCATCTGAAAAACGTTTTTCAGTTCATGAGGAGGAGCCGTTTCCAGATGATTCTAGAACATGAACATATTGTCAGCGTTATTTGTACTGTACAAAAATACAGGCAGGGATCAGTTTTTCAGAGATTACTTTAGATTTGTACGATCATTTTACTTTTATACATACAACAATATTATCCCCTAAATAATTTGTATGATAATAATAAATTAATTATGAAAATATAATAACTCTACATGACGTTATTAGACATCTACCCTGGAAGGTTTAAACTAGTCATGTTACCAACCTTGAGTAATTGCAGGACTCCCAGTGAGAAAGGTTCATTACAGAATGAGCAATATGTGATCATCTCTATGAGAAACGACAACGGGCCGGACAACTCACGCATGGCAAACATCACCTGGAAGACACATGCCTCAGTCAGTACGATAGCTGCGATAGCGACAGACAGAGACAGGAGAGAGTGAAAAAGAGATAGTCTTACCTCCATGAGATACACCTGTCCATCCGCTTTAAAGAGCAGCGTGTTGATGTCTGAATGTAGAGGGAGGAGGGGTGAAGATGGAGCCACCAGTCCTGAGGAAGCGTGCTTGAACACTCCTTGCGCTGAACACGCACAGGAACAGAATTAACACATCAGCGTTACCTCATCAGTCACACAGACAACCAGTAATATCTAAACACAAGCAGCAGACTACACTACTGAATAGATGTAGTGGACTTTCTTCATTAAATATATATTTTTTTAATAATATAAACTACTCTCCAAAAGTTTGGGGTTCGGTAAGACATTTGAAATGCTAACCAAGGCTACATTTATTTGACCAAAAATACAGTGAAACGATGATATTGTGATTTACAATTCAAAATAACTGTTTTCTAATTTAATGTCATTTATTCCTGTGATGGCAAAGATGAATTTTTAATATTAATAATTTTGACAGCTGCTTAAAGAAACAATCTGCAATTTTCGCCGCTAGAGGTCGCTTATTTAAAACAAAGGCGTAGCTTGATGACACCTTGATTTCGCTCAATCAATAGATTTGTTGTCTGCACCTCTACAGCCGGTGGAAAAGAATCTGATGGGACTCGGGCAGAAATCATATTCATGGTAGGGATGGGCATTTCAAGCAAAAATAATATTCGAAGATCTGGGAATTATTCGATTTTTATTCAAAAATCGCAACTCCTCCCCCGCATGCACGCATGTAAAGGCTACACGCATATAAACAGAGAGAGAGAGAGAGGGAGAGAGACCATTCACGCTCTCAATCTGTATGATAACAAACTGTTTAATTCATTAGGGAATAGGCTATATCAACTCAAGCCATATAACTATTGTAACAGGCTGAAACATATGACTGTTATTTGACATTGCCCCAAGTTACCGCAACCGTTAAATGCCACAAGTCTATAGTGAGGCGATGTGTTCTTCTTCTGTTGTCTCAGGGTGTTTTTACTCAGGCAGTTTAGTTCGAAATGGAGCACAGTTCGCATGAAAAATTGCTAATGTGAAAGCTTACATACAGGGCTTGGTGTGCACTGAGGTATCGAACCCGAGAACACACAACCGGAGTTCGGTTGCACTCGGAACTGTGCCACGATTTACGTGAATGTGCAAACAACACTTGGGTGCGCACTTGTTCTGGAAGAAAAGTAACCAGCGCATGCGTTTTAGCCGATTACAATGTCATTAGTTCAATAACACACATGTAAGTGATGATAGTGTTGATGATTTACCTGAGATACGATCGCGAGAGCGAGCCTGCAGTGTATTCGCGCATAGAGTGCAATCAGGGCAGCAAAATAATGGCAATTCATGTCTACTCAAAAGAGTCTGTTTGCAAGCAGCAAAGCCGCCTTCAAGCGACACACATACGGTAAACCCAAGTGTCGTTTACTCAGCTGCACATAATAGCACCAAATTAATAATAATATATATATATATATATATATATATATATATATATATATGACCCGCGTTCTGTTTTCTATCATGCCCGTGCACATTTGTGATGATGTAAGATGAACGCAAATGCACCAGGGTTCAAGTTGAGTGTGAAACCAGACCAACGCTGCGGAGGCGGAGGGAAGAATCACGCTCGGACCGCATCAAACGTGTCCAGTATAAAACACCGTGAGAGCTGACTGACAGCTTTAGGTGCGTTATTGGCAGCGCCTCCCTCTGGTTACATGAACGCGTCACCACCACATCAGCACCGAAAACATGGGGATTTTTTTGGGGACGATAATCGCACAAACTATTCGATATTCTATAATTGAATCAAGTAATCGAATATTCGAAAATCGCGACCCATCCCTAATTCATGGATGAGTGTAATACATGAATTAATACATGAATGTATTAAAGATGTATTAACGTTACTGTAGTATGAAGCACGGAGTGGCTGAAAGCCGTTGGAGTGGAACGTGGCCACTGGAGCGCTTGCTAATGAGAGATAAGCGCGACACACGGCACAAGAGCAGTGGAGCTTTTATTATGCCGCAGACGGCCGCTTCCGCTTCTTCCTGTCATGTGTATGTGGGGTAATGCAGAGCTGTTTTATCATATTAGATATATTTGAGTGTGTTGAAAGTTGTTATAATGCTACTCTGTGTGTTCGCCCGGTGGCTAATATGAGACACTTGTTGCACACTGAAGTAAGCTAGATCAATATTAGGCATGGTAAAACATGGTCATCAAGAAAATGAGATTGTGATCCGTTCTGGCGAAATGAGTCAGAAGTCGCAACGTTCTATTTTAAGATACGGTCCGATAATGTGGAAAGACAATGAAAAAATCAATTTCAAATTTCAAAGAACAAAAATAATCTCCCAAAGTTTAGTAGTCCAGATAACTGAATAAAGGTATTTAAATGAGTATTAAAGAGCACCTATCATGGAATTTTGAAATTTACCTTTCATGTAGTGTGTAACATAGATCTAAGTGAACAAAAACATCCTGCATAGTTTGAAATATGACAGTGCACCGTATATATAGTTATTTTCTTTCAAAAGTAAGAGTCGACTCTGAGTCATTTTTAAGAATCGTTAGAAGACCGAAGCTTTTTCTCTGACTAGATGACGTCAACTTGTTAAGTTATTTGAATACGATACGCCCACTTATTGCGCTCCAAGACGCCAGTGAAAACTAGAAAACATCATGGCGACGAGACGCCAGTGAAAACTAGAAAACATCATGGAGACGAGACGCTGTTCTGAAGTACCACTCAAAAGCAAACTTTTTTCATCTGCCCAAGGATGAGCATTTGAAGACTAAGTGGCTTGAAGACAAACCATACATCGTCGCGATTGAGTGTTTATTAGTCGTCAAATGTATGTTTCGCGATCTCAGGAAGCTTTTATTATGGACTTCTATTATGGCACATGGTTCTTCTTCGTCTTTCTGTGCCATATATGGACTACATGTGCACAGAGCGCCCTCCGGCTGCCTGCCAGTATGAATTGAAAACAACACATAAGAGACTCAATCGCTCATGATTAGGCTTTATCTGCGCATTTTGAGGAAGTATTGAATAAAAAATACTCCTCTGTTTAGAAATTTGACACAGACATATGAGAATCTATCAATACGTCTCCTCATCTGCACACTTTTGAACTAAAAGCCCTGAGGGAGGTTGATTTGTCGCGAGTCTTCGTGAGGAGAATAGAGGAGTTTTTTTATGAATGAGATCAGCTGAGGCTCATATTACAATCAAACGGTACAGACGCGGTTTTCATATTCATAACTCCTGACACATATTAACAAATTACTGTCACTATAAGACTTTGATGGGCGTTCCGTTTCCGAAAATATCTGCACAGACTATACCAATCACAACTGACTGGGTCATCGGACCAATCACCGCAGATTAGCGTCACGTAAAGGCGGGGTTTTGAAAAGTGAATCACTAAAGGAATCATTTGAGAATCGCTGTCAAAACAGGTAAAAATAAATGCATATTATAAGAAAACTAAAGTCTTTTTTGTCATTGCATGCATGCAAAACTGTTGTTGGGGACTTCTAAAACAATATTTGGAACATTTTAAATGCCATGATAGGTGCTCTTTAAAGTTGATGAAGTTTTACTAAATTCGCTTGAAATTTCTCTTCTCAACTGTCACTTCTGAGCATTTCTCTACATTCCAGGGATCCCCTGAAACGTCATTATCTCCAAATATGGTGTTCAGGGCTTCAGACTGCGACCAAATGGTCGCATTTTGCGACTAAAATTTGAGCGTGTGCGACTGAATCTTACATCCAGTCGCACATGTGCGACCAGTAAATTTGCCTGCTGTCGGTACTGGAGAAATTAAGAAACTACACTTACTATTTATAATTGATAGACGTTATATCTGGCAAATTCTATCTTTGCCAGCCGTTTCTATATGAGATAATATTAAACCATTTGTCCGTGATGCATTTTTGCTATTCGTAATCCAGAATAGAGAGAAAGCGAGCGAGCTCTCTCACGTGGAGCTACAGCGAACGAAACACCACAGTCAGCTTAATGAGTGATGATGGCCAAGAGAACTAAACAAAAGTTTAGTCTGCTTAAACTTTAGGGATGTGCAGTGATATTAATCTAATTTTATTTTTGATTTCGGCTTCCAAGAATTATAAAAAGAAGATGAGGTAAAACTATTCGTATAGCCGTGTTCCGTCGAGCGTGACATCCTTCCCTTCACAGTCTTGCGCTGTCATTTCTCCCTAAACCTAAACTTAACGTCAGAATCAGTGATTGTTGTAAACTGCAGTCTCTACTGTTGCTAAACTGCGGGATGTGTTTGATAATAAAGAGCTATTAAATGCACAATAATCCGTGCAAGAGACGCTGTTTCCAACTTCAAGGTAGAGGTCTTCACGGAGCCCCCGAGACCCGTGGACCCGGGACCCGTATGGGTTCGGGTCTATATTTTAAATGATCAGCCGGGTCCGGGCCGGGTCCTAATCTATTACTTCGGGTCCCGGGTCTGTTTAACATTTATGTCTAATACTTGAGTCGATCTGGACTCGGAGGAGAACACCTGCCTGTGATCAGAGTCAGTCAGCACTGCTTGTGTGTTTTTGGTAACTTGTAAAATTAGGATAAGAAAAGTGTGAGCCGGGAAATAAGGTTTAAAAAAAAAAGAAAGAAGAAAAACACAAGCAATCGCTCTCTCATGCTTGCTCGCCTCGCGCTTGCTCTCTCTCTCTCTCGCTCGCGCTGAGCCTTTGCAAGCGCACGGTAATAATGGTTACCTTCATAAGTGATGTGCGAAAAAAAGCTAAAAAAAACAAAGAATATAAAGAACTTAAACCCACGAGCACCTCTGTCTGGGCATCCTTCATGCATAGCCTATTGTGGACAAACATGAGAAAAAAGTAAGTGCTGTCAAGTGTATTAGCCTACGTGTGACGCACTGTTGAAGTTTGATTTTAACTTATATTTAAATAATATATTTCAAATCAGCAACACAATCTCAGGTGAACTGCCACATAAATGTTTTCTATGACGTTCAAATTGCGTAAAAAAGCGAATTATTTCAGGTTGCTCCAGCAAACGCGCATGTGCAGTCTCAAGCGCGTGTCATGTTTCTATGGCAACCCGAGCTTCCGCTGTGATTGATTATTAATAAAAATATGAATGAACCGTCTTATTTAATCTTAAAGTTTTGGTGAACAGACTCGGCTCACAGAGATGATAGCAAATAAATAATGTGGACGTCAGTGTCCACCAAACGAGCAATCGTTATTATAGCTAAAAAAGACAAACAGTCAAAGTTATTATGCGAGTTAACTAGAGTCGAAATGCAAATCTGCAAAGACGCATTTGTCATCCGTCACCGTGACATAAAGTGGACTTTTAAAGCTGAAATGATGAGTGAATTAAGCATGCTTGGAATAACGAGAGAGGAATAACATGGATTTTAACTTTTTGGCAAGGGTGTAATGCATCACAATCAAGTAACGTTACAAGGAAGGGAGACGACGTCTATAGGTAAGACAAAAAGTTATATGTTTCGCAACTTGTTTATTGACTTGTTAATATCAGTTTATTGTGGAATGTGTGACAATCGGGTCTGTGTCTTCACGCCGGGCTCGGTTCCAGCTTTTAAATAATAGACGGGTTCAGGTCGGTTCCGGGTACTACATTTTTGGCATTTCTCGGATCTGCATGGGTCCAGGTCCAGCTTTTGAAATAATAGACGGGTCCGGGTCGGTTCCGTTTAGCACATTACGGGTCTCTTCGCGCTCGGGTACTAATTTTTGTACCCGTGAAGACCTCTACTTCAAGGCTTATGTGTGTGTGCTGCGAAATAGACCGACTTGCACTTTATATTTTAGGCTTCGTGTGCGCATCAAATAAACAACAAATAGCCTGTGTCAAAATGACCGGATTGGAGAGTAGTTACTTTAACAGTTCTTATCTTAAATGGGCGTAAAAAGTTTGGAGAAATAGGAGAATATGATATTATTAGTTCTGCATTCGGTCTTAAAGGGGCAGCGTCTAATAAACCTGCTGACGATTGAGCCATTCATTCGAATCAAACAAAAGGCAAATATTCACATCTCTTGAATGAATAACTTTAGCTTTTATAAGCATTAAACTATCAATTTATACAGTGAAAACTATGCAGTGTTATTTTACATTCCATTACTTTATTAGATTTCTTTGTAGGTCTGTTCTTTCTAAGTAATATTAATGTTAGCAGACCTTCCTGAAATTAAAGCAATGTTTATTTAATTTGTGTCTTTGTTTTATTGTGTATTTATTTAAAAAAAAATTGCACTTTGTTTCTTTGTTCTTATGTTGTATCTTATCTTATGCATAAAACAAAAAAATGCACACTGGTCCATTTACAAATATGTTTATATTTTTTGCTGTTTCTTTTACTATAGATATTTTACTTTTCAGATTATAAAGGCATGTTAATTATGTTCTTAATTCGTTTTTTTTTTTTTCATTAAAAAAATATATAAAAAGAACCAATAAGAATACCGTTAAAGTACCGGAATCGATAAGCAGTATCGGTAAGAGTAGTAATACCGTTAAAACAATACCCATCCCTATTAGTAATACAGTGGAAATTAGTAGATTTGGTTAGCGTGTTGATTTACGGTGTGCGCCCCTAAATTTTCTGGTTGTGCCCCTAAAATTTTCAGTTGGGGGCCACTGTGCTACTAGTGAAAAAAGTTAGTCTGGAGTCCTGGTGTTAAACGTTGTCTAAAACCAATCAAAAAGCTTAGAAATGTACACAAACAGTGACATAAACACTGATCATTTTTCAATGGGAAGCCCCGTTTCGACTGACCGGCACTCGATTGGTCCAGCCATCCCTGTCAGACCAGCAGCGACTGAATATATTTATTAAAATAAATATTTTAAAATAATTTGAGCTTCAGTCTGGTTTAATAGCTTAATTTGACCATATGTCTTTTGTCAAATTAAGTTGTAAAATAAATAGTTTATTCCTTTAAATGCAAAGGATTTTCAAAGATATCGACAAAAAACGGGCAAAAAACTTTAAAAGCGATTTTCTCAGGTTTTCCAAAAGGAAAAAGAGGGCAGACGACCATAATTCAAATGGGTATATCTTTAAAACCATTCAAGATATGACTTTGAGTAGGGTATCATTTTAAAGCTTATAAAAAAAATATCCTCTTTCCATTGATACCAATATCTCAATTTTGAAATTTGGGTCACTGTGACTCATTTTGCTGGATCAGGTCACGTATAACAACGATCTCTGTTGATGAATGTATCCAAACAGTTGTTCATCTGTCTAATAAAACACATCATATATTAAAGCGTCTTTGGTGTTTCCATGGTTTCTACATAATAAAAATTTGAGGGTAACGTGGGTATGATGTCATTGATAGGCGACACAATGACACGGTCCATGTTCTGGTTAAAATGGATTATTTTGGAAACATTTGGGATAATGCAAGTACACAAGTCAACAAAATATATAACATTGTTGTAGTGGTTTTTGGATATTTTAATCCAAAAATCTTACATATTGTGCCTTTAATATTTTTTATAGAAACTGTTGTAAATGTTTTCAGGATGGAATGTTTTTACTGTCACTTTTGATCAATTTAATGCATCCTTGCTGAATAAAAGCATAAATTTCTTAAAATCTCAAATTTTCACTTATAATATATATATATATATATATATATATATATATATATATATATATATATATATATATATATATATATATATATATATATATATATATATATATATATATAAAGTGTTTTCTCTCATAACTTAGTGCACATTTGTATTTTGCAAAGGTTTCCATTTTAGTTTAGTTAAAAATATTTTTTTTGTCGTTTGCATTTTATGTCATTATAAAAGTTTTTGCTAATGCTAATAGCTTTGGTGTGTGTCCAGAAATCATTGTGTGTTCTTACCCTCCGTCCTCTGAGACGTGAGGTCTGTGTGCAGCACTATCAAGGCCAGAGTGTTGTGGAGATGCAGGAACTCGCGAGCCTGTGCTGAACTCCAGCGCCGGTGCTAAAACACACAACGAGCAGAATGTCATTAACAGACATTAAACAACAGAGTTAAACATAAGCGCTTAAGCAAATCCCAATATTCACAAGACGCAGAACACTTAATGAGGCGTTAAAAAACAGTGTCTGCAATACCTGGTTGTTTTGCCGGTTGGCTCCCAGGAGGAAGACTAGCATCCGACGGTAAGCTGAATGTTTCAGCAGCAACTGACACGGTCCGCAGCCCTGAAACAGATCATCAGTGAACAACTCAAATCAGTTCATTCTGTGGCTTCAGAAGACTTAAAGGAACACGGCACTATTTTTGAAAATAGTAATTTTCCTACTCCCCTAGAGTTAAACAGTTTTAGCAGAGTTTTACCATTTTCGAATAAATTCAGCCGATCTCCGGGTCTGGCGGTAGCACTTTTAGCATAGCTTAGCATAGATCATTGAATCTGATTAGACCATTAGCATCTCGCTCAAAAAAATGACCAAAGAGTTTCAATATTTTTCCTATTTCAGGGTTTCTGCAGGGTTCACCAAGTCAAATTTAAGACTTTTTAAGACCATTATGAATTAAATTTAAGACCTATATCACACAATAAAAAAGCGTACAAAGGAAATACAGAATCACAAAATTACTTGCAAAGTAAATTAACTTAATATATATATTTATAATATATATTTATTTATTTTCTCCATCTGAGATCAAAATTACTGATTTTGTGGTGGCATTTCCAGTTTTTTTTTTTTTTTTTTCATAGGATGCCACATTTACCATATTAGATGCACAATAGTCACACATGACAATAAAACAAACAAAATGCATGAATCTTGTTTGGTATTACAAAAAAAGGCTGGTCCAGTGGTGAGCTATCTAGCTTTAATAACATTATCGCTTAGGGTGGGAAATATGACCAAAATCTTACAAGTAAGCAATTGCTTAATACAAGCAAACAGTTCTCAAGTAAACGGTTATTATTAAAATAAGAACTTATTAACCAATTACAATAGGACAAATAAATACAACCTAAAGATACGGATACAAACAGTGCTTTAAGTTGAAGTACCGTTTTTTCCCTGTTGTTGTTTGTTTAACATTAACACACAGACAGGAGCGGGTACAAGCTATCTTAGTATGCTTTCACTTTAAGAACTACATTAATGTGCAGATGTAACGGAGGCCAGCTAGTAGTTGCTGTGCGAGTAAACCTCACTTCTCTGATCTCAAGAGACGCTCTAGCGACTGACGCTAGAGGTTGCAGCCTTTAGCCTCCTTGTTAGAGCGTCCGACTCTCATGCCGGCGGACCCGGGTTCGAGTCCCGCTTGGAGCGGGGCGGTTCGAACAGGAGGGGTTACATTGGTGCCGTGACCCGGATGGGAGTGAGGTTTAGGGGGGTGAGTGTAACGGAGGCCAGCTAGTAGTTGCTGTGGCAGTAAACCTCACTCCTCTGATCTCAAGAGATGCTCTAGCGACTGACGCTAGGGGTTGCAGCCTTTAGCCTCCTTGTTAGAGCGTCCGACTCTCATGCCGGCGGACCCGGGTTCGAGTCCCGCTTGGAGCGGGGCGGTTCGAACAGGAGGGGTTACATTGGTGCCGTGACCCGGATGGGAGTGAGGTTTAGGGGGGTGAGTGTAACGGAGGCCAGCTAGTAGTTGCTGTGCGAGTAAAACCTCACTCCTCTGATCTCAAGAGACGCTCTAGCAACTGACGCTAGAGGTTGCAGCCTTTAGCCTCCTTGTTAGAGCGTCCGACTCTCATGCCTGCGGACCCGGGTTCGAGTCCCGCTTGGAGCGGGGCAGTTCGAACAGGAGGGGTTACACAGATCCAATACTGACAATACGATACGTCCCAAACTTTTTTACTCAAGAGTCAAAACATAATCGCCAATAAGAACATAGGGATATGAATGTGTGTATGATCGTTCAAGAGTATAGAAATAGAAACATTCGGTACACTTGCGCAAACCGACAGGCGGCAAACGCGTGCACAAAATCCACAGCCAGTCTGACATCGGCCTGTGTGTCTATCGAATTGAGTCTGTGGTTTACATCGCTTTTATTAACTCTTTTAGTGCTATCAGACGTATCATACTTTTATTTGGTCATTATGCGAGATGCCAGGTGAGAAAGATTCACCTTCGCTTTCACGATCGCGTGAACTGGAGAACTGAAGCTGAAGAATAAAATCCGTTTGATGCGTCTGTGGTACAATCCGAAAGAGACCCGCGCCAATAACATGAAAGCTGATTGGCTGCAATATAAGATGCATGCTGGTCTCATTTGTAGTTGTAATACAGCGAACTATAGTAGGACTAGCGAAAGAAAGAACTACAACAGCCCGGAATAAACACAAACACACACACACACACACGCACACACACACACACGCGCACACACACACACACACAAACACGCTGCGGGAGCATTTCAATGAGCATTAGAGGTAGCGTTACATGGACGTAGGATAATTTAAGACCTGTTTAAAACTATTTAAGACCTAGAAATCAATACTTGAGAGAATTTAAGACTTTTTAAGGCCTAAAATTTAGATTTTGAAATTTAAGACTTTAAGACCCCACAGGAACCCTGCTATTTAAAACTTGACTCTTTTGTAGTTACATCGTGTTCTAAGACCGACGGAAAATGAAAAGTTGTGATTTTCTAGGCCGATGTGACTAGGAACTATACTCTCATTCCTGCGTAATCAAGGAACTTTGCTGCCGTACCATGGGTGCAGCAGGCGCAATGATATTACACAGCACCTAAAAAAAATAGGCTAACTTCTGTCAACATAACCAACATGACAACCTGCTTGCATAGGTAGCGTGCTGGGGACTATTTTCAGGCGCTGCATTATATCATTGCGCTGCACCCATGGTACGGCAGCAAAGTTCCTTGATTTTCCTTGAGGAAAATTATGGAAACTCTTTGGTCATTTTTTTGAGCGAGATGCTAACGGTCTAATCAGATTCAATGATTTATGCTAAGCTATGCTAAAAGTGCTACCGCCAGACCCGGAGATCGGCTGATTTGGATTTGAAATGGATTTGAAAATGGTCAAATTCAACTGTTTAACTCTAGGGGAGTTGGAAAATGAGCCTATTTTCAAAAACAGTGGCATGTTCCATTTACAGTTTTCACCATTCTATTGAACTCTATTCATTCTAATAGGAATCTGCATGATAGGGAGTTTCATGTGAGGGTGAAAACGTTTCCTGTGCAGATTTTGCTTGTGTTCAATTTGTCACGTGAATTCCTTGTGCTGACCAACAGAAAGTTGCTTTGTTTGAAAGAGTTTATTTGTGAGCAGTACACTCCTTTTATTAGTTCTGTGGGCCACTTTTTTGGTGTTTTCTTGAGCTTACTATATATCTTCTCTATGGAATAGAACAGCATGAACATTCTTCAAATATACTGTCTGGAGCCCTTAACAGTGGCATCATCATTCTCACCCTCTGAGCAAAGTTACTGAAGAGGCTGAAGTACTGAGAACAGTTCTTGCAATTGTCCGGGACATCCTTATCCAACAGAGAAAGCAGCATGTCCAAAAGACAGTCCAGCCCAGGGTCCTGGAAGTACAAAGCAGTCTCCAGGGTCTTCTCCAGGATGGTGGCCACCACAACACGGACCTCCCGAACACTGCATTCCAACAGACATATCCTGTTGGGAGAGAGAGAAAAACATGTCCTTCATGAGATTCACCCATTAATTTGAGAATGTTTTGTGAATCCGTCCCGTTTTCTACATTTTGCGTGAATATGTGGTAGGAGATGCTGGATGTTGGCATGTCTGAGCTGGTTGGGAGGTTCAGTGGAAACTCTTCCTGCAGAGCCAGCTCTTTTGTTCTTTCCAGGGGGGGAAAGTGTTTGCAAAATTATGGCTCCAGGTCTCCATTGATAAGGGAAATGGTTGCTTGTTTTGTTGGAAGTGTGTCAGAGCTAGATCATAAAACAATACAGAACATTCCCTGGCTTCGGCTGCCGTGTGGAGTGATAATCGGGGCAGCCCTAACATCCGATACGAATCCACCAATCGTGTAACAGGACTGCGAATCTCCAGATCTCGCGTACATGCTCTACACATTAACATCCCAGGACTGGCCACCTTTCAGGATGACAGAAAGCAGCTGTGGCTGTAGCCCAGACATGTGCTATTGATTTTCAGCAATACAGTTACAACCACACACTTACACAAACACAGGTGTTTTTGGTTTTGGGGGAACTGGGCACTAGCAAAAACAAAAGTGAGGGAATATCTTAAAACCCTCATGGTCTTCTGGGACAGTTTACGGCTCTCCATGCATTTCTTTTTACTTTTTGTGGTATAAACCTCTAGCGATTAAAAAACAAAACTACATGCATTTTGTGGAAGAACATTGTTTTGGTCGTGCTTCTGATTTGCGGATGAATATGGCTAGAGCTCTGTTGCATTCTCTTGTTTGGCTTTTTTTTAACAGGTGATTTCCAAAGGTTTGAGATTTAGCATGCTACATGTCAATCTTTCTCACTCGTTGTAACATTGACTCGCTCAACTAACCTATGACACTCTCAGATAACACGTGTCAAAGTAGCCGGAGCAACTTTTAAATCGCAATTCCCTGCAAAAAACATCCCGACAGGTCTAAAACACTTATCAAAGTGAATCACAAAAAAAAGGTAAGACAAAAACACATTTTGAAAGAAGGATTAATGTTTTGACATTTAAATCTAGAACAAAAGAAATTACATAGAGTACCTTTAAGTGTGGTACCTTTTAGGCGTCAATGTATCTTGCATATCAACCCTGTTCATTGCGAATAAATCACTCGCACGCGACTTAATTGCACTAGGCCACTAGCTAATAAATTATTAACTCACCAGTGATTGAGTGACTAAAATGTTTACTAGCCAATGGCAATTCTATTGCCAATGTCTGTGCAGAGGATGATGGATGTGATGCTCACTTGATGATTTCCCGTCCCTCAGGTGACACCAGGTACTGGACCATCCACTGACACGCCTCGCTGCTCTTGGACAACAAAACCTCCACGGTAGCAATCCACTCCTCTGTGTCCACCCTGAGAGAGAAGACGTCAGAGTTGCAAAGGGATAACACACCGATCAGTCTAAAGTCACACTTGGGAGATTAATATAATGAGACATTGATTCAAATTTTTTTTGTATATTTTGTACATTTCAATTAAATTGAATATTTTTTCACCACTTTTTCGTCTTTGTAATAGTTCAATAATAATAATAATAACAACTGTAACAAGCCTTGAGTTTAAACCTTGTAAACAAAAGCAGTGTCTCACCTAGGGGTGGGAATCGCCAGAGGCCCTGCGATTCGATATTATCTTGATACTTCAGCTACGATACGATTTTTTTTTTTTTTTTAATAATTGCGATATGCTGAGTATTGCAATAACATATTAATACGGCCATTATGAATGACCGTGCGCATTTTACTTTCACTTTAGAATTAGCGCCAATTCGGGGGCGGCAATTGCTTGAAAGGTGGGTTCGTTGTTATTCAGTACAAAGACAAACTCACTTAAAATAGGCACGTTTACATTTCGTTGAAACCAAATCTTTCACCGTCGTCTTGTCATTCATCTCCTCACTCTCATGATTAATGAAATCTGACTCCCGCTGTTGGTCTGTGCTGTGACTCTCATTCGGCTTATGCTGCATGTTCAGTTTTGAATTGTAGTGTCTGTTCTCTAACTGAACTAAATGATTTTTACTACTATAAAAAAAAAGATATAAACAATGTTGGGGCGGAGGCAAGTGATGTTACTGGTGTAGCGGCTGAACACCGGTAACACAGACTCGCAGCAAGCCTATTGTGTTGTAATTAAAGAGTGCGCTGATAGCGTAGATATGGCATAATATAGACAGCTTCTTTGATTGTAATTGCGAGCAAAGTTTTGTTGCATTGCAGAGAAGCTGGCGTGCATTTGTGTGTCACATTAACACGTAACTAACACATAATCATGGACAGAGCTCGCCCACGTTCTGGAAAATATGCGAGAATGCGCTTCCTGCACACACAGCTCACTGCGCACGTGCGTGAGCGAAAGTGATGCGCTGTTTGTGACATTACAGTCTGAAAGTATTTTAAATGATTATTTCCTGCGGTAAAAATTTGCACAATACGAGCTGAAATTCAGTCCCTGAAAATATCGATACTTGCCGTCCTTGTATCGATACAATATCCCCACTCAAAATATTGTGATACTGTGCTGTATCGATTTTTTTCCCCCACCCCTAGTCTCACCTGAGTTTCTTTTTGGTGCGCAGGTACGTGTGGAAGAGGAACTGGACGGCCAGCTGCAGACTGGTTTTAGCCATGGCCTGATAAGACGAATGCTTTAACTTGGTCTGTAAAAAGGTAAAGCTCAAATATGAGTGCAAGGAACATACAGAGTTTATAGAAGATGCAATAATCAGATGAATGAGAGTTTACCGCATTGACAGAGGCCATAGACAGCGTGAAGCTGAAGTAATCGCTGTTGTAAACATCTCTGTTCTTCATAAACTTCAGATTTTCATCTCTCACCATCTACAGGTCCAAAAATCGGGAGTGTGTCAAACTTGTCAAAACAATATTATCAGGGGGACACAATGATTCTCTCAACCATTTATATATTTTAATCCTGATGATATTCAGTCTTTCAGATAGTACCAAGATTTTCTCAGTGTAAAACAGAAAAACATGCCCGTCAAAACTAAATAAATATATAAATAAATATGTCCTTTTTTAAATAGAAAGCATCTGAAACACTTTTGGGAAAATTACAATAATTTAGAATGAAATACTAAATGATTTGTATAATTATTTAAATATATTCTTTCGAGATGTTAAAGGAACACGCCAACTTTTTGGGGCTTATTAACTGTATTCTCCAGAGTTAGATAAGTCCATACATACCATTCTCATCTCCGTGCGTGCCATAACTCTGTCTGACCCCCCAGCCTAGCCTAGATAAGCACAAAGACTGGAGGTACATGGCTCCAGCTAGCCTACTGCTCAATAAGAGACAAAAAACGCCAACATTTTCCTATTTACATGTTGTGATGTGTATAGTCACAGCGTGTACAAATAACAAGGTTACATGAGACACAGCCATCTTATAAACGTATACATACTGGGGACTATATTCTCAGAAGGCGCAGCACTGCTCTACTTCTTACCTTGCTAATGAATTGGAGGGGGGATGTGCAGTTAAAAGTTTTGTCTGTGGGTTCATTGTGCAAAAACAGCTACCTAGTCACGCTGGTTTTGTTGAGAGCAGTGCTGCGCCTTCTGAGAATATAGCCCCCAGTATGTATACGTTTGTAAGATGGCTGTGTCTCATGTAACCTTGTTATTTGTACACACTGTGACTATACACATCACAACATGTAAATAGGAAAATGTTGGCGTTATTTTGTCACTTATTGAGCAGTAGGCTAGCTGGAGCCATATACCTCCAGTCTTTGTGCTAAGCTAGGCTAGCGGGGGGGTGTGTCAGACAGAGTTATGGCACGCACGGAGATGAGAATGGTGTGTATGGACTTATCTAACTCTGGGGAATACAGTTTATAAGCCAAAGACCCAAAAAGTTAGCGTGTTCCTTTAAGTTAAAGGGTTAGTTCACCCAAAATTGAAAATAAAGTCAGTAATTACTCACCATCATGTTGTTCCAACCATGTAAGACCTTCGTTCATCTTCGGAACATAATTTAGTATATTTTTGATGAAATCTGAGAGCTGTCTCACTCCTTTTTATTTTTTTCATTTAAGGAGTCCAAATGACTACAGTGGCTCTGTATTAAGTCTATCATGCGACGAAAATACTTTTTGAGCGGAAAAACAACAAAAATAACGACTTTACGCGAAAACTGAGATTAGTAGTAGTAGAAGAAGAACGCCGTTTTCGCGCATGCGTCGTGGCGTCAGAGGCTCAAATTGAACAACAATAATAGTGGGATAAAGTCGTTATTTTTGTTGTTTTTCCGCTCAAAAAGTATTTTCGTCGCATGATAGACTTAATACAGAGCCACTGTAGTCATTTGGACTCCTTAAATGACGTTTTTACTTACTATTCTGGGCCATCAAGTTTCAGTCCCTCTGAAAGCCTATGGAGGAGTGAGACAGCTCTCAGATTTCATCAAAAATATACTAAATTATGTTCCGAAGATGAACGAAGGTCTTACATGGTTGGAACAACATGAGGGTGAGTAATTACTGACTTTATTTTCAATTTTGGGTGAACTAACCCTTTAAGTAACAGGTTCAAAGCAACGATGAATGCATTATATGTAGTTTAGTGATTAGCACCATAACAATATGTACGGTATCAAAAAAACAATTTTTTTTTAAATGTCATTTGCACCACAAATTACCTCAACATGTATTGAACCCCAGAACCTTTCGTTTAGTTACCTCAGAAGTGAAAAAGCCTTAAAATCTCTACCTGATAGATCCTGGCGGGCATCTTCTCCACAAACAGACCCTTCTTCTCTCCTTTCTTAACCAAGCGTGTGAGCAGGCTGAGACGGTCATTGTTGGCTCTGGGGGGCCGTGGGGAGGATTGGGGTGAGATCTCCGGAGAGGACGGGGCTGACCTGAGATGAAGGATTATGTGAATGTGTCCATATTCAAACATTGATGCAGGAGGAAGTAAGACGTTAACTTACAGGGAGAGATCCTCTGCCTCCTGCCTCATGATGCTGACTCGACTCTTTTTGGGCAGGACGGGGGAGTTCTGGTCACTGATGCGCTGGTAGAACAGCATGTAGGCATTCCAGTAGCGCCGCCTCACATCCGGGTAGGGGTTCGCTATAGCATGTGAACATAGGAACCCCATGAGTGATAATGACGTGAATTTAATCTATCTAGAATAAATTTAAGATGTACTGTGTATGCTGTAGTTTATAAATTAGCTAAACCAAAAATAAATATAAAAATAAAACTAGTCAATAACAGAGAAATCGGTTCTTGATACCACAGCAAAAAAATTATATTCTTGCTAATAACAAATAATTTTTTAAAGGGGTCATATTTTTTTAGATTTTCTTTTTCTTTTAGTGTGTAATGTGGCTGTTTGTTCATGAAAAATCACAGCACACTGATCCAGCCATTCAATCAGAGCACTGTGCATTTCAGAAGGAGGGGCTTCATAGAGACAGGAGTGTTAATGACAGACCGGGAAGAGAGGTGTTGCAGCAAAAACAACTATTAAGCCCTTTTTCAAACTGATAGGTCCTTAAAGGGTTAGTTCACCCAAAATTGAAAATTCTGTCAGTAATTACTCACCCTCATGTTGTTCCAACCATGTAAGACCTTCGTTCATCTTCGGAACATAATTTAGTATATTTTTGATGAAATCTGAGAGCTGTCTCACTCCTCCATAGGCTTTCAGAGGGACTGGAACTTGATGGCCCAGAATAGTAAGTAAAAACGTCATTTAAGGAGTCCAAATGACTACAGTGGCGCTGTATTAAGTCTATCATGCGACGAAAATACTTTTTGAGCGGAAAAACAACAAAAATAACAACTTTATCCCACTATTTATCCCACTATATACTCTCTGACGAGAGTTTGCGGGAGTGCCACGACGCATGCGCAAGTTCTCGCGCATGCGTCGTGGCACTCCCGCGAACTATATACTCTCTGACGAGAGTTCGCGGGAGTGCCACGACGCATGCGCGAGTTCTCGAGCATGCGTCGTGGCACGCCCGCGAACTCTCGTCAGAGGCTCAAATTGAACAATAATAGTGGGATAAAGTCGTTATTTTTGTTGTTTTTCCGCTCAAAAAGTATTTTCGTCGCATGATAGACTTAATACAGAGCCACTGTAGTCATTTGGACTCCTTAAATGACGTTTTTACTTACTATTCTGGGCCATCAAGTTCCAGTCCCTCTGAAAGCCTATGGAGGAGTGAGACAGCTCTCAGATTTCATCAAAAATATACTAAATTATGTTCCGAAGATGAACGAAGGTCTTACATGGTTGGAACAACATGAGGGTGAGTAATTACTGACAGAATTTTCAATTTTGGGTGAACTAACCCTTTAATAGGTCCTCTAAGTTCTCCCACTTGGAAATCATGGAGGGGTCTGAAATTGTCATCGTATGTGCATGTCCACTGTGAGAGACATAATCAAAAAAAAATCCAGAAATCACAATGTATGATTTTTTTTTTTTTTACTATTTATTTGTATGATACAGCTGCAAATAAGTATTTGAACACATGTCTATCAGCTAGAATTCTGACCCTCAAAGACCTGTTAGTCTGCCTTTAAAATGTCCACCTCCACTCCATTTATTATCCTAAATTAGATGCACCTGTTTGAGGTCGTTAGCTGCATAAAGACACCTGTCCACCCCATACAATCAGTAAGAATCCAACTACTAACATGGCCAAGACCAAAGAGCTGTCCAAAGACACTAGAGACAAAATTGTACACCTCCACAAGGCTGGAAAGGGCTACGGGAAAATTGCCAAGCAGCTTGGTGAAAAAAGGTCCACTGTTGGAGCAATCATTAGAAAATGGAAGAAGCTAAACATGACTGTCAATCTCCCTCGGACTGGGGCTCCATGCAAGATCTCTCCTCGTGGGGTCTCAATGATCCTAAGAAAGGTGAGAAATCAGCCCAGAACTACACTGGAGGAGCTGGTCAATGACCTGAAAAGAGCTGGGACCACCGTTTCCAAGGTTACTGTTGGTAATACACTAAGACGGTTTGAAATCATGCATGGCACGGAAGGTTCCCCTGCTTAAACCAGCACATGTCAAGGCCCGTCTTAAGTTTGCCAATGACCATTTGGATGATCCAGAGGAGTCATGGGAGAAAGTCATGTGGTCAGATGAGACCAAAATAGAACTTTTTGGTCATAATTCCACTAAACATGTTTTATCATGGGGGGGGGGGTCAGCATCATGCTTTGGGGGTGTTTTTCTGCACATGGGACAGGGCGACTGCACTGTATTAAGGAGAGGATGACCGGGGCCATGTATTGCGAGATTTTGGGGAACAACCTCCTTCCCTCAGTTAGAGCATTGAAGATGGGTCGAGGCTGGGTCTTCCAACATGACAATGACCCAAAGCACACAGCCAGGATAACCAAGGAGTGGCTCTGTAAGAAGCATATCAAGGTTCTGGCGTGGACTAGCCAGTCTCCAGACCTAAACCCAATAGAGAATCTTTGGAGGGAGCTCAAACTCCGTGTTTCTCAGCGACAGGCCAGAAACCTGACTGATCTAGAGAAGATCTGTGTGGAGGAGTGGGCCAAAATCCCTCCTGCAGTGTGTGCAAACCTGCTGAAAAACTACAGGAAACGTTTGACCTCTGTAATTGCAAACAAAGGCTACTGTACCAAATATTAACATTGATTTTCTCAGGTGTTCAAATACTTATTTGCAGCTGTATCATACAAATAAATAGTTAAAAAAATCATATATTGTGATTTCTGGATTTTTTTTTTTTGATTATGTCTCTCACAGTGGACATGCACCTACGATGACAATTTCAGACCCCTCCATGATTTCCAAGTGGGAGAACTTGCAAAATAGCAGGGTGTTCAAATACTTATTTTCCTCACTGTATATACACCAGACGTATAATTGTATTTAATTATTTTTATTATAAATTCTTATTTTATGTATTTGTTTTTTTATTTTATAGCTGTTCAGTTATTTTTAGGCCTAATTCTGGGTTCATGTTCAGAGGAGGCACTACCAGAACTGTTTATTTGACTTGGTACTGAAGCATGGGCACTTTTGAGAGAATTAATTTATATGGATTTAAAGAAATATTAATGACTATTAATGAAATATTAATATTAATGACTTACACTGGTCGTAGACTTTGGGTCTGTATTCTCCCCCAAAACACTCGTACTCCAGAGTCTCATCGTTCATGTCAAACTCTTCCACAACATTGTCGTTAAACTTATACCAGCGTCCTCGTGCACTACCCCTAAAAGGGAAGAGAGCGTTGGAAAAACATGTTATGGATCTTGCTCAGTTCACCATGATTACTCAAACATTCCTTCATTCCCAAAAAAGTGCTGGTTAAAAGCACCATCATGCCGCCAAGCATCTGGGACAGTTTAAGGTTCTAATAAAAACATTCTTGCCAAAAACAGAAGCACGGCCCCCCCTGAGACCCATAAATACACATACATACACACACAGAGGGGCAAAAGACCTCCCACGAAAATTAAGCGTAATCCATACATTTCAGATACTGCGGTTGCTGAAGTATTATGGAAATAGAGTCTGCAGAACTTCATAAATGTATTGTTCAAACACAAGCTATCTGAGATCTTTTCACAAAAGCTTTATGTAACATTACAACGCATTCTGTAATCTATTTTTTTTATTGTTTCCTAGTATTAAACTCGAGTAGTAAAACCCAATCCAAGTCATCTCTCATCATTTGTGTAGACCAGGAACTCCCAAACTTTTCTGTCAGCTGAGCCCCTTTGACCTAAAACATTATATATAATTTATAGTGCGGTCAATCAAAAAAATAAAAAAAAGAACCAATTAATCTTAAACTTTTTTTCCGTAATTTAACGCGATTATGTTTTTACTTTTTTTATACTTTAATATCACAGTTACTCTCCAAATTGATGTAGAAACAACTTAAAGACAGTATATTTGTTGTAATATACCCCCACCAGAAGCCTTCGCTCAGCAAAGGAACGACGGCTTGTTGTACCATCACAGAGGGGGAAACAATCCCTTTCCAGAACATTTTCATTCAACGTTCCCCGCTGGTGGAACGATCTTCCCAACACCATCCGAAACGCAGAATCATTGACATCATTCAAAAGTCAACTTAAAACTCAGCTCTTCCGTGAACACTTAACCTCATAACCCCCCCTAGATTAATCCTTATTAAAGCAACTTTTCTCTGTTATCTTTGTTCTTTGATTAACATTAATGACAGACATCCAAACAACTGTTTATTTAGCTGCTGTCACTTTAAGATCTGCCACTGCCGCCATGACGTTGATCTGACACGCTGTCACGTGCATCTCAATTCTTAACGTTCATTTAAGACGTTATTTAACTCATTTTAGACTGCTCTTATGATAATACTCGAAAAACAGGCATTTTGGCATAATTCTGTGTTATTTTTCGCTCAAGAGCGAAAGAGAACTCAATTTTTGCCACACTTCTTTCTGTGCGTCGTGTGTGTCAGGACATTCACAGACATCGCATTCTCTTTTGTCTTGACACGCTTGAACGGTTTAAATACATTTGCATGAATAAGAGCGTTATCATATAATGTAATGCAGGGGTCGCCAACTAGCGGACTCCGGTACGAATCCGGACCGCGAAGCCTTTTGACATAATGAAATAAATATGCCACATGCCATTAAGAAATTACTATGCTCACTGTTGCTACGTTCAGACCCAGACACGCGGTCACACATGCAGTGAAGAAGAGACTGATGGTGCGTTCACACCGGACGCGAATGACGCGTCATGCACGCTCACGCGAATTGCCTATTTATTATGTCTATTCGTATCTTTGCATTGACTTAAATCACTCGCGCGAAACGCTTCATTCGCGTCCGGTGTGAACGCACCATCAGAGCAGAAAGCAGCGTGCAAAACAATGGCATTTTCGAAAATTAGGAAAGTTTTGGGTGGACAAAAAAAAAAAAAAAAAAAAAAAAAATCGCATTTATTCTTCCTGCATCCTGTGTGTCTCATTTGCTCTGATTCTGTTGCGGTTGTGGGAACATTAAATAAAATGTTTCTTGCACTTTTTAATTTTTCCAACACTGGTAGCACTTTATTTTTGCCTGTTTGTGTTTCTGAATGATATTGCTAATGATATTTCACCAGTGCAATTTGAAGCACAGAAGAGAGCAGTGTTCAATATTAGATACATTTAGTTAAGACTATACATGTGAATGAACATAAACTGTGTTATGATTTCAGATTTTCTGATCCATTTTCTGGTTTGCGTTCATTGATTGTTATTATTTATCTCAGTTCAGCAGGAAAAAGCACTTTAGTTGCTAGTAATGTTGAAATGAATGTATTTTCAGTGCAGATTTAGAGATGAAAGCATTTTTAGTTCATCATATTTTTGTCAGACATGGTTACTGGTTGAATTTAGATATTTTGTACCAAAGCAACTTAAAGGGCAAAACAGAATAAAAACAAAATGAGATCAATTTTGTGAAGGATTACATATGTTTGCTTTAACAATATGAACATGTTTTGTCCATATGAGAACATATTATATTTAGTTAAATTAAGAACAAATGCTATCTACACTAATTTCTTTAGTCTGGCAATGAACATAAATTATTGTTTTTAGCTATATAATTGTCCGGACCTCGGCCGCTGACGAGGGTTCATTTACTGGACCTCAAGCAATTTTAGTTGAAGACCCCTGATGTAATGCTAGCCCAAGGATGACAGAAAAAAACAAGTTAAAGAGCTAATTTTGACAGCACTAATAAATTAACACATTTATATGTTCATGGTTATCTGATATTGGTTAATGCTCACATGACAGAGGTAAATAAATAAAATAGTTAATTGTTTTTTAGTAAGTGTTTTATTTTGATGGTTTTCGTAAAAAAAAATTTTACTTTGACATTTTTGTATGTAATTAACTAGTTATCTATTCATCAACTCACTAATACCCAGGTGAACCAGAAAAATCCTGTGAATAGTGATCAGACAAATGATAAAACTATCTCTTCTGACAGGGGCCAGTAAGTAAACACCAGAACACCCCACAAACCGCACAGCAACACGCAAAAACACGTTAACAGACAAGGTTTCTCTCGCCATTCCTCACCGCCGGTCTTTGATGAACGAGTAATAGTGTCCTGCGTGGGCCTGTCCACTGTGAACAACCACTCCCACCAGTTCGTAGTTTTCAGAGATGGTGACCTTTTTCCGAGGTGACCCCCCAGATCCGGCCTCGCCCCCTCTCCCGTTCTCTCCGTGATCCGCGCTTGAATCCTGACGGGCCATTCCTGACACCGTGTATGGCTCCATGTTCAGCACCCAAGGGAACTTAGAGCACATAAAGTGAACACAAGAATTGATATGGATGCAAATAGATTATACACTAGCATTCAAAAGATTGGGGTCAATAAGATAATTTAAGATAATTTTTTTTTCACTTTTATCCAGCAAGGAGACAATACATTTATCAAAAGTAAAAGTAAAGACATTTATAATGTTACATGCTTTTGAAGTTTCTATTCATCAAAGAGTCCTGAAAAAAAAAACGTATCATGGTTTCCACTAGAATATTAAGAAGCACAACTGTGTTCAACATTATTAATAATAATAAATGTTCCTTGAGCACCAAATCAGCATATTATAATTATTTTTTAAGGATCATGTGACACTGAAGACTGGAGTAATGATGCTGAAAATTCATGTTAAAATAGAACATTTTAAAATAGAAATTAAATTAAAATAGAAGGTATATTAAATTGTAATATTTCACAATATTGTTGTTTTTACTGATCAAATAAATGCAGCCTTGGTGAGCATGAGAGACGTCTTTCAAAAACATTTTTTTTTAAACATTACCGACCCCAAACTTTTGTGTAGTAGTGTATAAAGAAATAATAATTGAACTTTATTTTATTTGAAATTATTTATATAATCTTACTCGGATCTGCTCGTCGTATTTGATGGACCGGCCGCTTTCCCAGTCGAAGCCGAATCGCATGAGATGGATGACCAGCACGCTGGGCAGAGACTTTATACAGGTCCGCTTCACAGTGGTCCGCTGCAACACAAAATATGTGAGCACAAATGTGCATTGATACTTCACTGCAGTTCTTTATCGAGGAGAAGAAATCCAGCTTTACCTTCTCTTTACATTTCTCGCAATAATAAGCATTGCTGCCATCCAGGACCTCTCCCCTGACGAACTGATCAAGAGAGATCTCCAGACTCTGACAGGATGTCACCCCCAAATTCAGAGCCATGAATGTCTCCTCACGCTCATACCTACAAACCATAACCAAACACGAACTCAAGCCACTGTTAAGAAGACTACTTAGAAAAAAAAAACAGAATGTGTGTTTGAAATGATCAAACAATGCCAGACATCTTTGGGTGACCTGTTTCTTTAAGGCTCACCTGTGTGGACAGTCTTTGCATATCTTCTGATCGGAGAAAATGCCCTGGAATGTGTTCTTGAAGATCTGCTCTCGACCAATTTTCTATAAGAGAGACATGAGGAGAATTACAAACACACTTCAGACTGTGTGTGTACACTCGAGCATGCAGGGGACTTCATGTGAGCTGTACCTTTAGATGTTCATCAAGCTGATCCACCAGACTGGTGAAGAACTCATAGGCGTCCTGCTGTTCTCGCACATATAATTCTTTATTCCACATCTTAAAGATCTACATCAAGAGAATAACCATGTGAGGAGGATGATCAAAATCTTGCTCTTAATTCTGATGACCAGAACACGGTTATTATCGTTAAAGGGGTACTTCAACGCTGGAAAGATGAATGTGTATTTAAATTGGGTCATTTATGTAGTAGAAATGTGAAATTATTTTAGAAGTTGGTGCCTTCTAGACTGAGAAAAGCCAGAAAATGTGTTTTTGGCTCATATGGATGAAAAACTACAACTCCCAGAATGCACTTGCTTCGCTGCCCTACGAGGCCACTCCCAAGCCACGCCTACCGGTTAGAGCTCTTGCCCACCGCGGCACCACCCCACCGTCATTTTGACTTTTATAATAATAAAATAATTTAGTTCAGTTAGAGAACGGACACTACAATTAAAAACTGAACATGTCTGCTCAATACAGCACGAGCCGAACGAGAGTGGCAGCACAAACCAGTGTTAATTTTGACAGAAAATTTTTATATAGTTTTAGTCATAGTCTTTTGACTAAAATGCCATTTAGTTTTAGTCATATTTTAGTCACCTGAATTGTTTTTAGTTTTAGTCGACTAAATATCATAAGATTTTAGTCGACTAAATCTACTGTAGATTTAGTCTCCTAAAATCTAACGAGTTTAGTTAAATTTTAATACATTAAGCATTTGAGCTCCATTTAATTTTGACATCATTTTGTTTTTGACATTAAAAATACACGAAAGAGAGCTCAATTCACTTTTTTTGTTTGTTTTTTAAAAACATCTATATAGTTTTTATAACTTTATATTTTTGTTTTAGTTAGTAGGCCATATCAGGTAAAGCTAAAGCTTCGAATAAGTTTTTGTTTATTTTTATTTTTTATTTCAGTTAACATTTCTTTAATTTCAAGTAATTACTTTTTTTAATGGTTTTAGTGAACCCTGATACTTTATTGAATACGTGTCAAATACTGGTCTTTTCTCCTGACTATGAATGAAATGGGAATTAAATTAAATACAGTTTATTGTGTAACCAAAAACGAATATATAATGCATGACTTTTAAATTATAAACAAGACTCTTATTTTGAAACGTCTGTGCCTTACTATTGCAGTTGCAGGAGTGCATTCAAGTTCAGGAGATAAAATATGCATTGTTACAACCGTCTAAAACATATTACTATATAAACATTGTACTTATTCATCAGCATTAGTTCATAAACAATTGCCTGGCATAAATGTGCGCTATTCGTTGATTGTGAACCGCTCTGGAGCGCTGTTGGGGATGAGTCTGTAACATTTTCGTCTCGTTTTTATTTGTTGACGAAAATGACAGTAAGTTGTCGTCATAGTTTTAGTCATCCAACACTAGTTTTTATTTAGTTATCGTCTCGTTTTCGTCAGTGAAAAAAGGTTGTTGACGAAAATTATGAAGAAAATTGTTCGTCAACGAGATTAACACTGGCACAAACGCAGCAGGACAGGAGTCAGATTTCATCATCACGAGAGTGAGGAGCTGACAGACCAGATGATCGCGGAAGATTCTGTGAGTGAGATCCCACCCCTATGGGCGGGTGGAAAACATGCAGAACTAACTTCTACTACTGGCTGTAGTCTCTAGCCTCTGGCCAAAAAAGGCTTTTTTCCAGACATGAAATGCATAATTCTCTCGTCTCAGGGGGATATGAGGGGGAAAAGCATGATCATTCGAATATACTACCGGGTTTCTACTGATACAAAGCTTAATGCTAATCGCTGAAGTAACCCTTTAACTAAAACTAAAAGAAGAAAATAAAGGTATATGTATAGTTTAAAGTACTACACTAACTAAAACTAAACGCTGTGTGCATGTGGACAGTCCCAGACAGATCATAAAAGGTGGATCTCACCTTCCAGAAGTTCTCAGGTATGTAGTACTGCAGTTTGCTCTCCATCAGGTGACCAAACAGAGACTGAACCTGACAGAACACACTCTCCTCTGGGTTTTCAGCGTCGTCTTCAATTGACAAGACAGACTACAACACGCACACAGACACAAACACACACACACACACACACACACACACACACACACACACACACACACACACACACACACACACACACACACACACACACACACACACACACACACACACACACACACACACACACACACACACACACACACACACACACACACACACACACACACACACACACACACACACACACACACACACACACACACACACACACACACACACACACACACACACACACACACACACACACAAAGGTTAATATCCTTACCAAAACCTATTATGAAGACAAACCATTTTTAATTTTCTATGTTAATATATTTGAAAATAATTTATTCATGTAATGGCAAAGCTAAATTTTCAGCATCATTACTCCAGTGTTCAGTCACATGATTCATCAGAAATCATTCTAATATGCTGACTTGCTGCTCAAGAAACATTTCTTATCAATGCTGAAAACCGTTCTGTTGCTTAATATTGTAGGATTCTTTGATGAATAGAATGTTTGGAGATTGTAAAAGAACCAAAGAATGAAAACTAAACTGAAACTATAAATGTGTGGAACATTAAGAAAGAAAAATAAATAGAATTGCATAAAAAAGCTGGTCTGATTTAATTCATCTGTCAAATCTGACTGCTGATAAATAGTGAAGCATTCCCTGCAGTACGCAGTGTTGCTGAAAATTCGACAAATAAAACAAAGATTGACAGTGTTATTTTGAGTATGATGCAGTTTATAATAGAGTATGTCTCATCATAAACAGATGGAACAACTTGGGGCGCTAATGTCATAGAATTCTACAAAAAAAAAAGCACACCAAAAAGTTAAAAAAATACAAAGAACTTAAACAAACCATACACACACAAATAATAATTTGTTTAATAACCAAAATATGGGGTCAGTCAGGCAGCTACAAACACTGTCCAGTTCATTCCTACTACTTTTAGGTTAGGGCGTCACCTAGTGGACAGAAACTGTGCTAACCGTACACTAGTGATAATAGAATTTACCTCAGGCAAACCAGGCTGCATGTAGAGCTGCTGGAACACTGCATTCATATAGCAGGTCGCACCTCCATTCTTCAGCCCCACAAACCCAGAAACAGAGCGACTGTCTACGGGAGGAAGATACTGACAACACACACAATGACAGAAATTAATGCAAGTACATCTGTTGTAAGGAAAATAACATGATTCAAATTTCATAAAAATACAAGACTAATTCAAATTCTGTTGCAAAGCAGCTCTAAAGACAATCGTGCCAGCTCAAGTCATTTTAGTTCAATAACTGTGAAGTTCATTATGAAAAGAGTTTCATTTAGCCAAAAGCAGCGCTACAGAAGACAATAGTGTTGTTAGTTAGCTCGAGCCAGTTCAATGATATGTAAGCTCGTTTCGGCAACAGAATAAAAAATAAAAAAAGCTAATTATGAGTTATCTGACTGGTCAACCGATCATCTCTTCCTTCTAGTTCATTGATAAGCATGAAAAAAACACGAATGAACACTAAAAGAAATGTTGTTTCAACCGCGGAAAGACGTCAGTAAACACCGTTTATCAAGTTCAAGTCCACCGATGTTAATCCACTAACTCTCCTGACTGCTTTGTCGGACAAACCGGCAGATTCTGCGATGTGATTGGTCAGATCGCCTGTCAATCAAACTCGCGGCGAAGGGTGAATTGCAAGAAAGTCAGAATTGTGAGAAAAAGTCAGAATTACAAGTCAGAATTAGCTAGAAAAAGTCAGAATTATTAGAGAAAAAGTCAGAATGATTAAAAATCAAGTCAGAATTATTAGAAATCATGTCAGAATTTTGAGAAAGAAGTCACAATCGTATTAACTCAGACTTTTTAGATATAAACTCAGAATTGTGAGATATAAACTTGCAATTGCGATAAATTAAGTCAATTGTGAGAAAAAAGTTGTAATCACCTTTTTTACTTTGTTATTCGGTGGAAACAAGCTTCCATACAATGTTTATTCAATTCAGTTCAATAACAGTGTCTATATTGCAAAATTCATCAAAAGACAGAAGGGCTGTGAGCCTGATGAGGGCACTCACGTCAAATTCTTTGGTGAGGGATGGGTCCGACTGATGGTGCATGGACAGCAGTTCTTTAGTGATGAGTTGCAGGTTAGTTAGAGAGCTGTCAGCCAACATGACCAGCACCTCGTATGCCGCCAGACGACTGCTGACCGTACTGCACCTGAGACACACAAGGCAATTTTAGCAACTTGCATGTCAATGTGTGTGAATGTATGCAATTCCTTTCATCTTACTTTGGGTGAAAGTCGTGGATAGATGCTATGGTGCTAGATGAGCTGTCACTGTTCAGGATGATTCGAGAGGCTCTGAACAGGAAGTCATCCAACAGCTGCTGGATCAGAGAAGGACCTACAGCACATTAACAAGAAAAATCATTCTAAGCCACATCTCCATATGCATCACATCATGCTGTCATATTCATCTGAAAAAAGTGTCTGACCAAACTGCTCTTTCTCACTGCCGCAGAGGGACAGCAGGGTTTTAATGAGGCGCAGGTGTCCGGCCAGCAGGATGTTGTCGGCCTCGCTGGTCTCCAGCTCGGTGGTCCAAGTGGGCTCGAAATTATCAAGCCAGCTGATCTCATCCTCCAGCATGGCCGCTGGGCCGATCTGAAGCTGCTCCATTTCTGATGCTGAGAACACGAAATACATGGGCTGAGCTTTTCCGAAGGAATCTAAAAATTATTCTTAAATTCCTTAAGCAGAACTAAAGCAAAGGACACCCCCTAAAAGTTACATTTGGAACTTTCCACATACTGTAAAAGGAACAAAACAGGGTTGAGCAAATGGCTAAACATTCAGAAAATATTGATCATTTCAGTAGGCCAAAATAAATGTATTTAATGAGCTTTTTTATTTTTGATTCATTTTATATGAAATGTGCAAAAAGTATACAGTTTAAAAATTATATTTGTGTGAGATAGATGCATTAAATTAATCAAAATTGACAGTAAAGACTTTGTTTCAAAAGATTTCTATTCCAAATAAATGCTGTTTGTTAAAGGAATAGTTCACCCAAAAATGAAAATTATCCCATGATTTACTCACCCTCAAGTAGGTGTATATGACATTCTTCTTTCAGACCAATACAATTGGATTTATATAAAAAAATGTCCTGGCTAATTCAAGCTTTATAATGGCAGCCCAAAAATTGAAGCCCAAAAAAGTGCATCCATCCATTATAAAAGTAATCCACACTGCTCAGGGGGTTAATAAAGGCCTTCTGAAGCGAATGGATGGGTTTGTGTAAGAAGAATATCCATATTTACAACTTTATAAAGTAAAATATCTAGCTTCCGGCAGACCGCCTTCCGTATTCAACATACGAAGAAAGTGTAACGCCTCTCGCAGTTCAAAACGCTTACGCTACGTCCGACGCCAGTTATGCTTTTTCTGTAAGTTGAATACGAAAGGTGGTCTTGGCGGAAGCTACATATTTTACTTTATAACGTGTTAAATATGGATCATATTCTTATGCAAACCCATTGATTCACTTCAGAAGGCCTTTATTAACCCCCGGAGCCATGTGGATTACTTTTATAATGGATGGATGCAATTTTTGGGCTGCCATTTACTGCCATTATAAAAGCTTGGAAGAGCAAGGACATGTTTTGATATAACTCTGTTTGTATTCGTTTGAAATAAGAATGTCATATACACCTAGGATGGCTTGAGGGGGAGTAAATCATGGGGTAATTTTATGGGTGAACTATCCCTTTAAACTTTCTATTCATCAAAACAACGACTAGCTAGTTTGGGGCCAAAGGTTAATTAAGCTGATGATAGAATTACATTTGCCATATATTAAACAGAAAATAAATATTTGTCTGCATTTTCTAACAATAACTTGGGTAATAGGGTTGAAGAGTGCAGACAGCTAGAAAATGGAATCAGTTTCTTTGTGTTTTCCCCCCGTGCTGTACAAAGAGTGTCACAATTTCCTGATTACAGTATAATTTTTAATTACAATAAATGTTACATTTGTAATGTAAAAATGAGACTCTCTAGTAAAAATGCGGGAGGAAGCTAAATGTTTGTTTGGTAATTAAATTTTTTTTTTACAATACACTTAAAGGGATAGTTCACCCAAAAATGAAAATTAGTCCATAATTGACTCACCCCCATGTCATCCGAGGTGTATTTGACATTCTTCTTTCAGACGAATAAAATCGGAGTTTTAAATATTACAAAAGTCCAGGCTAATCCAAGCATTAGAATTTGATTCATATTTTTTTTTTTTTTGAAGTCCATAAAAAGTGCATCTGTCCATCAAATAACATGCTCCACGTGGCTCCGGGGTGTTAATAAAGGCATTCTGAAGCGAATCGATGCATTTGTGTAAGAAAAATATCCATATTTCAAACTTTATCAAGTAAACTTTCGACCGACCACCTTCCATGTAAAAGTGTTGAATGTTGAAAGTGAAACTCAAGATGCGTACGTGACGTCATGACGAGCGGACCTGGTCGCGTTAGTCTTTCGATCGGCAGGGGAACTTTCAACAGTGTTTCCATAAATTGAACACGGAAGGCGGTCGGTCGAAAGTTTACTTGATAAAGTTTTAAATATGGATAAATGCGTCGATTCGCTTCAGAAAGCCTTTATTAACACCCCAGAGCCGCGTGGAGCACGTTATTTGATGGACAGATGCACTATTAATCCAATTCTAATGCTTGGATTAGCCTGGACTTTTGTAATATAACTCGGACTTTCGTCTGAAAGAAGAATGTCATATACACCTAAGATGACTTGAGGGTGAGTAAAATATGGGCTAATTTTCATTTTTGGGTGAACTATCCCTTTAACAATATTTATTGTAATAAAACAGTATGTGAACAATTAAAAAATAAATAATGGGAGACCAAAACATCTTTATTTGTGGAAATTCCATTTATATTATATATTTCTATTGAAAACAAGGAAGACACTCACTGGTCAGGTCATCCAGTAGTTGGCACCTCAGGTCAAAATACTCTGTGCATTGTGAAAGCAACCTAAAAGCATGATCATCATTTTAGCTCCACAGCTTTACAAAGTTTACACAACATCATCTTTATTTTGTGGGCCTGTTACAGTAACAATCCTTGCTTGATTATTTAATTTCAGCAATTTCGTTTAGGTCTGACCTTTGGTTAACACCCCTCATGATGCTGGTAGGGGACCAAAGAGGAAGTTGGGCCGTCAGAACCACCTTCAGCAGGAAGAGGTTGGGCTTCTGGAGATCAGGGTACGCAGATGTGTCTGACTGACTGAGAGTGTACAGCTGATCACACGCCACACGTCGGATCTGTGAAAAGACAAGACATTGGACATCTGGACTCAGAAGTCATACTTAATAAGACAGGTTTCATTTTGTCAGGAATACAACACAGGCACTGACCTCTCCACTGGACGAGCCCAGCAGAATATCAATGATGAAATCATTCACAGAAGGCAGATTGTAAAATGAACCTTGAAAAAGAACAAGAAATAAAGTGACTCCAAGTGTTTTCATTTTTGCTGAATTTTCTTTAGCATAAGAGCGTGTTTTTTTTCTTACAAAGCTGTTGGGAGCGTAGCTGAAGGCATGTGACAAGTAAAGAGAGCGCTTCTCGTGCAATAATAGTGTCTTTGATGGACACACACAGCTGTTTGACGCATATCCCAGCTTGTAATGTGGTGATCTCTCCCTCACTGCCGGAGCTGCAGTTGCTTCCTGTAACACACACACACACACACACGAACAATGAGAGAGATGCAAAGACTGACAGACAGACGTATACACTACCAGTCAAAAGATAATTACGCTTTTGCAGAGTCACTTATGCTCAACAAGGATGCATTTATTTGATCAAAAATACAGTAATCTAGTGAAATATTATTACAATTCATAAGAACTTTGGGAACACTTTACAATAAGGTTGTATTAGGTAACATGAACTTACCATGAACAACACCTCTGTTCACGATTAGTTAATCTTTGTTAAAGTTAGTTAATAAAAATTCAGCTGTTCATGTTAGTTCACAGTGCATTAACTAATGTTAACAAGATTTTAATCATGCATTAGTAAATGTTGAAATTAACATTAACAAAGATAAATAAATGGCTTAAGTGCAGTTCATTATTAGTTCATGTTAACTAATGTAGTTAAATAATGTTAACTAAATGAACCATTTTTTTTTCCATTTAGTTTTTTCAGCATCATTACTCCAATCCTCACTGTCACATGATCCTTCAGAAATCATTCTAATGTGATGATTTGCTGCCCAAGAAACATTTCTCATTATTATCATCAATGTTTAAAAAATATGTTCTGCTGCACTTTCTTAATATTCTGTGGAAATCGTGATACCCTTAACTTTTGAATACTAGTGTAAGTAAAATGATCTTTTCAAAAAAATTAATACTTTTATTCAGCAAGGACATTGATCAAAAGTGACTGTAAATTTTGAAATTTACAGTCACTTTTGATCAATGCTGTTAAAAAAAAAAAAAAAAACCTTTCTATTTAGAGAATCCTGAAAAAAAGCAGCAAAATCTATTTTCAACATTGATAATAACAAGAATAATTGAGCACCAATAATAATTTATTAAAAAAAACTGAGTACCAAATCAGCATCAAATGATTTCTGAAGGATCATGTGACACTAAAGATTGGAGTAATGCTGCTGAAAGTTTGGAGAATAGGGGAAAAATTTAGACCGGTTGTGGATTGTGTAGAGTCTCACCTGTGCTGCTGACCCTGCTGCGTACGCCTAGTGGAAGCAGCGAGTTGGTCGTCTCTCTGATTGGCTGGCTATTGCCAACTAGGTCCAAACGGCCTGCGGCTGCCGCCCAAGTGAGTCTCATGAAGCATGCCACTGTGGATGTGAAGTCTCCCACCTCCATTGTCTGAAACAACAAACCATTTGAGTCATATAGGGTGTGGAAAAAATCATTTCGAAAACACTGAGATCACTGAATGCTCTCACGCACCTGTATGGCAACACGGGCGGCCGGGATGATTTCTTCTACTCTGATGGAGGATCTGTCAGACATGGACACCTGCCTATAGGAGGATTTTTCCGGAGTTCCACAGACGGAGAGCTGCCGGCCACTTTGCCGCCCAGCGTTACGGAACGGCCGAGAGGACAGAGTGTCGAGACCGTCCTTGCTCAACTCCTCATCGAGGATACTAGGCATAGCCTGCCCTACCAGCAGAAACCTACAGGGGGAGACAAAGAGCAAGTTCACTGAGCGCTAAAGCCAAATGTATACTTCAGTTTGGACGTGAGCAGTGTATGCATACAGCCGAATGCATAGTCTTTCAAATTACGCTAGCGTGCGTGTACACATGTACCTGACACACTAGAAAGTTTCATACTTGTCAAGGGTTTGTTCTATTTCTCTCAATAAGTGATAGATGATTTCACCTACTGTTGCACTTGTGCATATGGTAGAGTGACAATAAAGTGATTTGATTTGATTTGATTGACGTGTCTGTGTAAATTAGAGTTTCAGGTATGTTCTCAAACATCCATGTCAAAAATGACCTGAAAAGAATACAAGCGTTTTTAAAGCAATATTATTATGCTGCCTAACATCTGGAGTGGTGTTTCCAAAGAGAGAGAAAAAGAGAAAAGTAAAAACTAAATAGAGAAATAGGAAAGAGAAGATAGCCAGACTGCTAAATGAGACTGCACCTGGCCAGCTGCAGGCAGATTGAATAGACTCCCTGTCTGGTCTCGTAGTCCACCTCAGAAGGGATGGAGTCTCTCTGCATGACGTTAACCACCAGACTAAGACAGAGAGACAGACAACGCACCGTTGAGATAATCAATGATTCAAATATACAGACACATTAAGACTGCATAATTATCCACATGCAGAGGAAAAGTGGGTAAAAAGCTGACAGCTACCTGAGACCTCCTGCTTTGAGGAAGTTCTCACAGAAAGATTTGACACTGGTCTTCGCCATTTCGTCATCAGATGTGGGCATAAGCTTGGAGCTCAACACCTAAGAGAACGGATGGAGGTGAGTGAGTAAGTGAGAGAGTGTGTTTATTTTTTTTATACATTTTCTGGGATTTGAATACACAAACTCCGGTTTTTATTTGCTAGTAATGAACAAAAAATACCTGACTGGTCTGTGGCTATGCAGCCACAACAACAAACTGCATTCTGACACCTTTCTATCAGAACCAGTATTAACTTCTTGAGCAATTTGAGCTACAGTAGCTCGTCTGTTTGATCGGACCACACGGGCCAGCCTTCGCTCCCCAAGTGCATCAATGAGCCTTGGCCGGCCATGACCCTGTCGCTGGTTCACCACTGTTTCTTCCTTGGACCACTTTTGATAGATACTGACCACTGCAGATCGGGAACACCCCACAGGAGCTGCAGTTTTGGAGATGATCTGACCCAGTCGTCTAGCCATCACAATTCGGCCCTTGTCAAACTCACTCAAATCCTAACGCTTGCCTATTTTTCCTGCTTCTAACACATCAACTTTATCCCTCTTCGGACGGTAATTGTTTCTCATGGGGTCGTAAGATATTTTCATCATTTACAGGGGCTAGTCAGTGATTTTATTGCCGTCCGAATCCAGAATGTCAGTGTTTTTCTCCCATCACCCACGCAAAAATCCTCGGCCGAATTACCTACTGTTTTTTGACAAACACCAAGGTCGTGTGGTAATTTAATTGTCTTTCGAATCCACATCTCTGAGTTTTCAAGAATATATCACTTCAAAATTCACTGTTTATATCCTTTTTGACCACTGCTGAGCACTTTAAACTACAATATGCGTCTATATATCTTCCTATTTTTAAGCAGATTTAAATAATGAAATAATAATAATAAGGATTTTATTTTCCTATTATTAAATTAAATATGCATTTATTCTTATTATACCAAGCATATGACATTTTATTTACAGCATACAATCATGTTATTGGCAATGTGAGCAGCGCATTCCCAGGTGCACAACGCTCGCTCCTCCACCGTGAAAAAATCACCATCCGAATGCATTTTTATCACTGAGGTGGCATGCAAATGCATTTTTACGGACTTTCACGTGAGAAACAATTACCATCCGAATAGGACTTTTGAGGACAAAATGTTCACTTGCTGCCTAATATATCTCACCCACTAACAGGTGAAGAAGAAGGTGTGATGTAGAGACAATCAGTGATATTTACTTCACCTGTCATAATGTTATGCCTGATCGGTGTATGGCATTAATGATCGCATGCCATTGATTGATCCAGAAGTTAAGAAAAACAGAGCAATGTTTTGAAAGTGCCAAAGAGACACATTAACCACACTGTTAAGGGTAGTCAGCCTATGACTGGCTTACATATTGTCTTTGCACATGAAATTGGAATATTATAACTTCAGCATGAGAAATGCATGACAAACCTCCAGGTTATAAAGCACTCTGAATGTAGACATGCCCGGGGCAGAAGAACGAAACAGAGACTCCAGGATAGATGCTGCACTCTGCTGGTGCTGCTGTTTACTGGACAGAGATGGAGACTTTGAGGCTTGAGAACCAGACCCCAGTGTAAACAGAGTTTTCTGATGAGACAGAGAGAGAAGGTATTTACTAGGTCTGCTAGAGGGCACTGTCTTCTGTGTGCATCCTGCTAAAAACAAAACACTGTCACATGACTGTTACAGCTCTCAAAATGCCAGTGATCACCTAAACTACCAGTCACACCTACTCATTCTTTACTATTACAATTTTCCACATCTGAGAATAATAGTTAACTGCTCAAAACCAATAAATGATTTCCATCATTTTAATTATATTACGTATTGAGCACAAAATGTTAAACAAATCAAAGCTACACACTACCAAAGTTTGGGGTCAATACGATAAAAAAAAGAAAGAAATTATCATCAGGAAGGGCACATTAAATTGATCAAAAGTGACACTAAAACATTTATAACAAACATTTATAATGTCCTATTCATCGATGTATTCTGAAAAAAAAAAAGCAAAAAAGTATCATGGTTTCCACAAAAATGCCAAGCAGCATAAGAAATGTATCTTGAGCAACAAATCATCATATTAGAATGATTTCTAAAGGATCATGTGACACTGAAGTCTGGAGTAATGATGCTGAAAATTCAGCTTTGCCATCACATGAATAAATTACATTTTAAAAGATATATAAAAAAGTAAATGTACATTGCTGTTTTACTGTATTTTTGATAAAATAAATGCAGCCTTGGTGAGCATAAGAGACTTCTTTAAAAAAAGTAAAAATAAGTAATTAGATCAATAGTTTTTTAAGAGCATGATAAACACAAGTTCAGTACTATTTCAAGGGGAAGTCGAGGAGAGGCGTTCAGGTACCTGGTGACTCCAGACGCTGGACTCTTTTGGCACAAAGTTATCAAGGGCGTCCTGCACCTCTGGGTCAGTCGGGATAAGCAGCAACAACTTCCTCACACGCAAAGTTATTCTGGATAGCAACAAGATGGCCACACAGTCAATACAGGTCAACTGAAAAAACCTAATACAACATAGCCAGCAAAGCGAAAAGATTCCCCTATGAAGTGAAATCAACCATTAAAAGATTTAAGGGGGGGAGGGGGGTGTCTAATGCCATTTCATGCATTCTGACTTATTTACACTGTTAAAGAGTTGGATTCTCATGCTAAACATGGCCAAAAAAACCCCCAAAAAAACCAGTTGGACATATGACGGAGTATTTCTGTTCCAAATACACTCCTTCAGTATTCGAAGTATGGCCATGTATTATGTCAAAAAGGGTGGAATTCCTTGTATGGGCACATGAGAGTGTGTGCACATCAACGGATTCGTTCAGGTCACGGGAGTCGTCGGAAGCTCTGTCATTTAGACCTTGTGGGAAATCAACAGTCACTAAAGAAGTGTGTTTATGGTTGTGAGGGAAAGATAACGCTGGGTTATTTGGGAAGCTGAACAAGGTTAAGGAAACAGTGGATGCAGTTTGTTTTTCCGAAGCAGCAACAGAGTTGCAACGGAGAAAGTGTTTGTTTGTTCCCGGTCATGAGTCGAAACGGCATCAAATGTCTGTGTTTTGTTGGCAATCGGCACGTAAGTTTAATAATATAATATAATATTAACAACACGAATGTATAGTGAATCGAAAGTTATTCAGGGATAATGCCATGATGTATTGTGTGCGTGTGCGTCATAGGTGTGTATGTGCTTGTGAGTCTTTAGCTCCGCCCACTACACGCCTTCATGAGTTTGGCTGTTTTCTGAAAGAATCGGTACAGCGTATCTGTTTTTTATAAATATGATAAAAACTAAAGACTCTTCGGAGATATGAAGGACTACTCTATAGGTACTAAAGATAAACATGAGATTGGCTGAAACTGTGTGTGTTATGACCCCTTTAAGAAAAACAGCATGCCCGTTTGGAACAACATGAGGCTGAGCAAACAAAAATAGAATAAACAAATTTGGCTGAACTATGCCTACTGAACTACTTCAAATAAATAATAGGATAACTAGCAGTCATTGTGGGTTGTTTACCTGGGTTCCTCCAAGTTGGCAAGTTGATAAAGCATCTCAAAGACATTACACACCAACGCCATGACCACACCAGGAAGAGATTTCTCCTGCAATCACACACACGAGTTTGATAAAGTAGGTAAATAGATAAATAAAGTAGGTTGATGAGTTTTATAAAGTAGTTTGACTTTTTATTTTTTTTGCTTTTTTTTTTTGGAAAGAAAGCTAAATTACTAAATATAATTAGTAATGGCATTTAAATTGATCAAACATAACACTACATCAACGTATAATGTTGAAAAAGATTTCCATTTCAAATACATTTCTATTCATTAAAAAAAGAATCCAGAAAAAAAAAATATTTTTCCACAAAAATGTTAAGCAGCACAACAGTTTTCAACATTGATAATACTAATAAATGAACATCAAATCCGCATATTAGAATGATTTCTGAAGGATCATGTGACACTGAAGATTGGAGGAAAGATTTTAAGAATTTTTAATTTAAGAATTTTTAGATATATTTGGACTGGAAACAAGACAAAAATACTTGTGAGAAAAGCATTTTTTTGCAGTGACTTATACATTAATACATCTTACCAACTGCCCCATTTTGCATATACTTGAAACAAGTGTGCTTGTACTTGCACCATTTGAGTGCACTTGAGCCAATAAGTACCAGACATTTTGATAAGTCAGATCAGTGTGTGTATGTACCTGCTCCAGAGCGTAAGCTGAGTTGAAGACCCCGCTGCTGCTGGAGCTGGCCGAGGCAGAGCTGTCCGCCGAACTGCCTGACGGCGTGCCTGTTCCTGAGCTCTTCACTGTCAGACTCTGCTCATCAGAGAAACCCAGCTGATTCAACAGCTTCTGGTCACGATTCATCGTCAGCTGGAATGCACATTTAACAAGACGACTTAGTATGACTACTACTACATACAAATGGAGTTTATACGAATAGCTTGTTTGCTATAAACTTTCATTAAACGCAAAAGTGCTGCATACTTTTTTGGTTTTAATTATTCTCATTTTGTGTTGCACAATCCATTTTAGATTTATTTTTATTTGTCTCAATATTTTTTTTTATGGTAAAACTTAAGTTTAATTGAACTTTAAGAATTGAACTTAAGTCAATAAGTTCATAAACAATTTACAATAAGTAAAAAAAAATTAAAATCAGGGCTCCAGAGTTCAGATTAACATTTGAGAGCAGTAGCACCAGTGCCACTAAGTTCTACAGATTTGGTAGCACTGGGGGGGCTGGGGGGATTTTAATCATAAAGGTCATTTAATCATAAAATTACTATTATTTTGCATTAATAAGTACAGTAACTAATAATATACATGTCTATTTCTTGGAAATGCAAGACATAGCAAAGTACTGAGCTTGAGTTGAGATGCAGATAAACTTAAGTTTTATAAAAACCTAATTTCTATAGGGAAATATATATTTTTTCATTTTTGGTCATCACGATAAAAATAACATTTAAAGGTGCACTGTGTAAATTGTAGCGTCATCTAGTGGTGAGGTTGTGAATTGCAACCAATCACCCCTCCCTTTAGCTAGCGCTCTGTAGAGCAGTTTGTCCGTTTAGAGCTACTGTAGAAAGATGGCGGAGCAAAATGGTGACTTCACTGTAAGGGGAAAGGCGGTGTATGTAGATAGAAATGGCTCATAAAAAGATAACAGTTCATTATGTAAGGTCTTTATACACTACTGAAAACATAGATGTATATTATATTGCATTTCTGTCAATAGATCCTCATAAATATTACACACTGCACCTTTAAATAGGAGAATATTTAGAGCTTTGAAACGATAGAAATTGAAGCATCCTCAAAAGGTTGTCCGAACCCTGAGATGAATAATGTAAAAACATTTGACTATTTATGGCACAATACCATGGTTACAGTTAGCGTTACTACATTAAATCCATGGTGAATGTTGGTGATTTGTGGAAAGAAAAGCCTTCTATATCTTGTTTGTTCATGGCAGAAAGTTTCTCCTGGTTTCCACGTCAGCGATATTTGTTCTGATATCTATGGTTTATAACAGAAAACTCTGTTCTGCTTCTCACTAGATATTGCAGCAATGTTATTAATTCTGCGTTCAATTCAAACACTTTCTCACTGGATCTCTCAGCGCTGTGCAGTAACAGTATCGCATGATCGAGATCGGCTCGTGAGTAAACCTGTTCTGAGCTATTACACGGTCCTGGTTACGTTCTTGTTTCATTTAGTTTGCTGCTTTCGTCTCATTTGCAACAGAAACGGCAGCTTTTATCAGTTGGGCAACAAGGTGGTGGCACCAGTGCGACCTCTAACAAAATGTAGTTGTTCGCAGTCTGGAGCTCTGAAAAATGTTCCTTGTTAGTTCATGTTAGCTCAGGGCCATTAAATAACTTTTGATTTTAATAATATATTACAACCCGAATTCCGGAAAAGTTGGGACGTTTTTTAAATTTGAATAAAATAAAAACTAAAAGACTGTCAAATCACATGAGCCAATATGTTATTCACAATAGAACATAGATAATAAATCAAATGTTTAAATGTAGAAATGTTACACTTTTATCCACTAATTGAGCTCATTTCAAACTTGATGCCTGCTACAGGTCTCAAAAAAGTTGGGACGGGGGCAACAAATGGCTGAAAAAGCAAGACAATTTTGATTCAGCAGGGAGAACATCTAGCAACTAATTAATTGATATCAAGTCTGTAACATTTTTAGCTATAAAAGGTATGTCTTAGAGTAATGAGGCTCTCCAATCTGTGAAAGAGTGCGTAAAAAGATTGTGGAATACTTTAAAACAATGTTCCTAAACGTCAAATTGCAAAAGCGTTGCAAATTTCATCATCTACAGCAGCCATTCCCAAACTGTGGTCCGTGAGGGTACTGCAGGTGGTCCGTGGAAAGGCAAAATAATTTTTTTTTTTACCTTCATTTTACCAGGAAATTCCCTTAAAAATAAAAAGTAAAAAGAATATGTAGGCCTATATTGATATAAAATTTAAATGAAATTGTCAAGTTATTGTGTGATTACTAAAATAGGCTAGTGGCGCTCGGCCGTGACGTTCAAGTTCAGTGCCTCACTTTTTGAGGACTTGTAAACTTTAAATAATAACTCTAATAGTCCCCTAAATTTGCCAAAGGTTTTGAAATGTTGACTATATCCAAGTGTTCTTATTACTGTATAGATTTCATACTCCATTGCAAAATAAGCCCGTTGTTTAAATGAACCTGATTATGCACTTGAGTAAATAAATAAAATAAATATGTGGCAGCCGTTGTATACAGTAAACTTTCTTTTAACAAGCCTGTTGTACTGATGTGATGACTAGTTGTAGTTTTAGTGCTAGTAAGCCTATTTAGAGGTGCGGATTAATTCAGGTAGGTCTGTGTGTAGACATATATTTTATTATGTGTATTATGAGGTGGTCCGCGAAATTTCTTGATTACAACTAGTGGCCCACACACACAAAAAGTTTGAAAACCCCTGTTCTACAGTGTATAACATCATCAAAAGACTCTCTGTGCGTAAGGGACAAGGCCGAAAACTTTATTGGATGCCCGTGGTCTTCGGCCCCTCAGAGGGCACTGCATCACTCATCGGCCTGATTGTGTCAATGACATTACTAAAGGGGCCCAGGAATACTTCCAGAAACCACTGTCGGTAAACACAATGCAGATACCAACTAAAGCTCTATCATGCAAAAAGGAAGCCATTTGTGAACATGGTCCAGAAGCGCTGTCATGTCCTGTGGGTCAAGGCTCATTTAAAATGGACTGTTTCAAAGTGGAAAAGTGTTCTATGGTCAGACGAGTCCAAATTTGACATTCTTGTTGGAAATCATTGTCCTCCGGGCTAAAGAGGAGGGAGACCTTCCAGCGTGTTATCAGCGTTCAGTTCAAAAGCCAGCATCTCTGATGGTGTGGGGGTGCATAAGTGCATACGGTATGTGCAGCTTGCATGTTTTGGAAGGCACTGTGAATGCTAAAAGGTATATAAAGGTTTTAGAGCAATATATGCTCCCCTCCAGACGACGTCTATTTCAGGGAAGGCCTTGTTTATTTCAGCAGGACAATGCAAAACCACATATTACGGCTATTACAACAGCATGGCTTCGTCGTAAAAGAGTCCTGGTGCTAAATTGGCCTGATCTTTCACCTATAGAGAACATTTGGTGCATAATTAAACAAAAAATACGTCAAAGATGACCACAAACTCTTCAGTAGCTGGAAACCTATATCAGGCAAGAATGGGACCAAATTCCAATACCAAAACTCCAGAAACTCATAACCTTGATGCCCAGACGTCCTCTTGAAAAGAAGAGGAGATGCTACACATGCCCCCATCCCAACTTTTTTGAGACCTGTTGCAGGCATGCATTTTGAAATGAGCTCAATAAGTGGATAAAAGTGTTTAAACATTTGATTTATTATCTATGTTCTATTGTGAATAACATATTGGCTCATGTGATTTGAAAGTCTTTTAGTTTTCATTTTATTCAAATTTAAAAAACGTCCCAACTTTTCCAGAATTCGGGTTGTAGTAAATGTTGAAATTAACGAAGATAATTACGATTTAGAGGTATTTTGTCATTCATGTTACCTAATGTAATTAACTAATATTAACAAATGAAAGAAATGTGTCAAATTTGCACTCTGAAGATTAGGGCCTGTTTACACCTGGTCACTTCATCCGTTTTCTCAGATCAGATAGCTATCCGATTGTGAAAAGACCAGGTGTAAATGCCCTCTGAATCGCTTTCGAGACGAATTTCAATCCGATCACTCAAACCACTTCGGGAGGTGGTCTGAGACCCATTCCAGACGAACCCCATGTAAAATCTTTACATGTTATAGGCTATATGACATGTTATAGCCAGATATGATAGCGCTACTGCGACACGCATCGCCACAGCTGATTATCTCTTCAGCAAGTCGATGTGCAAACTGCCGCAAATGAAACTGAAAGTGTCGTGGACGCTCAACACACAATTATCTTCATTAAAAGTAGTGACTGAATGATCTTACCAGTGCTGATGGCGCTCTCTCTCCTATTGCAGTCTTTGATCTTGAAATTAGCTGATGATAAATAAAATGCAGCTCATATCTGTTGCTTTTGTTGACGTGAACTCCGTTTAAAATTGAAGATCGGATTTATATCCGTTTTGCGGAGACACATTTATGTGGCCAAGTGTAAATGGAAATGTTTTAACTGCCCGATCAGTAAAAACACATGAAGTGACCATGTGTAAACAGGCCATTAGACCTCTTAGACAAATGTTGATCATTTCAAAATGACAATTTATTGGCCAAAAGTGTTATTGTTAATTAAAACGATTACTATTAAGAATTTTTTTTTTTAAACAAAACCTAATAAAAAGTACAAAAGCACATGACAAAACTTTTTTTAAAATGGCAACTGAAAATATAAAAATAAAAGCTAATTCAAAATATTAAAGTACCCCTATTATGCTGTTTTGGCTATTACCTTTCATGTACTGTATAATAGAGCTGTTTGTGAATGTAAAAGATCTGCAAAGTTTTAAAGATCTGAAAGAATTTTGGATCCGATTCTGAACTACCTGAAACGAGTCGTCTGTAATTTCAGTCTTCCTGCTCGAACCTAACACATTTGCATAATGCACACCTATGGTCTTCATTGACTGCCGTGAAAAATATCATTGACCCTCAAGCACTGTAGTTGTAGCTGAGCCCTGGAAGAATTTGGATCATGTTGATGACATGTAGAGAAGACACCGTTTTCACTTTGCATGCACTTCAAAAGGATGAGGACTGGCTCAAATTGATACGGTAAATCACACACTGTCATTACTGTTTGTATCACTGTGTATCAAGCGCTGAGGAAGCCTCTGGAGCTGAAATTCAGATATGTATTGAGCATTTAATTTCCAACACACGCTGTAAGTGGTAGACCAATTACAATAGACTGAGCCATCTGACCAATCAGAGCAGAGTAGGCTCTCGGAAAGGAGGGGTTTAGAGAGACTGAATCCTTTATCGAACCATTTCAGACACTGTGAGAAAAGAGGTGATGCTGCGATGTATATTATGAGAAAATGTAAGTGTTTTTTAGGTGCATGTAAACCTGTTGTAGGAGAACCTTTAAAATGGCACAATAGGGGTCCTTTAATAAAACAAAATAAATGCTACTAAAATAACACTAATAGTAACAATAATCAATATGAATATACAATGTTAACTCTCTATAACTAGTCTGAGAACAAAGGCTCCACATGCGGTCATAATAGCTGCCGCAGTCTCAAACAGCGCTGGCCTGTGCTGTAGGAGTGTTTGGCACCTGTGCACCGCTCGGGTATGACTGCGACAGATCACAGTTAGTGTTTGACTCACCATGCTATCATTGGCAAATATCTGCACATTGTCCACCGGGCAGCTGAGCTGCTCTGCTATCTTCCATCTGATGCTGCCTATAGTCTCGTTGCTGTGGGCCTGCACACATTTACACAAACACATAAGGGCCATTTTGATTCATCCTTTCAAATAAGGCAAAGCAAATGAAAGTCAGTTGAGTCTACAGAGTGAATGGTCACACAACAGACCGTTGTGTTTGTGAATATCACATTCCGTATCTCATGCCGAACGTCCACCTGTCATCTATCAATGTTCCTCTATTCTCCAAATAGGGAGAATATTTGTCTAGCATTTATATCAACCCTGCTCACAATCTGTCTTATGTGTGTGCGTCTTTGTTGAGGGTGCCAGAAGGAAAAGGGGGTTTTGTCTCAAGGAAGTGTATGCGTGTGGCTTTACCTCCAAGGTGAATGTGTCTTTGGTAGATTCGTAAGTGACATGAAGTGTAACCGGATGGCCGTGGAAAGACGCTCCATGAGGTAGAATCGTACGAGGAACAGAATACAGGTCCTGAAACAGATTCAGTGGTTTCATTATGAGTCGCTGACCCGGAAACACATTTTCCAATTCAAAACAGTGTGGATGCATTATAATTTAAATGTTGTATGCCATAAAAACTTGATGAAATGGCTTCTAAAGAATATTTTAGATATTATATGATTCACTGAAGATTTATTCACACAGACACACTGCGGTTTCAAAGGTTTAGGGTCAAAAATACCTTTTTTTTAATAAAAAAAAAAAACTAACACGTTTGCTCAACAAGGAAGCATTAATTAAAATTGATAAAAAATTACAAAAACAAATAAAAACAAATCTTTTGAACCTTGTATTCATCAAGAAAAAATAAAATAAAAATAAAAATCACAGTTTCCACAAAAACATTAAGCATTACAACTGTTTACAACACTGATAATAATTTAAAAAAATGTTTTTAAAATCAAAATCATCATATTAGAATGATTTCTGAAGGATCATGTGACACTGAAGGCTGGAGTAATGATGCTGAAAATTCAGCTTTGACATCAGAAGGATAAATTACTTTTGAAATATAACAAAATAGAAAACAGTTATTTAAAATGATAATATTTCACAATATTACAGTTTATTACAACATAAATGCAACCTTAGTGAGCATAAGAAACTTAAAAAAATTAATAATAATAATAATATTTTATATATATATAAAATATTTGACCCCAAAAATTTGAACGATAGTGTATATAAAATAATTAAGATATACATAACAAATAAAATATAATTATAATGCATATATGATTATAATATATAAAATATATTATTAAGAATAAGATAAAAGCTATTGGATCACTTTGATGAGGTAAATGTAACATTAGATGACGTTACAGTTGCAAAAGTATATCTTACAGCAATAAATCTGCCATTTCAAATCAGTTTTCCATGAATAAGCATTTCATCGAATGGGGTAATGAATGCCAGAAAAAACTACTAGGCTTTATATTACATGATTTACTCCAATTCACATATTAGACAAAATGCTACAGTCCAAAAGCACTTCCTGCGCCAAATGTCTGTCAATAACCGACCAATTAGCATCTGTTAGACTGAACGGGTGCCTCTCTTTCTGAATACACACAGGAATCAACACCATATCGGATCACTTTCGCTGTGTCCTGGGATGATTGTTCCTGAATCTGCTAAATGATGTGACAGACTCAATGCCAGATTTCAGTAGGGAAATTGAACAGCTGGAGAAACGAGACGACGGCGTATATTGCAGTCAACCATCGTTCTACAGCTGCAAGTCTGACAACTATAACACATTAAGAGAATTAATTAGCAGTGATGTTACATCTGATTTTTACAGCTTGCTGGTTCTTTGCGGAGATTGACTGGGGCTTTCAAACAAAGATAAACTAAGTTATTTAAGATAAATATTAAAGCAAAACTCATAGAAGGTACAATACAGGATGAACTTAAAGGGTTAGTTCACCCGAAAATTAAAATTCTGTCATTAATTTCTCACCCTCATGTAGTTCCAAACCTGTAAGACCTTCGGAACACAAATTAAGATATTTTTGATGAAATCCGAGAGGTTTCTGAACCACACATTGGCAGCAACGTCATTTAAACTTCCAAGGCTCCAAAAGGTAGTAATGACATCATTAAAATAGCCCTGTAGAACTCGAAAGTGCTGCACTGTATTTACTATGTCAACAGTGTAGGAGAGCGATACAGACGAGAAGAGATTGTTGAATAAAGTCGTTATTTTTGTTAGTTTTTTGCGCACAAAAAGTATTTTAACGATTTCTTTACAACCTTTCTGGACCTTGAAAGTTGCAATGATGTTGCGGTTTATGGAGGGGGTCAGCAAGCTCTCGGATTTCATCAAAAAATACCTTAAAGGTCCCGGTCTTCGTGATCCCATTGTTCAAACTTTAGTTAGTGTGTAATGTTGCTGTTAGAGCATAAATAATACCTGTAAAATTATAAAGCTCAAAGTTCAATGCCAAGCGAGATATTTTATTTAACAGAAGTTCCCTTTCAAAGCCTACAGCGAACGGCTGGCTTGGACTACATCCTGGTACTTCCTTCATAAATGAGTTCAGTAGAACAGTAGAACAGACTAACCTCCGCCCACAAGACTACGCGAAAAAAGGGGGCGTGGTCTTGTTGCTGTCCCACGTGGAGAAGAGGACGTGTCGCGTGGAGAAAAGGAAGTGTTGCGTTTGACTGTGTTTGTCACCATGTCGTCGAGACGCTGTTTTTTTCATCCCGGAGTCAAATCACCTTTGTTTGGCTTTCCCAGGGACGCTGTAGAGATCATTAAGCGCGCATATATCTCCCGTTAAGGGGCGTGACCTTTCCACGTGCGCTAAGCTGCTGTCGAATCACAACACGGGAACCGCTGGCACAATCAGAACTCGTTACGTATTTCTGAAGGAGGGACTTCATAGAATAAAGGAAGTCATCAGCCGTTTTTAGGACAGTGAAAACAGCGGTATACAGATAAGTAAATTGTGTTAAAAATACTGTTTTTTTTTTTACACGCGAAACATGAACACATGTTATATTGCACACTGTAAACACAATCAAAGCTTCAAAAAGACACGAAGAACGGGACCTTTAATTTGTGTTCAGAAGATGAACAAAGGTCTTACGAGTTTGGAACGTCATGAGGGGGGAGTAATTAATGACAGAATTTTCATTTTTGGGTGAACTATCCCTTTAAGCAACATAGGAGGTACAATACAGGATGAACTTGAGCTAATAAAGTTTTGCACTCATATGCATAAAGCAGTGTGTAACATGAGTGTATATGTCCCAGTGTGTGTGTGTGTGTGTGTGTGTGTGTGTGTGTATCAGCACTCACCTCTATTGTGATAACGTAGCGCTCTGCCAATAACAGAAGTCTCTCAATGATCACTAGTTTACTGGACCTGAGGACAGATGATTATGAATTTCAATGGGTTGAATTTGAAATGTCAATTTTGATATCAAATGATGTCAGAACAAGCTTCAGATCAATGAAGACTTTAATGTTGCACCAAGTCTGAAGCGACTAAATTACAAGGTATATGTGGGATGTGAATAGACTGACAGATGTTGGGTCTTGGAACACACCATAGGCAGGGCTCAATCCGAGGGGCGGGATAAACGATTGTCTTTCAAATTCCCTCTGCACGCAATAGGATAGCGCTACAACTGACCAGAGCAACGAAGAAAGTGAAGCGGAGCTAGTTGATAGATAAAACTTGCCATATCCGGTCAGCAAAACTCCAAGCACATCTTCCTTTCTTAAGAATGACTTCAGTGCCGTTCTTTGTTCTTTTCTCAAAGAAAAGCTTAACTCCAAGTCTACGAAAGGCAGCTGTTCACCAGCTTCTTTGTTTTCAAGTAGCACGCGGAACCGCAGCAACTCTGCCGTCATTATGTTAAGCCCGCCCACCAACTCTATACACAATGTGATTGGCCTGACTAGAGTTTGGTTTCTCCAGCTCACAAGCCAACGGAGAGTTGCTAGATTACCCTGGCTGCAAATTACATTTGCTACCACTAGGGTGCGTCTAGATTTCTAGGCTAGGACATGAATATAATAACATAACAAAAAGAAAACAAAAAGACATGTTGCGATTCTGCAAAGGTTTGTTATTCTACTAGACTTTCTGCTATTAGTGATCAACAAAAACAATATTTTTTTTAACTGAACTGACACAAACGTTCCATTTTAACAATTATGCTACAGTAATGTGTCTTCAAATATATTTGTTAATTCTAATTCTTATGTTATAAATTACTACAATACTGCTATTAGTTAAATATTGTACAATAATCATCTCCTCTGCTCCAGCTTTGGTACTATTCTCCTTGTATTTTTCCTAATTTTTTTATAAGTTGCTCTGGACTCTTAAATTTAAAAAAGTATGTTTGAATGCTTTCATGATTTTAAGACAATGAAAATGCAACCAACAACATCAGCTTGATCTCAACAACTGATCTGAAAGCTGCTCAACTAGCTTAAAAACTAGTCATACCTAGATGGAGATTGCACTGATGTGGCGACCGTTGGCATAGCAGTGGCTGTCAGCATCTTGGTTGCCCGGGTAACAGCATGTGTGAGGGTCGGGCCGCCCAGCGCAGAGCTAGCAGCCTGTGTGTGATATAATGATGAGTTTTATCACAATTATCATCACAAAGGAGGGGGGGGGGGGGGGTGTCATTTCACACTGTAATACTCACCTCCAATCTCTTATAGCAGTCAGCAATGAATTTCTTATGTAGAGATACTGAGTCCTGTAACAAATACACAAAGAAAAGGGTTATTAACAGAGAATTATGGAGAAACTATATTCACTGGAACGGCAAGATTAATAAAGAAAATCAGGGTTTGACTGCTGACCTTCTTCATTTTGGGGTTGAGGTTTATGTAGCTGTAGGTAATGATGAGCTGTATGGCTTCATTTGCAATGTCCTCGTCTGGAGATTCCATTGCGATTCTCCAGATGAAGTCCATCCCAGCCAGATCCAATCGCTCCACACACTGAGAGAAAGAATCATATATATATATATATAGCCAATCTAGACTTTAATGCTGGATTTTCCCATCAATTTTACTGAGAATAAGCAGGGAATCTCATACCAGTTGTGTTCCCTGCCGTTTGAGACGGTGGTCACTGAGGTTAACATTCTCAAAGAAGGTCTTGAAGAGGTTAAACCCTGTAAGACATTGATGAAACCCACAGGAAACTTACATACTCATTGTACCACTACATGCCACTCCACCCCATGGTGCCAAAGAGGGTAAATTTGGCACAGTAACCACAGTGGTTTCCTGCAGATGTACAGGACGCAATACCTCGAGGTGCTATACTTAATGTGGAATTGCTGTGGTTTCAAGTGGAATTGGTGCGTGAACTCTATGGTTGAACTCTTACCATTCATGGTGATCTCATAAGGCTCCAGCTTGAGGATCTTCTCTTTAAAGAGCTGCTGTTGAACGTCGCTCTCTAGATCATGCTGTCCCTTAGTGAACCATTCGAAACACATCTACAGCAGGTAGACGGACATCATCAAAACTACTACATAGCTTGTTAAAATGCAACCAATGTATACACTACAGAACTGAAAAGCCATTAAATACACTTTAATGTTAAGAAAATAAGTTACTTAAAACAATGGGATTTTGCTTTCAACCCAAAGCATGTGTGGCTCTTGGCAGCTTTTCTTTTCAAGCACCCACATGGAGTTGTATAAATGGCATGATTACAATTGAAAACAAAACACAAACCCAAACCAAACCAAAAAACCCAACCCAAGCCAAACAAAACCAAACAAACCCCCCCCCCCCCCCCCCACCCCCAAAAAAAAATAAATAAATAAAAATAAATAAACCAAATAAACAAAACAAGCAAAACAAAAAGACCAACACCGCCACACCTCTCGATCCATCTCGCACACATCCATGCCGGACACTAAGCATTCCCAGATCTCTTTGGCTCTATTCCAGACCAGGTACAGACTGGCCTCTTGCAGGAAGAACGCAAGGAACTTCAAGTGACCCTCCAAATACTGAAAAAATTTGAAAAAAATCAGGTAGTCAAAACCACACTTCTCTTCTGGATTCTTTTTAAATATGAAGCAAAACATGAGTCACCTCTGATTTGAACCACCTCTATTTTTATAATAATATAATTATTTTTTAATTTTTTTATAATGTTTCCTGAGGTGTACTTATATTGTTAGTATGATTTTTACATCATAAAATGTCATAATTTAGAAATAAAAGGCATTTTTCTATCCTAATTTTAGCCGTCTGGTTTGAATGCTCTGTTTGAAGGGGCATGTCTGCTGTGAGACTTCGGTGTAAACGCCCACTGTTGTGATTGGCTGGCATCTTTGCATTTGAAATGCGTATTACATGTGGAACCCCTCTCGAATACTTTTACTACGTTTTTTTACTATTACAGCTGTCGAGATTAACGAATCATGAAAGTGTTCATTATAGCATTATTTGGAAAAATGGAAAAACGCATTCTGTCTGAAAGAAGGGCAAAGTCTTTGCAGAAGAGTCAAAAACGTTCATGATTTCACATCTTTCAAAAACAGAAAAACGGTTTATTTTATTTAGTTTATTTTAATATATTATATAATATCTACTATGTACATCATTCTAATATGCTGATTTGCTTATTATTAATGGTGATAAATGCTTTTGTGGAAACCGTGATCAATTTTTCAGGATTTTTTGATAAAATAGAAAGTCAATACTGACACTTTTGATCAATTTAATGCATCCTTGCTGAAGTATTCAATTCTTAAAACAAAAAAAACACTTTTGAAAGGTATTGTTCTAAAAATGTAATGGTCCATAGCACTTAAAAAAATAAAAATAACATTCACTGTATGTGATGATAATAACAATGCACTGTATTCCCACCTTCAGCCAAAATCTATTAATCATTCGAGCTGTAATATAAACATCAAGTTCTCAGTATGACTAAAAGAAAATGGACATGTGGGAGCGTACCTCCTGATAGGTGTACCGCCCATCAACCAGTGTGGACGCAGAAAGACCATTGGATCCAGAGACGGACACGGCCAAGCGATGACATGACACCAGAGAGCCTGTGATCAGCTTCACTATCTCAAAGTTTTTCTTCAGGTCTTGGATTATACTCTGATAGAAAAGATGACACAGTGTATAAATGCAAAGCCATTTAAAGAAAACAATTTTTTGTATGTAGCAGCAGATGTGTGAAAAATTAACAGGACAGATGGTCCGTCTGGATGCTGTCTGCACCTACCTTGTCTTGTTTCTGGTATGTCTGTTTGATAAAAGACCGGGTAATCTCGTGAAGTTGCCGCAAGGCAGGAACCACCCACACTGTCTGAGGGTTAGTCTGCTGAGATGACTACAATACAAGCACAAACACATAGATATTAACACACAACGGCATCAACCATAACACGCATGGTGCATTCATTGAATACAGCAATCTCCATCTGGGTCAATGACGTATAAGTATGTACTTTCATATGGTTTAATAAAACCTTTATATAATTTTCAATTTAATAATTCTAAAAATGTTATGTGGTGTAATCATCAAGTAAAACGTAATAAAACAAGGCAATAAAATAAAGGTTTTTTAATCCTCTCCTTGGGTCATTTTGACCCGAAACAACTTTTTTAAAGGAACGCCAACTTTTTAGGACTTTAGCTTATTCACCGTATCCCCCAGAGTTAGATAAGTCCACTCATACCATTCTCCTCTCCGTGCGTGCCATAACTCTGTCTGACGCACCGACCGCTAGCCTAGCTTAGCACAAAGACTGGAGGTAAATGGCTCCAGCTAGCCTACTGCTCAATAAGGGATAAAATAACGCCTGAAAATAGTCTCCAGCACACTCTCTGTGCAAGCAGGTTGTCACGTTGGTTATGTTGACGGAAGTTAGCCTATTTTCAGGCACTGCGTAATTTCATTGCACCGATGCACCCATGGCAAAGTTCCTTGATTATTACGCAGGAATGAGAATATAGTTCCTAGCCATATCGGTCTAGAAAATCGCAACTTTTCATTTTCCGTCGGTCTTAGTACACAATGTAACTATACACATCACAACATGTAAATAGGAAAATGTTGGCGTTATTTTGTCACTTATTGAGCAGTAGGCTAGCTGGAGCCGTTTAACTCCAGTCTTTGTGCTAAGCTAGGCTAGCGGTGGGTGCGTCAGACAGAGTTATGGCACGCACGCAGATAAGAAAGGCATGTATGGACTATCTAACTCTGGGGGATATGGGGAATAAGCTAAAGTCCCAAAAAGTTGCCGTGTTCCTTTAAGCGTTTATCTGAGTGGTACAAGTCTTTGCTTAATTTGACCGCACTTGAAATTGGAAAAAATTTGACTAGATTCTAGGTATTTTTATTGTTGTAAAAAAGAAAGAATTACTTAAAGGGATAGTTCACCCAAAAATGAAAATTACCCCATGATTTACTCACCCTCAAGACATCCTAGGTGTACATGACATTCTTCTTTCAGAGTAATACAATTAGAGTTATATTAAAATACGAAAAAATGTCCTGGCTAATCCAAGCATTATAATGGCAGTAAATGGCCTTTATTAACCCCCCGGAGCCATGTGGATTACTTTTATAATGGATGGATGCACTTTTTTTGGCCTGCCATTCACTGTCATTATAATGCTGGGATTAGCCAATACATTTTTAAATATAATTCCGATTGTATTTGTCTGAAAGAAGAATGTCAAATACACCTAGGATGGCTTGAGGGTAAGTAATTTATGGAATAATTTGTATTTTTGGACTATCCCTTTAATCCTCTCCTCGGGTCAATTTGACCCGTCACACGAAATGAATGGGAAATTAATGACAACAAAAAGATAATCAAATAAATCAAAATCTTCAACAGACACACAAATGAAGGGATGAGACTATAGAACATACCGAAATATTTTTTCAAAAAGTATTTTTTTAAACAAATTTCATGAATTATTAAATCACGAAGAGTCACACCACATGACATTTTACATCCCAAACTAACATCTTGTCATAAAATGGAAAAATTATCTGATATTTTAAAATACTTATTGTCAGAGTCATGAGGTTTTGCAGGGGTCCTCTCTATGATATAATTTCTTGTTTTATGCTTTTTTTGTTTTTCTGCATGTTTTTTTAACATGTTATTTGATTTATTCAAGTTTTAATTAAGAAACATTATTAGACATGAGAATTATTTATTTAACTAATGAAAGGACCAAACAAATTAGCATCACGTCATTGACCCCTCTATTACCCCAGGCTTTGGTTAGAGTCTCTGATTTCCAAATGTTTCAAATCGTCCAACACCAGATTGAAGCCAATAGACAACAAGTCATTAGTTAATATTTGGATTTGAAGATCAAACCCCTAGAGGTGCCCTTTGTAAGTCACACATATCTTTACAGTACTTCCCCATGAATCAAGTGGCAATCATCAGTTTGTAAATACAATTCTGTTCATGTGAGATTCAGGATGAGTTATGATTGGTCAGTGATAAACCAAAGGGGTGGGTCTTCTCTTACTTTAGCCAATGAGCTCGGTTTCTTCTTGCCCCAGGAGCCAGTAAGAAAAGAGACCTGTGACTCGCTGGGAGACTTTGAATCCTCCTGTATTTGCATCTAAAGAGATAAACTTCAGTTGTATTCAGTGAGCGCCACTAAAGAGTTTATGCGGCAGACGCTGCACCCAAATCACACCAGAGGCTGAAGCGCAAAGATTGAGCAAAGTGAATGCCTGTGTGTGTGCGTGTGTTTGGGGTGAGATGAGGCAAGCTGAAACTAGAGTGCCAAAAATATACATCTAGCACTAGAGACAGAACAACACCTTTATACTCCCAGGATCAGCTCTTAAAATAGCCCACTGCACAGATTCTAGCCTGAAAGAGAAGCCAGGAAGCTCAAAAATGTGTGTCATTGCGTTTCTGTGTTTATTTTGTGTTTACGGTACATAACCTTCTGAATATGGATTTTCAGAAAGGAGCACAAAGCAGATGGAGGAGTACAGGAGATTTGTGTGACAGTGAGAGACTCTCACTCCAATTCAGACCACCAGAAGCAAGCCAGACAGCGAGTTTCCATAATGACAGAAAAACAAAATAATAATGTAGCAGAGTCGCATCATAAAAAATTAATCAGATTCCTGTTAGTTGATTAACTGAAACACTGAAGATTAAGAGTCAGGGCCATTATTGGAAATTTGAGAATTATGGTCTCGGCTCACCTTCTTGATGTCCTCGATGCATTTGATGATGTAGTTCCTCTTCACGGTTTCTTTGACGGCATATGCGTCGCTGAGGATGGTCAGGTGTTCTTCCAGGGCCTGCTGCACTAGACTGGTAGGTAAGGTGGGGAGATGTGCCAACTCCCACAACACCTCCAACACCTGACACACAAGCCACAAAAAACACACAGATTAGGGGTGGGCGGTAGACTAACTGGTAGAAATTTGTCAACCCTGTCTGTCAACCGGTAGAGATTTTGAACTATCATCCCTATCACCCTTAAACTCATGTGACGTTGCTGTGCGGTCACAAAGCTTATCGTTTGCATGCGTTTTTAAGCATTGCGGTTTAAAAACAGGTGATTTTAAACCATATAAACACATAAAAACAGGTGATTTTAAACCGTTGAAGCACAATTATCAGCGAAAGCAACTTTCGTTATATGCACACGCTCTCTGACAGACTGTTTCTCAGCGCTGTATGAAAGACATACAGAAGCGCAACATGAAGCGAGTGCTTTTTGATACATATTTGGGGCTTGAATGGTTAAATACACATACCCAAGTGTCAAAGTGACCATGTATTGGCAAGTAAACAGTGATTTGTCTTAAGTAAACGTTAAAAGTATATTGGATCCGTAGTATTTCTAGTGCTTGAAGATATTGGTGATAAGAATTATGAAATTTCAATGGTATCAAAAATGTTGATATCATAAAAACCTTATTTAAAAGAAAAATGACTATATTGTGATTTATATTGTTAAATATATAAAACTACTCATATAGTGATATAATATTTTGGTCATATCGCCCACCTCTAACACAAACACTGTTTTTTTTTGTCATGCTTCGAAGTCTCTTATGTTCACCGCGGCTACAATTATTTGATAAATTCTGAGAGATTGTGAAATAATATTACAATTTAAAATAACCGTTTTCTATTTGAATGTAATTTATTCCTGTGATGCAAAGTTGAATAGCTGCGTCATTACTCCAGTCTTCGGTGTCACATGATCCTTCAGAAATCATTATAATATGCTGATTTTGAGCACAAGAAACATTTCTTATTACCAATGTTGAAAACAGTTGTGCTGCTTAATATTTTTGTGGAAACCGTGATAATTTTTTCCTTTGATTAATATAAAAGTGAAAAAAAATAAATAATAATAATAATAATAATAATAAGAAGAAGAAACTTTCACTAGCATCAAAAATGCTACAATCACTGCATTTCACATTTCCGCCTTCTACCTTATTAACAGCTAGGCAGGTTCAAAGCCCAACTTTCAGGTGAGGGACAGAAATACACATGCAGGTTAATTCTGACGACACGCACCTTTCCTGTGGTTGCCTCAGAGCGAGCCTCCCTGCCGATCCGTCCAATCAGACTCAGAAGTTTCTGTCTTACGCGATCACTCTCCACCTCCCAGCTCTGAAAAAGCACAAGGTAAAGTAAAAAACACAGTTCACAAAGATGAAAGAGTTCAGAGGAAGATGGAAAAGACCTTCTGTATGAGGACGAAGAGGTGGCTGAGCTGGTCAAAGTTGAACTTGACGGCAGCAGCGGCGATGATGGTGTGGATGTTCTCAATCACAGTGGAGGACTGACCAGCCTATACACAAAATAGGACACATCAACTTTTTGCACATATAACCAGACTATATCAACTTAATTTTAACAGCAATTTTATAATAAAAAAAGCAATAATGCAATATAATATAATAATTATAATTATATATATAATAATTATAATTATATATATATATATATATATATATATATATATATATATATATATATATATATATATATATATATATATATATATATATATATATATAGGATTATTAGGAACACCATACTAATACTATGTTTGACCCCCTTTCGCCTTCAGAACTGCCTTAATTCTACGTGGCATTGATTCAACAAGGTGCTGAAAGCATTCTTTAGAAATGTTGGCCCATATTGATAGGATAGCATCTTGCAGTTGATGGAGATTTGTGGGATGCACATCCAGGGCACGAAGCTCCCGTTCCACCACATCCCAAAGATGCTCTATTGCAGTGGTTCCCAAACCTGTCCTGGAGGACCACCAGCCCTGCACATTTTGTATGTCTCCCTATATCTGACACACCCATTTCAGGTCTTGCAGTCTCTACTAATGAGCTCATGAGTTGAATCAGGTGTGTTTGATGAGGGAGACATACAAAATGTGCAGTGCTGGTGGAGAAATTGAACAGGTGTTCCTAATAATCCTTTAGGTGAGTGTATAATATATATATTTAGGCAGACTAAGCATGCGAGGATGTTATTGCGTTATTTTTGCCTTGTTTTCTTGTGATAATTCAAGATAACTGGATTTGTTTTGATACCTTTTAATATATTAAAATCATGAAAAAAATAATAAGTGATCTTGAGACCAGTGTTATTTTAGGGGCCGTTTACATGACACCGTTTTCAACTAAAAACAGAAAACTTCATTTGCACCATAACGTCGTGTAAACGGCCCCTTAGAATCATTGATGTACAAGTAGATTTTATTAATAATTTGAATTTGTTTTTATTTTTATATCTTCCGTTTTTTTTTTGTTTTGTTTTTTTAGTTTTAGCAGGGCTCCAGACTGTGACCGAATGGTTAAAAGGTCATTTTGTTAGAGGTCGCACTGGTGCCATCACCATGATAAGAACAGTAATTTCTCTTGCTAATGAGAAACATCAAGCGGCAAACTAAATGAAAGCAGGACGAAACAATGCTTCTCGTTTGAGCTGCGCAGCGAGGACTGTTTATCAGTTCGGAGCAATAATAGATCAGAACACGTTTACTCATGACGCGATCTCGATCACGTGACAATGTTACTACACAGCGCTGAGAGATCCAGTGAGAAAGTGATTGAATTTGCTGCAGTATTAATAACAGCAGTGCAATATCTAGTGAGAAGCAGAATAGAATTTTCTGTTATAAATCATAGATTTTCAGAACAAACAGTGCTGACTGTTTCTGCCATGAACAAACAAGATGTAGAAGGCTTTTCAGTCCACAAATCACCAACATTCACCATGGATTTAATGTAGTAACGCTATCTGTAACCATGGTATTGTGCCAGAAATAGTCAAATGTTTTTACATTATTCAGGGTGAAATTCAAGCACTTTTCAAGTTCAACTTATTTTTTAAGTTCTTGTTTAAGTTATTTTTAATGTGATGACCAAAAACAATCACAGTTCATCCTTTGAAGTGCATCCTTCAAAGATTGTCCCCATTTGTAAAACTAAAAGTTTCAAGATATAGGAAAACTGACACTTAGTGGCAAACAAACACTTATTTAAAAATAAAAAAGATATGAAATGACCACTATAACCAACAGATGGCGACCGAGGCTTATTAGCCATTTTCACTACCTCTCAAAATTCTCAAAGTTTGGCACTTTTTTTGTACTAAAGTATTAAGTAGGAAGACACATAGGGTCATGAAAAACAAAAACTTTGCAAAAGCGCATTTTATATTTACTGAAGCTGTCAGTCAGTTCAGTATGATACTGTATAATAACATTTATGTATGGTACATTTAATAAGAGTATAATGTTTAAATGTTTCCCTATAAAAAAAATATTTATTTGCATGTTACTGTTGTTAATAAAGTTAATTTTATCGGCATCCCATCTCAAGCTCAGTACTTTACTGTCACGTGCATTTCTAAGAAATAAACATGTAAAAGTATTAGTAACTGCATTTAGTACATCAAGTTAAACTGAATGATAAATCTCAAGATTGTTCACAGCTTAATTTCCATCCTGAAAATCAATGGAAATGCAGATGGACACCAATTGAAATGCTCTCCATTCATTTCAGTTCATGCAGCTTTGATGGAGCACAGAGTAGATGAATATCTATAAAAGCTTACCTGTATTTTCCATATTTTGGAGAGTTCATCTAATGAGAGCTTACTGCCCAAGAGCTCAATGATTCCCTTTATTCTGTCACAGTACTGGGCCTGGTCAATGTTTCCTACAGCACACACACACACACACACACACAAAGAGAGAGAGTGAGAGTGAGAGAAACGCTTGCTCCATTTCTGTAAATCCATTTAATGAATGAATGACTCTCTCTATGCATTGCTCTGGTCTTTGTCAACAGCCTCTTGCACCACCTGCTGGTGAGGTCGACTAACAGGTAATCTACTGCTATTCCTGCAGTTCCCTAGCCTAGAAATCTAGACGCACTCTAGTGGCAGCAAATGTAATTTGCAGCCAGGGTAGTCTAGCAACTCTCCGTTGGCTTGCGAGCTGGAAAAACCAAACTCTGGTCAGGCAAATTACATTGTGTATAGAGTCGGTGGACGGGCTTAACATAATAACGGCAGAGTTGACGCGGTAAACAAAGAAGCTGGCGAACAGCGGTCTTTTGAATCGGCTTTGGCTTTCCCGCGACCCTGGAAGACTTCGAGTTAAGCTTTTCTTTGAGAAAAGGATAAAGAACGGCACTGAAGTCATTCTTAAGAAAGGAAGATGTCTTCGGAGTTTTGCCGACCGGATACGGTGAAAGTTTAATCTATCAAACTAGCTCCGCTTCACCTTCTTCGTTGCTCCGGTTGGTTGTAGCGGGAATTGTGTGCAGAGGGAATTTGAAAGACAACCGTTTATCCCGCCCCTCGGATTGAGCCCTGCAAATGGTGTGTTCCCAGACCCAACATCTTGATATGGGTCTGGCTTGTCAGGCTAACAGTTTCCGGATGTGAACTGTTGAATTTTCAATTGAATTTGAACCACTGAATTTAGAAAGTGAAATAAAATGGACCGAAAATTGTCTGTCGAATATTATAGGTTGTATTTTTAAACAGAATAAATATTTTGGAAGTGAAATCTGAGAGGTGAACATGGATTATTGAATTTTTAATAATGAAAATGTGTGTGTTTAATGTTTTAAATTGAAATATTCACATCTTAAATTTCCGACCATAAAAATGCAAGCCCTAAAAATACAATGCATAAAAATGCAAGCATGGCAATGCATATTTTTTCAAGTAGTGCAATTCAACAAGCTTTTTTGTTTTAAAAACATTTGGCATTATTTTACTTCCATATTAAACTTTAAAAAACACTTTACATTGCACTGACAAAAATTAAAATGAGCTCCATTAGAACCCCAGATGTATGTAAAAACCTCTTAAAAGTGATTCATCTGTAAATAATAATAAAAAACCCCAAAATATTTTTGCTTTTAATCTCAGACAAAAGCTTCCCTTTTAATTCTCAACTTAACAATCAGTTTTTTTTTATAAATTGCGTTTTTAAAAGATCAACCTAAGGACAACACAAAAGCTTTGAAAAGGAAAAAAAACTGAACAAACAAAATCCTTATGAAAATTAAATACATCAAAAACATAATAATTCCTTACACATAAAAAAAAAGATGGTTTCTGTCATTCCACAAAAAATAAACATACTGAGGACATTTAGAACAATAAGAGAAAGAGAATAAGAGAGAGAGCACAAGTGAAAGTGAAAGTTGTCAAAGAGGTATATAAAAATGAAAGTAAAGAAAAAGAGAAAATAAAAGGAAGAATGCAAAGAGAAAGTTAAACCAAATAAAGGCATTAAAGGGAAAGAGACGAGCAAAAGAGAAAGTGAGGGGATAAAAAAGAAAGTGCCATGAGATATGCAAACAGAACAAAGAGAGAAAAGACAATGAGGTAGTGTTAAATAAAGACAATTGAATAAAGAGATGATGACACAAATGAGTGGGTGAGGTGAAAAGACTTCAGACACAAAGCAACAGTTTGAGATTCTGGCTTCTGAACACTTTAACACACAGAGGATTCGCTCATTGTGAAAATGTGAGCGTCCACATACACAAGGCACGTCATATCTGAGGGACTGTATTCTATGCTTTTGTAGCTTTATATACACTGTAGTAGTTTTTACCTTTGACACTTTTTTAACAGGCTGTACCCTTAAGACATGAATATGTTAATGTCCTCTGTGTTATTGGCTAACCTCTTTGCATATCAAATAAATGACTACATCCTTGCAAAATGACTGAATATCAAATAAGCATAAATATATAAATGTGGGAAGCTTGGAATGATAAATTATGTCTACATTGTAGACTGAATTCAGGGTTCTTTTAGTATCATTACAATACCAATTGATTATGTTTATTGTAATATTTTTAATTCGATTTTTTATTTTCACTTTAAGTGTTTGCTTTTTTAAATAAGTCTATATTAAATGTATAAATTTTTATTTATTGGTTTTAGTTATTCTAGTACTGCAACAAAATAAGCTTTTTTAATATTTTATTTTAGTAAACGTTTATTTTATTTCAAATGTCAATTATTTATGGGTTTAATTTTAGATAATGATTATGACCCTGACTACATTTTATCACAAAACTGTTTTCTTTATTATTTCCCCTGTGTGGTAAAACATGATGAAACCGGAGAGGATTAACAGGCCCGATATGGGTTTGATATGAGATTAACTGTTAATATGTTAACCTGGATCAGGGAATTCCTTACCTTCTAAAGCTATTGACAGGACTGAGTTTTCTACAAGCCAATCCAGGAGTCGGTCTGTGTCAATGGCGTTCTTCACAGTCTTGGATACTGTGCTTTCCTCAATGAGTTTCGTGACCTATTAGAGCAAAGAGCCATCAACACAAGGGAAGAACTCAGGCGTGAACTTTAAGCACTAATATGTAGAAAGGAATTTAAACCTCTTTGAGGGAGTTCATCTTGGCACTGAAGTGGGGTGTCTTGAGCATTCGGAGGAGGATGTCCAGCCGAAGGTCATCCACAACGTTCACCAGCTCCCGCTGGAAACGCATGCAGAGCAGCTTGATAGCCGACAAGAGCTCTGGAATACTCACCAAACGCTTTAGAGAGAAAGAGACGTACATAAAAAGAGAGAAAAAACAAGGGAGTCAAAGTCAACCATTACGGGAATTTTAAACGGCCAGTTCAACAAAATAGTTCAATGAGCTTTTTGTAAAAAAAAAAATCACATTTTTTACAATCATTATTCACAACAACACAATTGTTATCAAACAGGTTTCCCAAGCACTTGCCCATTTGTCATTGGTCAGTAAAGCAGATAGTCCCACCCCAAACTCGCACCATTGGTCAGGTCAATGCTATTGTGTTACTAATTATTTTGATAGCATAACTGAGCCACAACAGTTAAAGTCCCTGTAAAGGCAATTCTGAGATTTGTTTCTAAACACATTATAAATGTTAGAAATGTATTGCTGAAACACATTACAAAGACTGTGAACTATGTTGTATTGAATTCATAAGTTAGACAGCTAAACAGTTTTTCCCCGTTGCAGTGTTCAGGATTTTCTGGGCGGGGCTAAAACGGTGGCTCGATGACGCACTGGAGCCACCGAGCCGGGGTCCTACCCTAACACGATCATGCCCGCTCGATCGCGAGTTACTGTCAGTACTGTTAGTTACTATAGCCTACAACTTACAAAACAGCTTTCAAAACAAACACGATGATCAAGAAGAGGTGGATTAATTTTGTGAACAGCAACCTTGATGGAGAGCTGAGGATCACCACCGACACTTGCCTCTGCAGTGACTTTACACCGGATCGTTTTACAAACTTTCACCGGAGACAATTGGGATTCACTGATAATCCGCTGCAGAACCGACTATCCCCCGCCCAGGCCTTCATCCTCCCGTCCCGCCGACATCTGGTGCGTCGTGATCAGTACGAGAGTGTTGTCATGTGTGCTACGGCAGCTTTCCCGTGAGTGGGCGTGGTTTCGGCGCCGACAGCGGACACACCCCCAGCGTTTGAGAGCAGAGAATGCTGCTCATTTTTTCAAGTTTTTGATAAGCTATTTTATGTACTTGCCGGATTTTTTTATGATTCAAATTTGGCTGGGTGGTTAATAACACATTTATCTGTGGTGTGAGGAACTCAGAACACATGTTTAGTTTTGACTTTACAGGGACTTTAAATTTAGACGGGGGTGGGGGGTGGAGAGAACAACCCATAAAATATATTTAACATTAAAACAAAATACAACATTTTCAGCTTTGAGCCTCTCGAGTCAGCGGTAACTTTTTACCATTCAAGGCCAATTTATACTTCTGCGTCGAGTGCACGCAGAGGGTACGGCGTACCCTACGCATAGACGCGTTGGCTACGCCGTACCCTACGCCGTACCCTGACGCGCACCTCTCCAAAAATGTAACAACGCGTCAATTCTACGCGGAGCGCAAGCGCTGTGATTGGTCTGCCAGAACCCTTCCCTCAGGTCAATAAATAAATAAAAAATCTGCGATAGGAGTGTGTGTGTGTGTGTCCAGAAATTGGATGATAGTTCCTTACGTCTGCTATAACACAATATTTTGCAGTCCAGCGATTCTTTATGGTAGTAAATAAATACATAGATCCGCTGAGTATAGTTTATTTATTTTCTCATTAAAACCAAAGATGTTAATCAGTGATTGTATATCAAGAACAGGGACACATTAGGGTATATTTCGTGAATGAAGTCTCCGCAACAGCAATCGATTGCTCAAGCCACCGCTGTTTTCAGCGGCCACGAGCTCCGCATGATTTCACAAACACATTCCAGCGCCAGATCGCCTTATTTAACTTTACTAATCAACTAGAGATGCTTAATTTGCTTTAGATACAACAACTCAAGCTGCAAGAAAAGCCGCTCTCTCACTGCTGCTGATATTCCGACATGAATGTACAGATGCTAGTACACAACAAGCTGCTTCTTCTTCGGCTGTTCTCTTGATTACACCAACATGCCCGAGGACACTGCCTCCTAGCGTCTGCATGTGTAACTGCACATTGACGCAGACAACAGCGCAGAAGTATAAATGCTCACGACGGCGTCGGCTACGCGCGTAGCCTACGGCGTACACTACGGCGTACACTCGACGCAGAAGTATAAATTGGTCTTCAGGCAAGTGTTATACATCATTATAATCTGTTAAGTTTCTATTTTTTTGTGTACAGTCACAATAAAAACAAAATGTTTTGCTTTTTGCAAAATAAAGAAAACAAACATGATGCGCGATCTACACCCTCTCTCTCTTAAAGACATTCATTCAGATAATCTTCAGAAAAGAACCTCTAGCTTAGTGAATACTTGTCTCACAAACATGAGACATATGTCTAAAGAAACGCTGAAATGTCAGGTTTTAAACAATGTAAACCAAATCGAAAACAAATATGCTGTGTTTATGTAATCTGGTTGAAAAGTGATAGATGTCAGTCTTTCGAGAGCCAGTTCATTATGCACTAATGCGACCACGCCCATGCAGCACGCGCTCTATTGAGATTCAAATACTGAGGCTATCCAAAGTCGACGCCCACACATACAAACACATCAAGTACTGCTATAGTCTACTTCGTTTTAACACGCGTTGAGAAGAAAAGCTCATGAAGAAACCTCATGAAAAGCTGTTCATTTCTTAAAGCAAGGGCTGATTGTAAGGTAGGCTTTATTCTATTAAGTTTATTCTGTTAGCATCTGTGAATATTAAACGCACAAAGACCGTTTAAATATGAATCCTGCTGCATGTCATACATGCAAGACTGTTTAGACAAGATTTATTTGGCTTGTTTTGGACAGATTATAACGTGTTTATTGTAAAAGAGCCTGTCACAGCAATAAAGCTTTTATTCACAAATGTCTGTTCAGATGCTATAAATATAGTACCAGTCAAACGTATTTTTTCTTCATATTGATGTTTAAATATCATAGCCTAATGTTATTTTTTTTTATTTAATATCAAAGTTTGTTTTATCGAGTTAATATCGAGTTGTTTTGTAGAAAGTGAATTTTTTTGTTTTGTAGAAATTGAATTGCTTTCTTTAAAGTGAATTTCGTTTTGTATAAATTGTATCTTAATTTTAATTATTTATTATTTAATTTTTTAGCATGAGATTACTTTCAAAAACAAAAAAATGGTACAAAAAAAGTAGAAAAAATGTTCTTAGTAATTTTTGTCTTGTTTCTAGTCCAAATATTGAAACATTCTTAACTCAAGATGCATTTACTAGATAAGTACAATTTTCAACTAAATAAGAAGAGCATTTTTTGCAGTGTAGTCAAATCTTTTGATCATTTAAAATATAATAGGCCTTTGTTGACTACATTCTAAATAAATTATTCTTGAGTTTTGTTTTGTAGAAAGTGATTTGTTTGGTTTGTTTTGAAGAAAGTGAATTGCTTTCTTTACAGTGAATTTCGTTTTGTATAAATTGTATCTTAATTATCTATTTAATTTTTTTGCATGAGACTACTTTCAAAAACAAAAAAGGTACAAATTTTTTTTTAGAAAAAATGCTCTTAGTAATTTTTGTCTTGTTTCTAGTCTAAATATTTAAACATTCTTAAATCAAGATGCATTTACTAGATAAGTACAATATAATGTCCTTTTTCCTGCTGCCCTCAGTCACATAAGTACCTGAAGCTCATTCATTATGCAGCTCATTGTGCAGGCTATTATGTTCTTTTGTTATCTCAGGTGTTATCTCATCATTATTCATTAGATATCACGCCTCCTCGCATACGGGCTTTGTGGAGAAAAACTGTCTTACAAATTTTAAATCAGTGTATTGTTTTATGTGAATGAGTAGGCTCAATGATTCTCACATCAGTTTGAAGCAAAAACTCAATGCAAATACACTCATTATTCAAAAGTCTTGTGAACACATATCTATTGTGTGTTTTGAGGCCTTAATTTTAAAACATTTTTTTTTTTTTTTTTTCAAAAATCATGCATAAACCTGTACATACATGTTGCTTAGATATTATGGTAGCCCAGTTTGTGCTGAATACAGTGTAATTACACTTTGGCCATTAATATGTTTATAAGTAACTGAAAAAAACACAAATGTCAGAGCATGTCAAAACTTCTAAAGGGCCCCAAAACAGCTCAGACTCCTAGGGGTTAAAACTGTGAAAATCTCACACTGCTGCACACCACACACACAGTGAATAAAGCATGCAGGTTCCTTACCTTGTCTTTCAGGTCTTTCTCCTCCAGGTTCTGCACGTATGTTATCATCTTATGGATGACTGGGTCCAGCATGGGCTACAAAATACAACAACACCAACCACTTTAAGGTAAAGGTCACATGACAGTGCCTTTGACATTTTTAAATAACCATTGCTCTAAAACGTTCAATCAAAAGTATTCTTTTTGATGCAATATATTTTTCAAAACACCACATCATTCATTTCTGTCTGTCTGTCTGTCTGTCTATCCATCTATCTATAGTGAGGAAAATAAGTATTTGAACACCCTGCTATTTTGCAAGTTCTCCCACTTGGAAATCATGGAGGGGTCTGAAATTGTCATCGTAGGTGCATGTTCACTGTGAGAGACATAATCTAAAAAAAATCCAGAAATCACAATATATGATTTTTTAACTATTTATTTGTATGATACAGCTGCAAATAAGTATTTGAACACCTGTCTATCAGCTAGAATTCTGACCCTCAAAGACCTGTTAGTTTGCCTTTAAAATGTCCACCTCCACTCCATTTATTATCCTAAATTAGATGCACCTGTTTGAGGTTGTTAGCTGCATAAAGACACCTGTCCACCCCATACAACAACAACAACAACAACAGCCAAAGATGTTTTACAAAGTAACAATTTAAACAACAGAGATTTTTTTATTTATTTAGCACAACTAGTTTTTCTAAATAAAATAAAAGTTTTCAACTAGTGTAACAAGATATGAAAATACCCAGATAAACTATTAACTGATCAATCAGAATCAAGTATTCTAGGGATCCGTGTAACAAAGTGAGAACAGATCAGTCGTGGAAACACTCACCTGCACCAGGCTGGAGTTGAGGTATTCTGCACACACACCGAGCGGCTGAACCAGAGCTGATACACACTGAGGAAACACACACACACACATATATATTTTACTCTGAATATAACCACAAAAACAAATCAGTAATGAAACATCAAATACATATTTCTTCGCCAGTTAAAAGCAAAATGTTTCTCCAAGCTGAAGACATGACAACAAGAGGTGAGACATCTCTTAAAGAGATAGTTTGACAAAAAAAAAAAAAAGAAAATTCAGTCATCATTTATTCACCGTCATACTTTTCCAAACCTGTACGACACTTTCACCAGTGGCATAAAAACAAAATCTCTGCAAATCAACTTTCGTTTTCGGGAAAAACACTTTCAGTTCACAATTTCAGCATACACATTTATCATACACCCGGCGCAATGCGACGGCAAGTGCGACGCAAGTGTTTTTTTCTAGTTTCAGCTCGACGCATCATTTTCACGTCCAGCGCCACATTGTTTAAATAGCAAATGCACTCATGCCCATCTGTTCGCCCATGGGTGTGCTGGTCTGAAAATGAGGTGTGTTTTGAGGCAACTGAAAACTCTACCACTGACCAACAAAAACCTGGTCTAAAGTCAATGGTGCAGTATTTTTTGTGTTAATAAAGGGTGTGTTAGTAATATGCGCCTATAGGCGGGTGCACGCGCATACACTCTGCTTATTACACACACAGGGACGCGCAGCAGCACACAAACATTTTTAAATATTAAAAACAAAAGGATTCCTCTCTGGAGAAGCGTTCAGTTTAAGACTGCACAATATATAGAAATTATCGAAATATCGCAAATGTACATATAGCAATATGCATATTAAACATTGTGAAAATTTTATGTTTTAGGTTGACGCATATAGCAGAGAATAGACTGGGCACACGACTGTTACTTATGTCACAATAACTTGCGAAAAACAACTCCTTGCAGTCTTGTGCTGTCTGCTGTCTGACACACACGAGACGTGCGCACAAGCCATTCTTTTTTTCGTGTCTTGTTACACACTCAAACTGTCAATGCTTTCTTTTCCCAGAAAGAATGTGAAACACATAAATGGTATTCTCAGTTTTTAAATATTTTTTTAAATATAATTTAAATAGATTTTACACACTTAAAGCAATATCATATCACATATTGAATATCGCATTATTTAACAAGGATATCGCATTTTTCTTCAATATCGCACCGCCCTAGTTCAGTCTTTCCACTCGCAAATTCCGCCGTGTAAATAGCAAATCTGCCATGGTGCAAGCGCAACTGGCTTTTAAAGAGAATGGGAGATGAGACTCTAATTGGTTTATTGCACATTACGCCCAAAACACACCCATGACTCACTAAGAGACTAGGGACAACCCTTTTGGACCATTTTTTCCATCCTTAAACTAGCAAAAGTGGATTCGGACACGCCCTAAGAGCACCTGCACAATGCGCTCAGATTGTTAAAAAAAGAGCCCATAGAGTGACATGGGCGGTGAGCAAATCCAGTTTTCCATTTTTAGGTGAACTGACCCTTTCATGGTCACTCAGAGGCACCTGATTAAATACTGAGCCATAACTACAAAATCAGGGATTTTTATACAACATTTCTCTGCTGGCATACATCTCTTTAGAGCTATTTGCCAACAGAGAGTGAGCAGAGATGAATCACTCCTCTGTTCATCTAATGACTTCTCATCCATTGGAGAGAGTGAATGAATCAGTCCAGTCAGTGGAGGAAAAAGACAGCGTCTTTCTCTTGTGTTCAAGCTTTAATTGACTCCTACCCTCACTACGGATTAAATGGTTACTGTAGCAGGGCATCCCTTTATGTCTGAGATTAAAACATGGCTGGCGATGAACCAGCGGAGTTTCCTATACGTGCCACAGCAGGTTGTATGTGCCCCTGAAAAGAATTTCCCTCCCTACGCTCGCCTCAAACTTCCTGTTCCTGTGTTAGGCCATTAATATGCAAATCCCAAATCAAAGCATCTTTTCCCTGTCGCCAGTTCTATCTATCAGCCCTGGCACCCAGATCATGCTAATGCCCACCTTCAAAAGACAAGCGGGCGGAACCAAAAACAAGGCAGCTTCACAGCTCCAAGACAAGGGGGAGCATTTACACACTTGCACTAAATGGGGGAGCGGACACCTCTTCTGCTAAAAATAATAAAGCTGTCAAACATTCTGAGTATCTATCTTTTCAGAGGTTCTTCTTTAATAACACACAAACACAGATGGCAGGAAACTTTGAAAAACGAATGAAAAATAAACCAAACCACAGCTAGTTGACCACCCTTCCCATCACTACCATCTATCAGTTTTTATATCATCCTTTAAATAAAATGTTACTAGTTTGTGTTTGACATTATCCCACTAACTCACTTTTTAATGTTTTTCAGACAACTGCATTACCTCAGAGGGCTTGATAAGAAATAGCGTTTAAAAGCAATTCTGTTAGTGCATATCTTAACAACAGGCCTGCATTATCTTTTTTTCTGCCTATAGGAATGTGACATCTCATTTTCCCTCTCATCCCCCTGCTCTCGTCTCTTTCTCACTGTCTGCTGTGTAGGATGCTCTCCGTGATGGTGATAAACATCCTGAGCTCTTTAGCGCACATGCTATAATAGAATCTGCCCTCGTTCAACTCTCTCTCTCTCTCTCTCTCTCTCTCTCTCTCTCTCTCTCTCTCTCTCTCTCTCTCTCTCTCTCTCTCAGCATCTCACTTATGCTGCCTCTCTTCATCCAGACACTTCTTCCTCACTCTTGAAACGCACAGCATCATTCAATGTGTTGACAAAATTTCCACCAAAACAGGAAGACAGGGTGGGACATATCGATCAGCTCCCTTTTTTTAAATAGCCAATAGCATTGTGTTTGTATATCACAACTCAGCCAGAGCCGCTGAGCTCGGTAAAGGTTTCTTCCTAATCTCAAACCGTTTCTCCTCCTAATCTCCTTCATATCGCTTTAAAATATAGCATTCTGTGCAGAATTCAAATGGGTCAGATATGTTTTGTGGTCTGCGCCGACTCGCGCATTTGATCCGCTCTGTGCTATCATGTCTGGACCGGAGCAGGCTGTGTGCACGTGCGGTCTGCAGTGGTTCATGTGACATTAACATGAAACCAGACCTCATTCGCCCCAATGGAAAGCATATTTTCACTGTCTGAATCGTTCCATATCCCCTATATAGTGCACTATGTGCCATTCACCATATAAAAAATAGTAAATGTGTGAACAAGCTGACAGATTTCAGCCACAGCTTCAGCATCTAATTATAATGTAGGGGGCGGGACAGTTTAGATTCTAGAGAGCATTTGATTGGACAGAAAAACTGAAGCTGAAGTGCTGAGTGGAAGTGAGAGGCTTTAAGTATTGAATGCTTATATCTTCTAACTAGGGCTGTAATCTCCCAGTCGATTAGTCGATTATTAGTTGATATGTTCTGGCTCGACCAAAATTCTGATTGGTCGATTTTTTGCCGCGTTCATTTCGTTAGTTTTACCGCGTTCATTTCATCAGTTTTGCCGCGCCGCGTTCATTTCATCAGGTGGAGAGCACTAATTGCTAATGGGGGTGTTTTCAGAGCACCCCTGTTTCACAGGTAACTGTCTGTCTTCAGAACACCCCCTTGTTTCCACTTCTTTTGGATTAGCCCAACCCACTGGTGAAGAGAAGTCTCTCGCTGGTCCTTTGTTTTTCATTCCCCGCTGGCTCAAACGCACGCCCATAGCGGTAAACTTGAGGAACGCCCATCAACATACACATGAGGGGAAGCGTCACAACACCACGCTTCAGTCGTGCTGCAAAAGTGGATCTGTACTGTCGGTTTTGCCGCGTTCATTTCATCAGGTGGAAAGCACTAACTGCTAATGGGGGTGTTTTCAGAGCACCCCTGTTTCACAGGTAACAGTCTGTCTTCAGAACACCCCTTGTTTCCACTTGGATTAGCCCAACCCGCTGGAGAAGAGAGACAGATTGAAGAAGGCTATAGTTTGCTGTATATTATTTATTTAATTGGGAGAGCGTTTTTTCTGCTCTTGATCTGGCTTGTTTAATAAATATTCCTTTTTTATTAAAGTGGACGTGCCTTTTGTGTTTAAGAGTAAAAGCTTTAAGTTAATAGTCTATTCGTGTCTCAGCCGCGAAGCTGAGCTGATCCTATGTTCGAGCTGCACAGAGCAGCTGAAATGATAGTGTCTGTCAGTTAGTATAATACATTATGACAAAAACAATTGTCTAAATTATGTTGCATATTCCTCAAAAGTTCTTGTGATGATATCACTAGTTGACAACGGAAATCATAGGCTATGATGGTGCTCGTGATGCAACGCTATCAGAGCCGACAGACTCGTGTGTCAGACTCATTTCAGTGCAAAATAATCAGGTCAAAAACGATTTAATATACTGCAAATAGCCTACTAGTGTTTATGTTTATTTATAATTCATTTAGGCAGACAACATGGCTACCAAGTACTGCGCACAGTGTGCAGCTAATTAATTTAACGTTTTTTTTCCTAACGTCATTTTTAGTCGATTTTTAGTCGAAAATTTCAGGACCTCAGTCGACCAAGATTTTCTTTGGTTGATTACAGCCCTACTTCTAACAGCAAATTTTGTCATTGTTTTGGAGCACACTAGCTTATAGACAGTAAGGCTAACATATTCATATTAATTCATAAAAGCCAAAAAACTTCACATTTGATTTCATGGGGACTTTAACTTTAATCAAGCACAGAGGAAGCCTGAGCTGAAATTAAGATATGGTCAGGAGTGTGATGTTTCCAACACGTGCTGTAAGTGGATTAAAACAATGTACGGGAAACAATGTTTCACCAAAATAATTTCTATTGCTTGCTTCTCATCAATGCAAAACAAGAAACCGGCAGAATGTTATGACAGTCAATGCATTTTTTATTTGTGCTAAGCAAGTCATAAGCCACCATCAATAGACCCTTATCAGTCGGAATTGATTATCGGAAGTGCTCGTCGAAGCAGTATTGATTCTTCTGGTTATGTATATTTTCAATTTGCTGTTAACACCTACTAAACGGCTCTTAAAAAATGAGCATCCACAGGATGACTTAAATATCCAGACATTTTCAGAGACAGGAGACGAGAAATTCTGATGATCACCATGTTACAGAATTTTCCAAACTCAAAGAAACTTGTAGTTTTTAATCCAACATGAACGGATGCTCGTAAACATACATGACTATTTCACCACACAGTGACAGTGCTCGTCTAAATAGTGACCACGCCAATCAAAATGAACATTATTTTTATTAAATATTTTAGTCATTATTCTGTCATTTTTCATTGACGATCTTTTCCATGTATGTAATTCACAAAATTATGCCAAAATTCTTATTCAAAAATTAATATTCAAAGCAGTTGCACGGTTATGCGTTACTGTTTAAGATTAATTAAATGTTTAACATAGTTACATTTCTTTAAGGCACTTACCGCGCAGTCATTCATCAATTTTATACTGCTCTTACAAAAATTAACTAGGGTTTTACCACAAATAAAACCAAAAAAAATGGTTATTGTAATTTAGAGATGGATCGATTACCGGTTTCACGATAAACCACGATAAAATGTACTGACGGTTAGTAATATCGTTTAAAAATTAATTACCATTAAAACCGCGCGTGATTATCACGATTTTGAAAACTCGCGGTAAATCCTGTGCATTCAGCGTCAATCAGGCGCGCGCAACGCTGTTTTTCAATGAGAAGAAATGGCAGAAGGCAGTGACAGCGCTCAGGGGATTGTTCAGCCTTCTAAAAGGACCAAATCTGAGGTGTGGTCATATTTTGGCTTTTACAAAAGTCCTGAGGGAAACTTAATCAAAGATGGTCATCCTGTCTGCAGAACATGCTAGCAGAGAGTCGCTGTAATAGGGGGGAAGCACGTCAAATCTGCAAACGCAAGACAAGTGGACTTTGGTAGTAATACCAGATGTAGTTTTGGTATTGAGGTCACTCACACTTATAACCAATCACATGTGTTTAATCAGAGGCGTGTAGATTTGCTGGAGTTCTGTTCGGAGCGCGTGCGTTCTCACTGAAATCTGCGCTGAAAACGTGCAATGTACGCAGGAGATTCATTCATCATACAGTGATTGAGTGTTTTTTTTCTATTTCAGCAGCGGAAATAGTTTCAAACAAACACAGCAAAACCACAGCGCATCTGATATGACTGGCATAAAGTCGGCTTGGCGTTCGAGATTCGCAAATTTAGGGGCCGTCTCTAAAGTTACATACAAGATTTGTATACATGTTTCTAACTTCAATAGCATTTGAAGAGAATGACTTATTCATAAAACAAGCTGTAAAGTGTTCATCCAGGTGTCAGGTAGGCCTATATGCACACATTTTGGATTTTTGTTATTTAAAATAAACTGTCAAATCATAAGAAAATATGGATATGCATTATTTCACTAGGATACTGTTTGGGCTCGTACACAAAATATGCTAGATTTAAATGTGTCTGATAGAACACTGATGAGAATATTGCTTGAGAATATATTTACAGAGATAATATTAGAGATTATATTTACACCAAATTATTATTATTTATGAGTCATGCGTTGCTATTGACGACGGCCATTATAAGGAAGGAGATCCCACAGAATAGAATCTAGCTTAAAAAAGTGCATAGAGCTGCTTGATTTATTTGTTGTTTGTTGATTTTCAAATATAAAACATGTTGAAATGTTTTAAGTGCGTGCATCTGTTCTTTTTGAACACTTTCATCTCATTTGAAGAAAACCGTGATAATTTGGGTCACTATAATCGTGATGTGAAATTTCCATACCATTTCATCCCTATTGTAATTAAAGGTGCAGTGTGTAGTGTTTATGAACAGAACAGAACAGAAATGCAATATAATATACATAACTATGTTTTCAGTAGTGTATAAAGACCTTACATAATTAACCGTTATGTTTTATTACCTCAGAATGAGCCATTTCTATGTACATCCACCGCAGGATGGATTTTGCGTTGCCACGCTTCTACAGTAGCCCCAAACGGACAAACTTCTCTACAGAGCGCTAGCTACTCTCTGCCGTCTCAGACAACGTCATCTTTGTCCTGTGTCGGCCACCATAGCTTTAATATGTGCTTCGAATGGGAGGGGTGAGCAGTGGGCGGTTGCAATTCTCGGTCGCAACCTCACCACTAGATGCCGCTAAAATTTAAACAGTGCACCTAAAACCATGGTAACCACAAAATCAACCATGGTTTTGCTACACTAACCATGGTATTTGTAGTAAAACTGTAATACAAATCTTAATCAATCCACAAAAAATAAACATGGTTACTACATTTTTACTATAATAAAACTGTGGTTAATTTTCGAAAGGGTGTTTATCAGTCAAATGCATTAAAACATGTAAATTCAACAGGTATGAAATATGATCAGTAAGAGAAAAAAAAAATGTTAATGAGAAGACGAGCACTGGACACAGCGATACACTGCTTCACTTACTGGAAATAGGAAGTGTGATAAAGGTCTATGTGCAATTGAGAAAGTCAGTTCACAAAGGATAATTATTATAATAATACCAACAATTGTCCCATTATTATTGACCTTGGGCATTTGAGGTAAATAATTATAGTGCACGGTCTTACCCCAATCTCTAATTCTTCCTGGTTGAGCTTGCACTGAATTGCTGTGAAGCCTCCCATCTCTCCAAACTGCAGATATAAGAAAGAGTCATACTCAGAGGTATCAAATACCCCATAGATTTTTCTGATGTCTAATGCAAGGTAATATAATATGATTCCTTCCATCAGTGGCTGAAGACTGAAGCTCTTACCCGATTCACTAAGTCCACCAGCCAGCCGTGAGGTTCCTAGTCCAATCAGAACACAGAATATGAGTTAAATTTCATGCAAAAATTTAGTATTTACTTCACTTATGCGAGTATGTTTCTTTGCAAATTATATTATTTTATCTTAGAGAATATATTTAGAAAATGACTCTTTTTTGCATTGCAATTAACAGGCTTCTTACTTGCAAGAATACAACAAGTCATTGGCATCATGAAAGTACAATTTCTTAATCATAAACTTGCTGATTTTTCACTCACTATGCTCCCGTCAAACATGCACACATGTGCAAAGATACTTCTGAAAAAAAAAAAAAACCCACTGTGCCACTATTTTCCTGACAACACACATGTTGGAATCTACAAAACCAGTTTTTCTTTCCATTAACTAGGACTTTCATGTCAACCGTCAAGCCAAAAGCACACGCACACACCCACACATGAACATTTACAGTACCTTCTGATAGCTGGAGCTGGGAGAAACGGCGAACATGCTGTCCTCTCCAAACACTTCCGCCCAGTTCCTCTGACAGGCCTTCATCCGATTCTTAAAGTGATACTCATTATCGGGGTTAAAAGCCTGTCAATAAAACAACACATGGAAAAAAAAAATTAACCCAAAGATAGTCTGACGTAGGGCTATCAATATACTTGCTGGTGATATGAAATAACAAAACATGGACCAATTTTTCTAAAGAGTACGTCATTGCACTAGTTTTAATCTTTCAAACTAAGAAATCCTGTAGTTTCCTAGATATAGTCAGACATAGTGCAGATGGAGATGTGTTAAAGGTCACCCATTTTTAAAATTCAGACTGAAGGTCTTGTCTCCATAGCAGCTTTCATTGGCCAAGGACCGCACAAGAAGATGTCTGACCAACATTAACCAATCATTGATTGTTTTGTTCCACATCATGTTTAGGGGCGTGAAAATGTGAAGTCGACATCCCTACGATAACAGACCGGAGTGCATCAAATAAATTATTAATTCATGAACGTTGTGCAAGTTTAAGGCAACAATGGTGCCGCAAACTTCTCAAAATGTAGAAAATCCAGCTTTAGTTGATTCTTGTAGTGCTCATCGTCACTGTTGCAAACATGACGGCTTAAACAACGTGAAACACACGTCTCCTGGAAATCCTGGAGAATTCAACCTATCAGATGACACCTTCAAAACTCCCGAAGTGTTTCCCATTTTCTATGCCTTTTGCATCAGACGTTCAGCCAACATATTCATTAATATTCATTACAATAAATAAAAAAATTTAAATGTAGGTAAGTATTGCATATTATACTAATTACATTTCTTAAATATATATATATATATATATATATATATATATATATATATATATATATATATATATATATATATATATATATATATATATATATATATATATATATATATATATATATATATATATATATATATAAATTAGTGCGTTAACGCAGGCGATTCATTTTTTCAGTTTAACGCATCAAAAATATTTAATGCAATTAACGCAGCATCCGTTGTTTCTATCATCCTTTGGCTAAGCGTTACATTATATGATCATGCTCTTTGAATGTCCTGGGTACGTCTCAATCAGCTACCGAGTTTCCTAGGTCGTGAATCAGTGTATCGTGTAAATGATAGTGGCCGACTCCCTGATCAAAGCCCTGACTACTGTACTAGGGAGCTGATTGAGATGACCCCTTGTCTGAAAGACGCATGCCAGAATCGAGTTCTCTTCACTCTTGAATGAAAAATAACACAGAATTATGCCAAAATGCCCATTTTGTCGAGTGTTCTCATAAGAGCACTCTTAAATTAGTTAAATAACGTCTTAAATTAACTTAAAAGAGAAAATTAGATGCATGTGATCATGTTCGGCAGCAGCTGATCTTAAAGGAACAGCAGCGACTAAAGCTGTCAGTCATTAATGTTAAATCACAGAACAAAGGGAACACAGAAAATTGTAGCTTTAATAAAGGAGTTATTCTATTTATACAGTGCAGACAGTTTGATCACTTCAATTTTAACTTCACCTATTCAATTTATGTGTGCCACAGGTAAATATGACATTTATTATAATGGGTTTATGTGATTGTTTTAAGTTCACTTGAAACTGATATAGCTTTTAATTATACTGTAATGTTGAATGTCTATATTATTCAATGTTTATTAAAAAAAAAATCAATTTCAAAGACATCAGTAGCAGTTTTAGTATCAGTGATACTCGCCTTCATAAAAAGATGCCATTACAACAAGTATTTCAAATATACTGCATTTAAGTGGCTTCTACATTAATTTGGAGAGTAACTGTGAAATTATTACAATATAAAAATATAAAAAATGCAGATGTTTTTAATTGCTTAAAAATAAATATATATATATATATATTTTTTTATATATATAATAATAAAAGTTATAATATTAACTTTACAATTACATAATCATAATTCTCCTCCAATTCGTTTTTTTTAAATATAAACATTTAAAGGGTGGCTGTCATAAAAACTTGCCAGATTTATTAAATATTGAAGAAGTGATAGTGAAGTGCTCTGCATTTAACCCATCCAAGTGCGCACACACAGTAGTGAACACACACGCCCGGGGAGCAGTTTGGGGTTCGGTGCCTTGCTCAAGGGTCTCACCTCAGTCGTGGTATTGAGGGTGGAGGAGGGTGCTGGTTATTCACTCCCCCCACCAATAATTCCTGCCGGTTACAAGTCCGACTCTCTAACCATTAGGCCACGACTGCCCCATAAACATAGACAATGAATATCCAATGTAATGTGGTGCATATAATTAGCAAAAAACTCCTCTCTAGAGTTAATTTAGAGTTAATAAGCTGACTAACGAGTTTATGGACACTGGATATAGTTTTTCTGAGGTAACTGTGACGTTACGTGACATTGTTTACTTGTAAGCCGTTTTTCTTACATCTTTCTGCGGTTGAAACACTGATTGAGTGATTCTATGTGACATGATACGGATTTCAGTAAGTTGTCCTGTATCTTTTAACACACTTTCAGAAGCTCATTCATGTTTATTTCGCGCTGTTACTGGTATTAAGACGGAAGAGAAGATCCGTTCATGTTTGCTCCGCGCTGCCGGTTCTCTTGAGCTGAGCTGCAGCAGAGCGATCTCACGCCACAGCGCCAAAACGGTATTTATGTTTTTGAATTGCGTTAAAAAAAAAATAGACTAATCGATTCTTGGGATTTAAGAATCGATATTGTTTTGTAAAAGTGAGAATCGATTAAAATCGAGAAATCAATATTTTTTTACCCAGCCCTATATATATATATATATATATATATATATGTATATATATATATATATATATATATATATACACACACACACACACACACACACACACACACACATTACATATATTTATTTTATTACTTAGTAAAAAACAAATGTATGTTTTTGATTTTATTTTTTTACTTGTTAATAATGTTAATATAGAAGAGCAAATACATATAGTATATGGCCAAAAATACATAATTTTAATTATATCATACAGTCGTCGTCCTAGTAGAAGCTAAACATAGTTACATTTACATTTTACATTTATGCATTTAGCAGACGCTTTTATCCAAAGCGACTTACAACTTGGGGGTAGTTACTAGAATGTAAACTCAAAAGGGTATGCGTACCATAGTAAGAACTCCCATGAGGCCGATGGGTATGGGATCCTGTTTGACTCTCTCCGCGACCAGATCCACCAGCAGCATCAGCATGTTATAGATGCCCTCATGAATCTCTGTTCCCCATTTGTGCACCGCACTGGACGTCAGCAACTACAACACCATTTAACATCTGAATTATTAATCTCATCGTCACATTTCGTTATTTATAACACTCTCTAAAAAAACACCTGGAAGAGCTTGTGCGTTTACATGCCTGCTTATCCAAACACAAACCTTTTTGAACGCCTCAGGCATGCAGCGGTCAATGAACCTCTTACAGTTCTCATCTGCATCAGCCAGGCCTGGAGAGAGGAATCATGATTTCAGATGTGACATTTCTTTCTAGAGTACACAAACATCCAGACATGTATATAAAAAAGCCATAAGAACTTACCCAGTCTGGCCAGGCAGGTGGAGGCGATGAGGCACTTGCCGAGTGATTCCTCTCTCTTGTATGGGATGGACCAGTGATCAGTGAACACTCTGCTCTCCAGCTCATACAGATTAGTGGTGGGGAACTCCATACTGTTCCCAGAACAGTTTCCGTTCTCATCATTACTCCTCTATAAGAGAGAGAAAGAGAAATTGTTTTCATATTTTCTATATTTCATTTTATTTACAGCCTTTTAATGCTTTTCTTAACAGGACACATCGAGAACAAGAAACTATTGGAGAGAGATCCAATCCAGCAATACCAATTTGTAGTGCAAGAGTTTGTGCACTACATACTGAACACAACGTTGGGTTGTTGAATGCTTGAATATGATTGGTTGAAGGGATAGTTCACCCAAAAATGAAAATTCTGTCATCATTTAAATGGTAAATGGACTGCATTTATATAGCGCTTTCAACAGACCCATGGCCATCCAAAGCGCTTTACATATTGCCTCACATTCACCCATTCATACACCAACGGCGGTGTCAGCCAAGCTCGTCGGGAGCAGCTGGGGTTAGGTGTCTTGCTCATGGACACCTCGACACTTGGTCAGGTGCAACCGGGGATTGAACCACCAACCTTCTGGTTTGTAGACAACCTACATGAACCACTGCCGCCCCATTTACTCACCCTCAAGTTGTTCCAAACCTGTATGAGTTTCTTTGTTCTGCTGAACACAAAAGAAGATATTTTGAAGAATGTTTGTAACCAAGCAGATCCAAGCAACCATTGACTACCATATTATTTTTTTTCCCTACTATGGAAGTCAATGGTTGCTTGGATCTGCTTGGTTACAAACATTCTTCAAAATGTCTTCTTTTGTGTTCAACATAATAAAGACATTTAAACAGGTTTGGAATAACTTAAGGGTGAGTAAATGATTGACAGAATTTTCATTTTTGGGTGAACTATCCCTTTGGCGGACATTGTAAGGTGTGTATTTTCAGGGAAACGCACGGCTAAAGTAGATCCAGGCAGGTTTTTGACCGAATTACAGTTCCTTATCACTTCACAGAATGATTTCAGTTATTTCAAAAGGTCAAAACGACACTTAATTATTAGTTAATCAAGACACACTTTTCAATGACAAGTATGCTGGCCCACTCTATAGGCCTACATAATACAATCAAATTCCAGCAGCAACACTAAACATTATAAATACCTCAAATTGTTGATATTTTTAGACAATACTTACTTCAGAAATATTAAAAAAAGGGCTAACAAACATATTAGCCAGATTAATTTATCTGATATTTATTTCATATTAAGTGTGAGACTGACGGATGTCCTTCAATGCTGTGCGACTACCACATATCTAATTTTAAATTAATTTAATTTATTATCTATGTCATCTGTTTCATATTTATAATTAACGTTGCAATCTGGAACATGATTTCCCAAGAAACTAGCACAGATTTGTTGTTGTTGAGTGTAAAAAGAAATTAGCTTGGCGGTTGATTTCTGAGGCTATTTGTGTTCAATTTTCACTGCAATTATATCGCAACTTTAAAAGCCAAATATTTCAATGGGTGTTTGATGATTTTCAGCATATGTGATGCAGTAGATTACTGCATTATGGGCCGCGGACTCTGCGAACAGGAAACGGTTCTGCCAGGGGAATATTAGTATACAAGACATATGTTTGCCCTTGAGTGAGTGGAATAAGTGAATGTGCAATCAGGTCTGGAAAGACTGAGCGCAGCAACACAGAGTGAAAGTCACCTTCTCTCTATTTGTTCCTCAGGGGAACGTCAGTTGTCTGTGGCATTCCCAAGGACCGGAAATCTGTGATTTTTTTAACTCTGAGAGGGAAAACCGAGATCTGATTTAGACCTGGGATTAGGAGTGAATGCCTCCCTGTGGGCAGGTTCTGAGTTCAAGGGTTAAATTAAGCTTCTTCTGACATGACTGAACTCCAGCAGTTACTATTTACTTATTAAAAAGCCATTATACAGCAGGTTTAACACTGAGCTCAAACTGAGAGCAGCGACTGTGAAAGATGTTTCACAGGGTATCTGCAGGGCTTTTAAAATCAAATTTAAGGCTTTTTAAGACCTGCAGAAATCAAATTATTTCCGTATTGGGGGGGATGTAGGTCAATGTTTAAGGCAGTGGTGAGGCTACAAAAGGCCAGGGTTGCACTGACCCATTCAGATTGACAGCTGGTCCACCCAATCAAATAAGTGTGTGGAAATGAAAAAAATAAATAATAATAAATCGCTTAAATACATTAATTAGTGGATGTCACTCACAAAACTTGTGGCCTTTAGATTATATTTTGATTATATATATTGGCAAAAAAAAAAAAAAAAAAAAAAGCACACAGAGTGGTCCCTTTATAAATCACAAAAAAAAAGCAGTCAAATTAAGGCCCCGTCCACACGGAGACTCATTTAGCTGTATACGTAAAAATGTTGTACCGTATCAGCGTTTCAACCACACGGATAAAGCGTTTTGGGAGCATGAAATTAATATTTTTTGAAACCGGGTCCCAGAGTGGATAAATCTGAAACCGACATCCTTGCATTTTCGTGTGTACAGCCAATTTGTATATTTTGTGAAACGGTGATGTCATCACACTACGTCCCGTACGGGAAAGACTAGAAAGGGATACCACTACGGGCACTGGCCATGCACATGTCAATATCGTGTCATTTAATTCCTGTATTTGCATTATTGTAAGGGTAAATTTATTTATTGTAATTTTATTGTGAGATTTTGCATCACTTCCTACCATTGCTGTCCCCCTTCTAGCCACAACTCTTCTTCTCCGTTTTTAGTGTATTTCTATGGCAGAATTACAGGGCCACATACTGGCCTGGCATGTATACTACATCGTTTTGAGTCGGTTTCGGTGTGTACGCAGATATTTCTTGAAACGAGGGGGAAAAGAAAGATTGGATAGGGAAAGCTCTGGCTTCGTGTGGACGAGGCCTAGATGAACATTTATTTTTCTTCAGCTGTTACTAATTAGTTAATTGTGATGGGTTTGAGTTTCTGTGGGTGTTTGACGTATGATATGACGTTTTTTTCAAATGAAATGGAAAAATGCTCATAGCTAGCCTAGAAATTAGGGATGGAACGATAACTGGTTTCACGATAAACCACGATAAAATGTACTGACGGTTAGTAACATCGTTTAAAAATTAATTACCATTAAAACCGCGCGTGATTATCGCGATTTTGAAAACTTGCGGTAAATCCTGTGCATTCAGCGTCAGTCAGGTGCGCGCAACGCTGTTTTGGAATGAGAAGAAATGGCAGAAGGCAGTGACAGCACTCAGGGGATTGTTCAGCCTTCTAAAAGGACCAAATATGAGGTGTGGTCATATTTTGGCTTTTACAAAAGTCCTGAGGGAAAATTAATCGAAGATGGCCATCCTGTCTGCAGAACATGCCAGAAGAGAATCGCTGTAATGGGGGAAACACTTAACATGCGAACACAAGGCAAGTGGACTTTGACCTCAATACCAAAACTACGTCTGGTTTTACTACCACTCACACTAGCCACTTTGGTGGCTGAACTTATTATAGTCTTCTCAAAAGCCATCTAATATAATGTCGTTGCGCATTAACCAACCACACATGTTTCTGATAATCAGAGGCGTTCAGATGGAGTTTTGTTCAGAGCGCGTTCTCACTAAAATCTGCACTCAAAATGTGCGATGTACGCAGGAGATTCATTCATCATACAGTGATTGACTGTTTTTGTTCTATTTCAGCAGCGAAAATAGTTTCAAACAAACACAGCAGAACCACAGCGCATCTGATATGACTGGCATAAAGTCGGCTCGGCGTTCGAGATTCGCAAATTTAGGGACCGTCTCTAAAGTTACATACAAGATTTGTATACATGTTTCTAACTTCAATAGCATTTGAAGAGAATGACTTAGTCATAAAACAAGCTGTAAAGTGTTCATCCAGGTGTCAGGTAGGCCTATATGCATACCTTTTGGATTTTTGATATTTAATAAAATAAACTGTCAAATCATAAGAAAATATGGATATGCATTATTTCACTAGGATACTGTTTGGGCTCGTACACAAAATATGCTAGATTTAAATGTGTCTGATAGAACACTGATGAGAATATTGCTTGAGAATATATTTACAGAGATAATATTAGAGATTATATTTACACCAAATTATTATTATTAATGCATTATGCGTTGCTATTGACGACGGCCATTATAAGGAAGGAGATCCCACAGAATAGAATCTAGCTTAAAAAAGTGCATAGAGCTGCTTGATTTATTTGTTGTTTGTTGATTTTCAAATATAAAACATGTTGAAATGTTTTAAGTGTGTGCATCTGTTCTTTTTGAACACTTTCATCTCATTTGAAGAAAACCGTGATCATTTGGGTCACTATAATCGTGATGTGAAATTTTCATCCCGTTTCATCCCTACTAGAAATCTAGACGCACCCAAGCGGTAGCAAATCTAATCTGCCGCGAGTGTAGTCTAGCAACTCTCGGTAGACCTGCGAGCTGGAAAAAACAAACTCTGGTCAGGCCAATCACATCGTGTATAGAGTCGGTGGGCGGGCTTAACATAATGACGGCACGTCACGGCAGAGTTGCGGAGGTTCTACGTGCTACTTGTAAACAAAGAAGCTGGTGAACAGCGGTCTTTCGAATCGGATTTGGCTGCAACTGACATGTTAAGCTTTTCTTTGAGAAAAGGACAAAGAATGGCACTGAAGTCATTCTTAAGAAAGGAAGATGTTTTCAGAGTTTTGCCGACCGGATACGAAGTTTAATAGTTTAATCTATGAACTAACGTTAGCTCCGCTTCACCTTCTTCTTTGTTCTGGTTGGTTGTGGCTCTCATGGCGCTATACAATTGCGTGTAGAGGGAATTTAAAAGACAAACGTTTATCCCGCTCCTCGGATTGAGCCCTGCTAATGGTGAGTTTCCAGACCCAACATCTTGATGTGGGTCTGGCTTGTCAGGCTAACTCAAAGCAGCACTGGAGATGAAGTTCATGCATTCATGTCCTCATACAGTGAGACGGCATTCACTCTAGGGCTGCAACGACGTGCGTGAAATGCGTCGACGCGTCGGCGGCACATTATTTTCGTTCTAGAATGGAACAGAAGATCTAGAATAATGGCAGCTTCTGCTCCCGGGCATAGTGAAAATGATCATTTATCATATAAAGCCAGACCGCAACATTCAAAAGTGTGGGAGTACTTTAAACAGAAGCAGAGTAAAACTGTGCTTTGTTCGCTCTGTAACGCCGGTTTCACACTGCGCGCGGTGGCAGAGCAGGAGCTGTGCGCGTGGAGAGCGGGAGCTTTCACACTGCCAGTCAGTGTTGCCAAGTCCGCTTTTTTTCCGTGGAATTGGTCTACTACTTCTACACTGTTGCCGCGGGCTGTGTCTCATGTCCGCGGGTTGAAGCAAAAACACACACATATTTAACCCCCCGAACGCGATGTTTACCAGAGAACCTCCCCGAAACGCGATTGGGCTTGTTTTGGGCTAGTTTTGAGTAACGAATGGGTGGGTTTTGTTGTGTAAACCTGGCAACCCTGCTGCCAGTGTTCTCTCGCGCAGCTGAACGCGCCACGCGTGTATTGCAACAGACGGTCACATTTTCCTGGGTTCTTCTCCGACCCCAGTACGTCTCGTGCTTTTATTTATTATGGGCTGCATATATCTCCTGTTAATGCGACCCGGTTCCCCTCTGTCCCAAACACATATGCATAATAACATGCTGTATATAGGTAGTTTGCATGATTAAAGTAACATTACAGTTAAGATATGCCTCTAGCTTTAATCATTTAAATATGTCTTTGAAATTTGGGCAAAAACTTCTGGCAGCTTTAGTCGTTGTTTATGCACATGTATATCTTCAAAATAGACGACTAGTTATAAATTAAAACTATGCTGAAAGCTCCTGTATGTGAACCTTTTGCAGATAAATACAAGTGCATTTTCATTTACTATTGACACAAATCAATAAGTAAATCATACTCAACTACTATAGTAAACAACTTTTCCTAATTAGGCCTACTCTGTATACATTTTATGATGAATAGTATAATTATATATTATGTTTAAAAAGCTTCTTGTGTTCATATATTTCATTATAAAATGGCATACTATGTACACTACCCTTCCTGAAATACAATTAATATTGTCATCATTCATTGATTTCATGTTAAAATAATATACAAATTCACTACCCTCTTTGAAATACAATAATCAGTAAAAAAGAATAATAAGATTAACCCGAAAAATAATCGTTAGATTAGTCGACTAATCGGAAAAATAATCGTTAGATTAGTCGACAGAAAAAATAATCGTTAGTTGCAGCTCTAATTCACTCACACAGAGACATGCAGCAAAGTACTACAGAAATGCTGGTATCGTCACATTTTCAAAATTTCAGAAGTACCGGTACTTTTGACATCCCTACTCTACCCTACTATTTTTTAACCCATTAGTTACATTTACATTTAGTCATTTAGCAGTCGCTTTTATCCAAAGCGACTTACATTATACATTATAATGCACTTTTCACTTTTTTATTTCACATATAAGCATTTTAAATTAAATTGTGTTGTGAATTTTATACTTCCTCCTTGAAGGTTACAAATACCATACATATTATGAACAAATCAAGGTTTTATACAGCAATTAAACATGTCCCAAATTTTAGTAACATGGTTAAAGAAAATAAAAAAAATAAAGGATAATTAACTCTTTCCCTGCCATTGACAGAAATTTCCAGCTTTCCGTGTTTTCACTGTTATATGGTAGGGGGTGCAATTGTACATCTTCTGAAAGAGTATTGTTAAAAACACATGTGAAGATGAAGCAGAAACAAGAGATATACGTAATATGCATATGTAAAATAACGCAATCATTAACATTAAACAGAATGATTATAACTCAAAACTGCCTAATGTTATTGAATGAAATGTCGACCAAGAACGAGCTATAGGACTGTGCAAGCATTAGGGGTGTGGATGGACTCGATCTACTCCATCTATGTTTTGATCATCGTTTGGAATCTTCGTTTTTCTCAGCTTTTTGCTCAACATGTTGCTTTTTTTAATTAAACTTACCCAATACTTTTTTACTGATTCACATTCTAATGTGCACCCTATTAGTGAAAAGTGCCACAACCTCACGTTATTAATGTCGTTGAGGTTCGAATTTACAGCAGTTGTTTTGAGATCTCATTACAATCAGAAACATTAAACGGCTGTAGAGGAGCGACTGATTTGTTAAAGATCTGTGCATTTCTGTTGACGGAGTCTGACAGCTTCTGTGTTCAGGAGAAATAAGAAGCGCTGAGAAATGTGAGAGGAAGAGGCAGCGCTGGGAAAGCAGAAGAGAGGCAACAGGAACAAATTACTTATTCTGTTCTCTGGTGGAAGCAACCACCACCTGCACTGTGAGGATCTCAAAAAGAGACAGAAATAGAGACCACGGAAGTTGAGCTCCGACCTAATTTAACATTCTGATCAAATAAATTTGTTTACTAAAAATATAAAGACCACTATATATGATGAGAAGACCGGAAAATCTCCATTCCTATCTGAATATTTGAAGTCTGTTCTGAGGAGGAAAATATGCTTATTACAACCCACCTAAAATTAATTTGCATATATTTATAGTACATATTAAAACTCTCTTGTGACCTATATTTGTCAATGTTATTTCAATTATGACAGGAGAAGGTAGCTACTGACACCTGACTTGTCACCTACATGTCGTCATTTACAGTTGTGGCTGCTGATTTCAAACGAAAGTCGCCTGAGGAACTGTTGAGTGTGAAAAAATAACCTATGTCATGTGACTTTGAAATTGAGAAACCAAAATTGCTAAGAATAGCAGGGAAGAGGTATTTGTTGTATGTTAACCTACTAACACGGTTTCATATTATGATTAAGCCAAAAAATAAAAAGGTGTTCCTTTTTAGTTGCAATTACTGGATAATATTAGAAGAAAATAATGCGGGTAAGGTAATGTGGGTAATGTGGTTTAATTTTTTTTTTTTTAATCACCTTTTTGAGCAAAAAGCTGAGAAAATCGCATTTTTGTAAAACTTGTTAATGGTGGGGAAAGAGTTAAGGTGCGTTACATTCGATCGTAAGTGGACTGTGAAGTGGACTTCAAAGGGTATTCTGCCATCTTAAGTGAGATTCCAATCCAAAGGGAGTGAACATGTTCAGTTCGAAGGGTACTGCGAATGGCGTAGGGAAGAAGGGAACATCAATACATCACTTCACAGGAAGTGGAGAGTGAAAATCCCCCAACTGTCATTGCGCGTCGCATCACCAGTCTGAACTAACGATGGAGCAGAGCCGTTGGAAGAGTTTTTAAACAGCTCTGCGATGGAGGAGTTTATGTATGCATTTGAATATTACTAGTTATTATACAAACTAGAGTTTTTATGAATGGTTATGGCAATAACTGTTACATTCGCATATTATATTTTATGAATATGTAAACAAATTAAAAGTGTTGAGAAGCAGCTGAGGGCTGTCATTTTTTTTTTATATTACCTCAGGAATGTTTACTTCGCAGCTGCGCATTGGAAAGAAAGCGCACAAGATGAGACCGCTACAAAGACCATTGATTAAGAATACATTTATACATAGTTAACCAAATCAAAATGTATTTTCATATTGAATGAAAGGTGCAAATCTGTTCATAGTTAATTAAATATACAGGTATATGTAAACTAATAAAACTAATATACAATGTTTTGATTATATTTTTAGATACATACTGTTTTTTGTAAATGTATATGCTTATTTTATGGTTTTAATTTGACCTGTAATTACATGACCTGTAATTTTCTCCTACTAAATTCAGATAAGACTGAGGTATTACTTATTGGACCAAACACTGGTACACAGAATCTCTTAAATTATAACTTACATTTAGAAGGATGTACTGTTACTTCATCTGCTACAGTTAAAGACCTGGGTGTTATATTAGACAGCAACTTGTCTTTTGAAAATCATATTTCTAATACTACAAAAACTGCCTTCTTCCACCTCAGAAACATTGCTAAGCTACGAAACATGCTATCTGTCTCTGATGCAGAAAAGTTAGTTCATGCATTTATGATCTCTAGACTAGATTACTGTAATGCACTACTAGCTGGCTGTCCTGCCTCCTCAATAAAACAATACACTGGTTACCTGTTAAGTTTCGTATCAATTATAAAGTATTGCTACTGACCTATAAGGCCCTAAATGGTTTAGCTCCTGTGTATTTAACTGATCTTCTATCGCCTTATAACCCATCACGATCTTTAAGATCACTAAACTCTGGGCTTCTGGTAATAGCGAGGATATCGAAGTCCACTAAAGGAGGAAGAACGTTTTCATATTTGGCACCTAAACTATGGAATAGCCTTCCTAATAATGTTCGGGGCTCAGACTCACTCCTCCAGTTTAAATCTAGATTAAAGACGCATCTCTTTAGCCAGGCATTCACATGATGCATCTCCTAACCTTGTTGTACTAGTTATATCAATGCACATGATTGTCTTTGCTTAATGCTTTGAACAGCAGCTACGCTAATTATTTTTCTGTTCTGTTTTATCTCGGGACGCCCATCCCGAGGTAACTAGAGAGTCCGTCAGCTCCAGTCTGGATCCAGCTTCTCGTAAAGACTTCAGATGACCAACACCTGTGAAGAGACGACTCAACTCCTGCGAGGACTTCAGATGACACAGCTCTGCATCAACACACACCCATGCTTATCTCTATATACCCTATTCATTAACAACATGTATTCTTATTTCACTTAATTCTGTGCCATAGTTATTACATTGATTAATAATAGATAGTTAGCTAATCTGTGTGCTTGTATATGTGCTTTTCTGAAATGCATAACATGTACAAATCAATTTAAATTGTAATGTAGATGCATTTTCTGTGAAGCTGCTTTGAAACGATATGTATCGTGAAAAGCGCTATACAACTAAATTTGAATTGAATTGAATGTGTAATATTAATATTTCGAACAAACACTGTGAATCTAGGGCTGGCGTGCTGTTCATGTGAAATGATCTAAAGAGACGAGAGAAAGTTTGTGTTGTTAGGAGGCCTCTGGCCTTTGGGCCAATGTAAGGTCACATGGCACATTCCAAACTTGTTGCCATGGAACAAATAGGGTGGTGTGTGAGTGCACGGTCTGTTGCCTGCTAAACATACATCCTCACAGGGTTCGAACCTCCCTCGGCACAAACTAATGGCTCATATCCCATGTATGGCATCTGTGTCTGAGTGGAACGGGGTGGTTGTTGCCCAATACCTGGAATGCATTTCCCTTTAAAGACCTACCCCTTATACATTTCCAGCAACTGTACATGTAATCCTGCCTGTTGTGATTTGAGCAAGTTGTTTGTTGTTCCCCACTGCATTGCGCATTGCTGGGCGGAGTGGCTGGGTAACTGGAGACCCCATCTGTGTGTACCAGAACCCTCCAGACCAGGCCTGCTGGCTCTATTTATAGTCCCGATACACAGTGTTTGCAACCTGTTACATGCAAGACCAGGTGTAAACAAAGCAGCTAGGCATGTACTTTAATGGTTCAATCTAATTATTTAATTATTTATCTAATTACCGGTGTTGTCACACGTCAATTAACCGGTGGGAAAATTTCCTCACCATCACATCCCTACCGACTGTTTTCTCAGAATGTAAACAAGGGTGCATCGCTAGCGTTAGCATTAGCAAACCCAGCTCACGCTGCAGTTTACAGAACTGAAGTATGGACTCATTTTGGCTTCCACTATGAAGAAACCTAAAAACCTCTAAGGAGATCGACAAAAGACATGTTGTTTGCAAAATAAGTCATGCTAAAGTCCAATACTCCAATGTATTGAATCTAAGAGCTCACTAAACATCCTGATACCATCCTCAGCTACTGAGAGTGGTGTTACGATAGAATATGTAAAATATGTACTGAACGCTTTCCTCTCAATAACTAAAACACACAACAAAAAAGACAGCTGTGAGAACAGCAGCAAGAAAGCATCTGATCATAGCAATGTGGATGTTTGAACAAGTTCTGCAATTCAGCACTCCAGTGAAGCACTTTTACAATAGATGTAGATGCTTTAAAGCAAGCATCTTTACAGTATATAAAAAGTGTCATGCAGTGTACGATGCACTATAAGTGTATACTGTATATACCTAAAGAATCCTGCAAGCACTTTATTATTTCCCCTCTACTTAGATTGCACAAAATAGTGATTTGTGATATAACTGCAAATGCAGATCCAGAAATGCTTGATTTGATTAAATAAAATAAAGTTTTTTCTAAAATTAGACCCCTTTCCAAATAAAACAAGAGATAATGCTATATAATCGCCTTTCTAACATCACTATATATTGTATCGTGATTGATAATATATTATCACCAGATTCTTGGCAATTTTAATAAACTGTATAATACTAATACTAATAATAATTATTATTACTACTATTACTTTGAGAAGTACATTCTACTTTAATATATTTCTGCCATATTTATCTGTGGACTCTATGTGTGATTTTGTTTGCATTTTGAGGGGCATACTCAATATTGTCAGATTGCATATCGTTAAAACAACAATTACGATATTACCGAAGACAGTTTACATCTTACACCTCTAGGTACAGTAAGCGATTGCTAAGAAACACTGTTGATATTTTAAATCAACCCAAGCAAACACACCCCTCCTTTCATTGCTCCGCCTCAATACACCAATACACTGAAAAAAATGCATCAATACACAATGCAAGAGAGGATGTCTCTTTACCATAGCAATGCTTCAATGACACTCAAAACTGTCCTGTAACTATAGCTAACATTACAACAACAGCATATCTTGGTTTTGTGAAACATAGCAAACGTATGGAGCAGAAGCAACGCAACCTCTGCATCCATTTTCAGGACTTCCCACTTAGGTCTCTCCAGCACTGGAAAGTTTTCTAATATTAACGCAGGTCCTAAAGCTCTAGCCTGATCATAATCCTTCTTTTCCAGTGATATTCCTATGACCTTTTCTCGTTTGTAATGTCTCTCAGCCATCTCTCTTTCTGCAGTCTTTCTTCATATCTCCCTCTTGCTCACTCTCTCTCCTCCCCCATCATGAGTGGACACACCCCAAACTGCTGATTGGCTACAAGTGTGTTGTGCTGCTCGTCAGATCCACTTTCAACAGCGTTTCTCAGAAATCACTTACTGCACCTTTCAAATAATTTTAATTCTGTCCCCTAGGAGGACAGAGGTCCACCCTACAGTCCTTGGTTTCCTAATAGTCACCACCCTTCCAAAAGACACGTCTGCCAAAAGCATTACACAACAACCATTCAGCTTTGTCAAACCTGCTTGTCATCCAACAACACATTTCAGGCAGAAGAGGCAAACCTAAGACACAGAGGGTGGATGACAGGAGAGGACCTAGTTTAAATGTCATCTGGATTTCAGTGGCATTTCTACATGAAGCAATTACAAACAGGGCTGGAACAGAATGGCTACATAACATTTCCGTCCAGTCATAATGGCCATATATCAGCCCATCACATCTGAAAGACAACTACAGGTTATGCTTTGGTTTATTCAGTCAAATACAAACCATAGTAATTGGCTGAAACCAAAAGATGTACCTTACTGACATGAAATCATCTCTGTAACTACACTAATAATGCCCAATATATGAAGGAGAATAACGATTAAAAGTAGTGATGCTTAAACCTTCCCATGCTGTTGCGGATCATTTTGACTAAATTGATGTTTTAAAGTCACCATGAAACTGTTTTATGGAATGCAGTGTTCATTATAAATGATTAACACATGCACATTTAATCTCTCCGTGCAGCGACTTTCACTCACATGAGATTGCAGCAATTAGCAAACAAGAACATTTGAATCAATTCTCCAATGGATGAAATTAAGTCCTAATGGTCTGCGATATCGTCTACGATAATATCGTGATTGTTGTTTTAACAATATGACATTGTCGAGTATATCTCTCACTTCGCAAAAACACTTGGAGAGAGCGCACATTATTATACGTATGTAGTCTAGCAGGTTAGAGTAGGGCATGTGAGTTTTTAGAGATACTTTCGCTGCGTGATTTAGGTTTCACAAACAGGACTTAGGCTAAACTAGGATTAGGCATTAGTTCAATTAGTACATTTAAGTAACTTTTATAAATGTGCCCTAAAAAAAAACATTTCCGGTGTGTATCTTAAGACAAAACAATGGCACTGACATATTTTAAGATACATCAGTGCAAGTTTCTTTCAGTTAACACAACTCAAAAATGCATTTTAGTCTAGGACTAGCTTAAGCCTTGTCTGTGAAACTAGGGGCAAGTCTATTAAAATTCAAGATAAGGGGCAAAAATGCCCCTGTGTGTCTTTTATATTTATATCATTTAAAATAGTTAATATCACACAAAGAATTCAAGTTAATTCAACGATTCAACGATCGTACTCGCGCTGACTGACGGATCCTACGCGTGCGCAGTCTGCACACAAAGATGCCTCAGAGAGTGCGTGATCCCAATTAGGGCTGTCATTTTTGAGAAAAATCTAATTCGAACGGATATCTAATATCAAGCACTGTATTCAAATATATTTGAGTATCTACGAAAATACTGTCCGATAGAACTGCATGTGCTTGGTTTGTTACCACAGTTATCTGCGTGCTTCCTCAGCGATGAACTTCCACATTTGCGGCTATTTTTTTCTTCAACTCCTCAGGATTCCATCTCGACGAGTGCAGGCAGATCGCGCTGCGCGGGCACAAATAAACGAATATGGATTTGAAATTATTTTATCAACTTGAAATACAGGTGGAGAGAGCATTTTCTTGTGGTGCCCCCCTCAGCACTTGGTGCCCGACGCGCAGCGCGTGATGCGCGTAATGGGAGCGGCGGCACTGTACATGCATATATTTTTATATATATATTCGTTTACACGTGAGACCCGTGTTCTCCCTTGTCCGACCCGCACCCGTGTCTGACACAGTTGGGATGTTTTTGACCCGTTTCAGCAATATTCGTGGGTACCCGCACCCGTGCAGGATTCTGCATGGCACTTTAAAAACCGGATAGTTTATTTATACGGATATTTCAAGTCATGTTCGAATGCATATTCGCATATTGAATAAAAAGTGACAGCCCTAATCCCAATATATACGCATACATACACAGAATAATATCCATCAACACATTTCAGGCAGAAGAGGCAAACCTAAGACACAGAGGGTGGATGACAGGAGAGGACCTAGTTTAAATGTCATCTGGATTTCAGTGGCATTTCTACATGAAGCAATTACAAACAGGGCTGGAACAGAATGGCTACATAACATTTCCGTCCAGTCATAATGGCCATATATCAGCCCATCACATCTGAAAGACAACTACAGGTTATGCTTTGGTTTATTCAGTCAAATACAAACCATAGTAATTGGCTGAAACCAAAAGATGTACCTTACTGACATGAAATCATCTCTGTAACTACACTAATAATGCCCAATATATGAAGGAGAATAACGATTAAAAGTAGTGATGCTTAAACCTTCCCATGCTGTTGCGGATCATTTTGACTAAATTGATGTTTTAAAGTCACCATGAAACTGTTTTATGGAATGCAGTGTTCATTATAAATGATTAACACATGCACATTTAATCTCTCCGTGCAGCGACTTTCACTCACATGAGATTGCAGCAATTAGCAAACAAGAACATTTGAATCAATTCTCCAATGGATGAAATTAAGTCCTAATGGTCTGCGATATCGTCTACGATAATATCGTGATTGTTGTTTTAACAATATGACATTGTCGAGTATATCTCTCACTTCGCAAAAACACTTGGAGAGAGCGCACATTATTATACGTATGTAGTCTAGCAGGTTAGAGTAGGGCATGTGAGTTTTTAGAGATACTTTCGCTGCGTGATTTAGGTTTCACAAACAGGACTTAGGCTAAACTAGGATTAGGCATTAGTTCAATTAGTACATTTAAGTAACTTTTATAAATGTGCCCTAAAAAAAAACATTTCCGGTGTGTATCTTAAGACAAAACAATGGCACTGACATATTTTAAGATACATCAGTGCAAGTTTCTTTCAGTTAACACAACTCAAAAATGCATTTTAGTCTAGGACTAGCTTAAGCCTTGTCTGTGAAACTAGGGGCAAGTCTATTAAAATTCAAGATAAGGGGCAAAAATGCCCCTGTGTGTCTTTTATATTTATATCATTTAAAATAGTTAATATCACACAAAGAATTCAAGTTAATTCAACGATTCAACGATCGTACTCGCGCTGACTGACGGATCCTACGCGTGCGCAGTCTGCACACAAAGATGCCTCAGAGAGTGCGTGATCCCAATTAGGGCTGTCATTTTTGAGAAAAATCTAATTCGAACGGATATCTAATATCAAGCACTGTATTCAAATATATTTGAGTATCTACGAAAATACTGTCCGATAGAACTGCATGTGCTTGGTTTGTTACCACAGTTATCTGCGTGCTTCCTCAGCGATGAACTTCCACATTTGCGGCTATTTTTTTCTTCAACTCCTCAGGATTCCATCTCGACGAGTGCAGGCAGATCGCGCTGCGCGGGCACAAATAAACGAATATGGATTTGAAATTATTTTATCAACTTGAAATACAGGTGGAGAGAGCATTTTCTTGTGGTGCCCCCCTCAGCACTTGGTGCCCGACGCGCAGCGCGTGATGCGCGTAATGGGAGCGGCGGCACTGTACATGCATATATTTTTATATATATATTCGTTTACACGTGAGACCCGTGTTCTCCCTTGTCCGACCCGCACCCGTGTCTGACACAGTTGGGATGTTTTTGACCCGTTTCAGCAATATTCGTGGGTACCCGCACCCGTGCAGGATTCTGCATGGCACTTTAAAAACCGGATAGTTTATTTATACGGATATTTCACGTCATGTTCGAATGCATATTCGAATATTGAATAAAAAGTGACAGCCCTAATCCCAATATATACGCATACATACACAGAATAATATTTCAAAACATCTGTCTTGGCGAGTATTCACGCAAACATCATCTGTTATGTCTTATGTGAATGAGACTAGTCTGTTTCATAAGGCTAATTTTAATCAAACAATTGTGGTATCATGGGAAAAAAGTATACATTTCTTTTAATATACTAAAATAAATTTTTTTTTGGTGTTGACTTGGTGTGTCAAATTTGGTGAGGGATTTTAAGGTATGTTTGTTAGGTGATTTTGTTTTGGAACCTTCAGAAAACTTGATTTTGCTCAATTGACTTTGCTGACTGTATCGACTTCAAATAGGTGTTGCTCAGTAATTTTTTTGTCCGATTCAAACTAATTATACATCACTTTGAAGGTGTTTTTAAAGAAAATGTGCCCATTGTGACTCATTTTGTCAGCACTGGTCACATATAAAGAACATCAACTGTCCACGACAGTCCTAAACCTAAGGTACCAACAACCACTGCTCAAAATGTCATCTAATTATCGTTATTGACAAAATCCCAGAAAATATAGAGATGTCAATTTTTGTCAATATCACAGTATCCAATATCAAGTCCAGCCCTATTTTTTCCCCCTCATTCGAGAAGCAATTTTCTACGTCAAAATAGGGAAGAAAAGTGCTTTTTATTAACTACCATTTACCTATTTCACTGTAGTTTAACTACTTTTACAAGCTACGGTTTTTATGAGCTTTCTCGACATTGATAAAAACAATAGTTGTTGTAATGTTTTTTACAACAGTTAATGTAATGTTTGTGTACACAAGTCAGGTCTGAACACACTGACCGACATGGATATTTTAAATCATTGCACTTAGTGTTTGGCTCTGAATGCGGTTGACCAACAGGTCAAAGAAGCCATGAGGGAAATAGCAAAAGAAACACTGCAACAGTTGGGCAATAATCACAAAGCCTGATGGCCACATGTAAGACTCAAAAAAAATCAAACATGCTTTCTCACAGAATTACATATAAACAAGAGCTATTTATCCAAATCTCGAAAAAATAACCATTCGAGACCAGTGGAAAAGATTTTAAGCGTAGAAAAGTAATTTCATAATCACATGCTAATATACAGCAGCTTCTTATCGGCCTCTTTAATTTAACCCAGCAACATTGGTCAATATATTAATACAACAGATGACATTTGATGGTTCAACAATCTGACATGTAAATTATCAGCCATACGTTTCCTGTTATTGCTCAGCTGTAAAGAAAGACACTAGTTCAATTATTAAACAAGAGGAAAAAATACCCCATTGACTTAAAGGGTTAGTTCACCCAAAAATGAAAATTCTGTCATTAATTACTCACCCTCATGTCGTTCGACACCCGTAAGACATTCGTTCATCTTCGGAACACAAATGAAGATATTTTTGTTGAAAGCTGATGCTGAGAAAGGCTTCAGACAGGCCTCCATAGGGATTCAGTACATTTGCACTCACAAGACCCATAAAAGGCACTAAAAACATCGTTACAAAGTCCATCTCACTACAGTGACTCTACAATAATGTTAGGAAGCGACGATAATAGTTTTTGAGCGAATAAAAAAATCAAAATAACGACTTTATTCCACAAGTTCTGTCTTCCTCTGTCGTGAACTCACGAAGAACCACGACGCATGCGCGAGAATATGACGCAAACCGGCGTTCGGGAATCCATCCACGATCAATGTAGAATTCAACAGCTTAGATATGGCACGTCTTCGTTGTAAACAAATCTCCTCGCTTCTGGGTCACGTGTCCGAACGCCGGTTTGCGTCATATTCTCGCGCATGCGTCGTGGTGCTTCGTGAGTTCACGACAGAGGCCGACAAGAACTTGTGGAATAAAGTTGTTATTTTGATTTTTTTTTTCGCTCAAAAACTATTATCGTCGCTTCATAACATTATTGTAGAGTCCCTGTAGTGAGATGGACTTTGTAACGACGTTTTTAGTGCCTTTTATGGGTCTTGTGAGTGTAAATGTACTGAATGTCAATGGAGGCCTTTCTCAGCATCAGCTTTCAACAAAAATATCTTCATTTGTGTTCCGAAGATGAACGAATGTCTTACGGGTGTCGAACGACATGAGGGTGAGTAATTAATGACATTATTTTCATTTTTGGGTGAACTAACCCTTTAATGATTCGCGTTCAACACGAAAATAAAAACGTAAACTCTAACAGGTCGTGCATCTAAAGGCAATCTACGACACCCATCCCCCAAGGTCCTACAACTTCAGCCGAGGCATTCATCACATGGCAGCAGAATTCACTCGTAATCTGCTCCTGCGTGCACAAGGATCCTAAGGTTAAGAGACAATGTCTTGACATCCTCGTCAGGTGTTGCGCGCATATGCACAACAGGTAATGCATGCACATACAGGGGCGAGAAAGGCGTGCGCGCGCCTTTCCCTCCGGTTTTTGACAGCCCCAGTGGTTCCGCCTCAAACAGCGGTGCAAATGAACACAAATGCATGCGTTTCATAATCATACCTCACTTTCCACGACATCGTGATAAGCAGGCGGAGGATCAAATCCTCCGGTGCCCGTGCGCCCGCTGTTCTCGCCGTCTCCGCTGAGGCCGGAGCCCGGGGAAGTGCCGCTCTCCATCGGCTCGTAGCCGTATCCGAGTCCCGGGCTTTCGTTGGTGAGCAGCGCGACAGCCTCGTTGATATCGTTTTTGGCCAGGCGCAGGGCTTTCCGGATGGCCACTGGGTCTGGGAAACCCATGCATAACAGCGTGGTCATATGCTGCTCCTCCTCTGTCTCCATCGTGGAAGTGTATCGATGATCGGGGCTTCAGTAAGGGGGCACATAGCACAGGCATCCGGCTGTGCATGCCGCCATGTTTACAGTCGGTGGTGCTGCTGGTATCCTGTCACGATGGATTCCCGTCACAAGCAGAGGGCAGCGGGGCTGAGAGCGGGCCGCGCCAGGCCTGTGAAGCTGGCGTCTCCACTGACTAGCTAGGCGGGTGTAGACTGGGATGCTTTTCAAAATAAAGGTCAAATTGAAACGCGCATTCATAATAATAATAATTATTATTATAATAGGTACTTGCAAATGAAATTGCATGTGTATATAAACATAATGATATATACAAAAAGAAAGTAGGAACTCAAGCAAGTAACTGAATAATAAAAATACAAATTAAAACGTTAGTTCAGCATCTTAAAGTGTGAATAAAAATGTATCCCTTATCCTTAATACGTGTGTAAAAACTGTAAAGTATGGCTCAATGTGTATACAATATGTACTCAAATATATTAGACATGAGGGCATGAATTCCGATTTCAAAGCTTGAATTAATCATTATTTTGAAATGCATTTGACCGGAAATACATTCTATAGCAGCTCATTATTCTTTGCTTCACTCTTTTTAAATTGGCAGAGTTGTCTAGCAGCCCCACCCATATCTGTATATAAAACATGTGTTTTCTGACATACTTTATTTATTATAACACTTAATGGCCCGTATTTAGATTTCACTTTTCTAATTTAGGAATTTAATGACATGCACGCCAAAAAGAATATTATATACAAGAGAAAAAAGAGCAACGGATAATCTGAGCACATAAAAAAAAAAAACACAAATCCTCGTCACACTTCATACATTCATCGTCTTCTGTCCGTTTCGTTTCTCCGGATTGTTTTTTTTAAGTACAGGGTTTCATTTCACTTCAGTTCAAGAAAAAAAAAGACGGAAATGAGAAGTCACGTGAAAGTGGTTGTGATCATGTGAGCTGAAAATGGCAGCTACGGGGGAGGAGGCCGCAGCGATGGACAGCATCTGTAAAGCACCCGCTCCTCCGACCGACCTCAACCTCACAGCCGAACCAGAGCCCGAGCCCGAACCCAGGAGAGATGCGGCCACAAGCGACGCGACTGAGACGCAAAAAGCCAAAAGACCCAGTAATAACAGTGAGCTGCTGCTTTTGTAAACAATTCAAGCTGTGTGCAAGTCACTGCATACTGCAAGTTCATCTGTAGTGATTCTCTTAGCTTTCCAGTGCTGCTATTGATCGTGTTGTGTTCGTCACATATTTGTTTTTAGCTAATGCAACATGTTTCTGGATATTTGCAACCTGTTTCTGGATATTTGACTTGTTCTCTTCCCATTGAAATGAATGCGTTTTGTGTGCAGTGACTAACTAGACTGTGTCCGTGTCTCTAAATCTAATAAGCGGCCTACCCAGGCTACATAGGCATTTAAAATCCACGTTTAATGCCCAGAAGTTCTGCCAGGGTATGGGACACCACTAAAAGTGTTTGCTGTCTGTAACAGATGAGGGCGGTGTGGAGACAGCAGAGGAGGCCACTGAACCCGCTGAACCAGATATCAATGAGCTCTGCAGAGACATGTTTGATAAAATGGCAGTTTTCCTACAGGGAGAGCTCACTGGTAATGAAAATAGAATAATAATAATGATGATAAATCTGTTTGTAGACTTCTGGATCTTTGTGTGTAATTGTTTTGTCCTGTTTACTCAGCCACTTGTGAGGACTACAAACTCCTCGAGAACATGAACAAACTCACCAGTCTGAAGTACATGGAGATGAAGGACATATCCATCAACATCAGCCGCAATCTGCAAGATCTCAATCAGAAATGTAAGAAATGTGGCTCCGATATTGTCGCTGTTTGGATTCAATAGGCAAATGCTTAAAAGTCTATGATTGGATCATTGCAGTCATCATGTTTCTTGGATGTTATATGTCTGGCAACAGTTCTTCTAACCCTAATTGATGGAGTGTGTAGCTCTTCATTTCTTAAACAACCATGTAAAAAGACACATCATGGGCATGTTCCAGGATGACAAAGTCAAGATTCATCAGGCTCAAATTGTGAAAGAATGGTTGGTAGGGAGGGAGCATGAAGAATCATTTGCACACATGAATTGTCCAGACCATAAATTCATTGAAAGTTTTTGGGATGTGCTGGAGGAGACTTTACATAGTGTTTGACTCCTGCATTGCCAATACAATGTCTTGATCAAAAATTGACACACCTCTTGATGGTAATAACATCACAACATTTATTTCCAACCATTTTTCACAATTTAACTCTGATGAATCTTGACATTGTCATCCTGGAATATGGCCATGATTTGTCTTTCTACCAGCCTGACGTCGTCATACTCGGGTTCTAGTCAGAATATGAGTCTGATACTGCTCCATTGGGCTGTGATTATGAGGCGTTTCAACCAAACCAGGAAAGAAGATGCCTCTGCACTCAATTGGATAGACCTACAACCAATCAGAGCAATGGAGTAATACACCACCCACGGTTCGAACCGCGATACGCTCATGTGGAACCGAACGTGCCCCACCCCGTCCTGCTGCCCCAACCCAGCTCTCACTTCACCTTTTATGCCACAAAATATTTTTTTTCTTCCTTGACATTAGATTAAACAGTAATTAGTACTCTTTCAACAACTAAGAAGCTGTATTTTTTGTTAAATATTTTTATAATAATATTATTTACTAAGTATACACTAACTTTTGTCTTCCAAGTGCATGTCACGTCACTTGGGTGATCGCTCAAGTTGCAGCATGGTGGAAGGACAAAGAGAGCCAGTTTCCCCAAAATGCTACCTTGAAGTCCCAGCAACATTGTCATTTTCAACATTGTCAAAAAATCTCTCACCTCAGAAAACCGCTTTCCTGTCCTGTAAGCCGTTATATTGCACTTGTAGTGCACACTCTTTAGGCGCGTGTGCACCCTATCACGCCGTATATTATAAGACGGGTTTTCAAACTTTATGATGCCAAGGACCCCCAAATATGATGAACCTTTATGAAGGACCCCCTTCCTAAAATCTATCTATCTATGTGAGAAAAAACGGACCCACTATATTAGGTGGCCTTAACTACTATGTACTAACATTTTGATTAATCATTTGATATAATGCACTTATTGTGTACATGCATGTTTTTACATTGTACTTACATTTAAAAAAAACCTGCATGTAATTACATCTGTAATTAATTTCTGTAGTTACATTTGTAATTACACAGTTGACACTTCCCTTACACCTAACCCTACCCTTAAACTTACCCATACCACCACACCTGTCCCTAACTTTACCCGTATCCCATCTTTACCCGTATCCCACCATCAGCAAAGGTGTTTTGCAATACAATTTGAACACAGTAAGTACATTGTACTTATTTTTTGATGTAAGTACATAGTACTTAAGGCCACCTAATATAAAGTGGGGCTGAAAAAACATTTAAACTGTTAGATAAATAGTAAGTATGACATTATAAATGCAACATATTGTTTCCCAACTTAAATTGGCTATACTTAATGTTGGATGTACACTCACCTAAAGGATTATTAGGAACACCATACTAATACTGTGTTTGACCCCCTTTCGCCTTCAGAACTACCTTAATTCTACGTGGCATTGATTCAACAAGGTGCTGAAAGCATTCTTTAGAAATGTTGGCCCATATTGATAGGATAGCATCTTGCAGTTGATGGAGATTTGTGGGATGCACATCCAGGGCACGAAGCTCCCGTTCCACCACATCCCAAAGATGCTCTATTGGGATTGAGATCTGGTGACTGTGGGGGCCATTTTAGTACAGTGAACTAATTGTCATGTTCAAGAAACCAATTTGAAATTATTCAAGCTTTGTGACATGGTGCAGTATCCTGCTGGAAGTAGCCATCAGAGGATGGGTACATGGTGGTCATAAAGGGATGGACATGGTCAGAAACAATGCTCAGGTAGGCCGTGGCATTTAAACAATGCCCAATTGGCACTAAGGGGCCTAAAGTGTGCCAAGAAAACATCCCCCTCACCATTACACCACCACCAGCAGCCTGCACTGTGGTAACAAGGCATGATGGATCCATGTTCTCATTCTGTTTACGCCAAATTCTGACTCTACCATCTGAATGTCTCAACAGAAATCGAGACTCATCAGACCAGGCAACATTTTTCCAGTCTTCAACTGTCCAATTTTGGTGAGCTCGTGCAAATTGTAGCCTTTTTTTCCTATTTGTAGTGGAGATGAGTGGTACCCGGTGGGGTCTTCTGCTGTTGTAGCCCATCCGCCTCAAGGTTGTGCGTGTTGTGGCTTCACAAATGCTTTGCTGCATACCTCGGTTGTAACGAGTGGTTATTTCAGTCAAAGTTGCTCTTCTATCAGCTTGAATCAGTCGGCCCATTCTCCTCTGACCTCTAGCATCAACAAGGCATTTTCGCCCACAGGACTGCCGCATACTGGATGTTTTTCCCTTTTCACACCATTCTTTGTAAACTCTAGAAATGGTTGTGCGTGAAAATTCCAGTAACTGAACAGATTGTGAAATACTCAGACCGGCCCATCTGGCACCAACAACCATGCCACGCTCAAAATTGCTTAAATCACCTTTCTTTCCCATTCTGACATTCAGTTTGGAGTTCAGGAGATTGTCTTGACCAGGACCACACCCCTAGATGCATTGAAGCAACTGCCATGTGATTGGTTGATTAGATAATTGCATTAAAATTGAATAGGTGTTCCTAATAATCCTGTAGGTGAGTGTATAAACCTGAAGTAGAACATTTTTCAATTAAAAATGATTTGTATAAGCAACTTGCACAATAAATGTATGTAAGCAGCTTATGTACTGCGTTAAGAATACTGCCTCACAACCCCAGTGAGAGAGATGAAGGGGACTATAGTAAGAAACTCACTAAAGATACAATACAAACATATTATATTAAAATATAATATTTATAACCATCTATTAATTCTAGAAAGTATGTAAACGGCAATAAAGGAGAGAAACATAGAAATTAAACAGTTAGAGTAGACTTTTTTTTAGACTGGTTTGACGTGTGTGAGCTGGGAAGGATTTGCATGCAGGTATGATGTTCATTCTGTTTATCAGGAACAGTTTTCATGTTTCATTAACAGTTCATGAAGTATTGTGTATTCGCCATGGTAACTGTTGTTTCCATAACCTCAAAATGCCACTTTATTTTAACTTTTTTGTTTTTTTGTTTATTTTTAAATTAGTGTGGTGGCTACTTTATAGTATTAACAAAAACTGCTATTTAATATCTTTAACTTTATAGGCCTATTTATTCATCAGTATTAGTCATATTCATACAATCAATTAATGTGTTTGTTAAGTAGGCTACAGTGGGACATCACTTGTGTGTGTCATAAATTTTTATTAAATAAATGTGCTTGTTTTTTTTTTTTACATTATGGTAAATGTTCAAATGAGTAGATTATTTCTGACTAGTCTACAGTGCAGACATTGATTTAATTTGAGTTTACTCAGGTATGCTAACTGCTCTAAAGAAAACATGAAGCCAATGTATAAAGTTAAATTATTGATGTTGTTATTATCAAGTTAAAAGTGAATCTAGTGTTATTATTGCTGGTGCCCAGCATGAACTATGACTCCACAGCAAACAGAACCGAACTGAACCGTGGCTCCAAAACCATGACATGAACGAACCGAACCGTGGCATAGGTGTATCGTTACACCCCTAGGAGTAAGTGACGTATGTTGAGCGACATATAGTTGTCAACAGAACTCAACTGCACATGCTGGAAGAAGTAGAAGATGATGAGTGTAAACGATCTTTGCCGGTGTTGTAAAAAGAATTTAAAGATCCACAGAGTACTTACCAACACGATCATAATTTTTGAGAGGAATAGTCAAATTGAATGCATATACAAACATCTTTGTTGTAAACTAATTCAACCCAAGCGCTCTTTGGTGACGTGGATGATTGCGTTACTGTTGATGATCTGTCTATCATCGGATAAAGCCCGCCCTGACAATTTGATTGGTCCAAACAGCTCTGGTTCGAGTATAGTTGCTCCACAACGGCTCTAGTCCAGACCGAACTTCCCGACCTCAAATGTTGCGGGCGGGGCTAAGTTCGGCTGGCATCCAGGCCATCTTCCTACATGTTTTTTTACGAAATGAAGAGCTACACACCCCATCCATTAGGGTTAGAAGAATTGTCACCAAACATATAACATGCTAGAAACATCATAACCACTGCAATAATGATCCAATCATTGACTCGTGAGTATTTTCCTATTTAAATCCAAACAGTGACTTTTTATTCTGGCTGGGCAGTGTATAAAATCAACCAACATTTGCGTTTATTCATGTTATGACAGTGTTTTGCAACCACATTATCCTATCACAATGTTCTTTAGAAATAAAGTACGCTTCATTAACGTCATTGTTACATTGCAAGTGTTTATTTTGTGATTTGCTGATAAGTGAATATGCGAGCCATATACTGTATATTGATCATCTTAGAGGATGTTCTCGTTTTTGGCTTTAGATGCCGGTTTGCAGCCTTATCTGGATCAGATTAACCAGATCGAGGAGCAGGTTACGGCTCTGGAGCAGGCTGCATATAAACTAGACACATATTCAAAGAAACTGGGTGAGTACAAGCACTAAGAACTCTGTGGGTAAAATACTGCATGTTTTAAGTAATATTTTACTATTTGCTTTTATATAGGCATGTTTAATTTGATTATAAATTATATTGGGGCATTCGTGGCCTAATGGTTAGAGAGTCGGACCTGTAACCGGAAGGTTGCAGGTTCGAGTCTCAGGTCCGGCAGGAATTGTCGGTGGGGGGAGTGAATAACCAGCGCCCTCCTCCACCCTCAATACCACGACTGAGGTGAGACCCTTGAGCAAGGCACCGGACCCCCAACTGCTCCCCGGGCGCCGCAGAAATATGGCTGCCCAAGTATGGTCCTTAGTAAATTCCAAGTATGGGTCACCATACTTGGCCACACGTCACTTCACTATTATTTTTATATAAAAGAATTAACCAGACAGAGAAAACAAAAGCGCGCATCATCCTGGTTCCCTCGAACAAAAACTTGATAGAATTTTTCCATTGGCTTTTAGAATATTGCAGAAAATAAACTGTGACCAACACAAGTTTATGATTCTTTTTATCATGACAATCGTCACAAATGAACACAACTTAAGAATTTTGAAGCCTAAATGCAATCAGCAGGAGTAAAAATCTAATAGTAGGCTATAAATGAACTAGTCACATGACTTCAACGTTAAGAGCATTTTCCCTGCAAGCTTGAGTTTACAAGAGCACAATTATAAACACAACAAGGCTGTGAAAGTGGTTTAGTGAGTTTATCTGTAAAGGGGCACTGTGTAAATTTTAGCGACGTCTAGTGGTGAGGTTACGAATTGCAACCGTCCACCGCTCACCCCTCCCTTTTAAAGCACATAGAGAAGCTACGGTGGCCAACACAGGACAAAGATGTCCTCGTCTGAGACAGCAGAGAGTAGCTAATGCTCTGTAGAGCAGTTTGTCCGTTTAGGGATACTGTAGAAACATGGCATCGCAAAATGGTGACTTCACTATCAGGGACCCGTGGTGTATGTAGATAGAAATTACTCTAAGCTAATAAAAACATAACGGTTAATTATGTAAGGTCTTTATACTCCAATGAAAACAGTTATGTATCATTTGGAACTTTAGAACTGGAAGCGCTGAAACCCAGATAACAAATGACAATGGCCCAGTTGTGGCCCACATACCGCATGGAATGACAGCGATGACTCAACCTGAGTGTGGCTGGCAATAGCATACATACCCTCATCTGGGCCAAATATGGCACAAATGGCTCAGTTCTGGCAGCGACACAGGCCACATGGGCCACATCTGGGCCACACACAGCAAGCCACAACTCGCACTAAAACCGGCTTGATGTGTGCGGGACAGATACGGCCCATGTGACCTTTGCCACTGCCAGTACTGTGCCATAGTTGGCTATGTAATCCCTGCAACACTCAATGGAGAGCTGCCTCCACCATGTCTGGAAGAGTGTCTCGTGATGAAACTAGTTCATCTCCTATCACAATCAATAGAGTTGTCTACTCTGTAGGCGCCCATTTCAGATGACGCGCACCTCGTTTCTATTTTTAAACTGCTGTGCAGCTGCTTTTATTACCATTGAACTTTTGCAGTTTAACTGAGATCAAATTATTTTACAAATAGCATATGTATTGATCGCAAAGAACTGTATATTTACATAACCAGGACCATCATTCAGATCCAGCTTATGATGTTTATCGTTTTTGGTCTACTAATTTTACTTGTGCTTTGTGTAAGAGACTGGGCTTAATAAATTAAAAACCCCCAAATTAATTGCTGAAAAATTGATGGTTCACTGATTAAATGGACATTAGATGGCGCTATTAGACCAAAATAGATGCTTGGCTCCTCATCTGTTATAGTAGATATGCAGCTTTCAGTATTTAGTTTTTCACTTGTGTAATAACTTCTATTTGTGTGTTTATTCACAGAGGCCAAGTTTAAGAAACTGGAGAAGCGGTGAAAATGGCCAGGCCCTTTTTCAATGTAGTCATCCTCAAAATGTTTCTCAGAGATTTTGTTTTATGCACTAAACAATCTACAGAAGGATATCACACACACACATGTATGATACACTCTATGGTGTTGTCATAGTCCCTAGGTTATGGACTGTTCAGCAAGTAACATTAATACCCTTATTGAACGCTCATTTATATATCAAAAGCTATGCTTTGGTTTTGGATTATCCGGGCGAGACTGCAAAGGGCAGGAGTATAAAGTTTGACATGTGTTCATACTGACTCCTGATCTCAAAATACATATTTAAGATTTCAAAAGGCATGAATACAGATAAACCTGTACAGTGTATTTAAAATTGCTTGTTATATGTTGTTAAAGATGATTTACCCATTATTTCTGTTTATGACTTTTTCTGTATGTTTGCAGTTAGAAAAGCGAATGTTTTGTTAAACATTTGTATTTGTATTACTGTCTAATTATTTTCAAAATCTTTACTAACCTAACTAAAATGTCAATTTGTGAACTTTTTGAATAAAAAAAGTGAATGCTATTACATATTTTACAGTTTTCCTCCATCAAATTTCTCCAAACTCAAGTCTCTGTTCTCAAAAAAAATAACTAAACACGCTTACCTAACAGATAACTAAACAGCACTGTATTTTTTTCTGGTTATGCATTTATTAAAAGTAAATGCTGTTGATTTGATAGCATATTCAGCATAAATACACTAATGAATATCGCAGCAATCATCAGGGTCCAAGCATAAATGGCTCATGTGGATGATAGTTTTGGGTTTGATGAAGTCAAAAGGGACAACTGACTTCCAAAGGAAATCACTTATTTCAGCCTGTAAAAATTGTTTTAATAATATAATTATGTGGCCTGGGATGTTGGGATGGACTCCAGCCATACCAGTACACTACAGAGGATTAAGTGGTTGGAAGAATGGATTGATGTCTGGCTATAATAGATTTGTACAAATTATATAATAATGTAGCAAAAAAAACTAAATTTCACTACTAAAAACATAATTACATAAATTCTATAGAAATACTATAATATAGGCCTATAGTTTCTTAAAAGAGACAAATAAAATTGCTGTAATTTTAAATGTACAGCAATATAATTAATCATGTCTGGTAACTTGACAAATGTTATGTTTGTTTGATTTTATCGCGCACGGTTGTGGCATTATTAACAAAATTGTAAAATTGCATATAACGCCCCCATATGGCCAATTGTCACACAATTTGGAACACATAGGCAAGCTATGAATGTCAATATGTGCAATGGTAGGCCATTCAGATTTGACGTTATTAGCTGCTGAAATTTGATTGGCTGCTTGTGGCCATGTTTTTTAATGTATCCGAGTGAAATTAGAGGACATGTTGGGACGTCCACCAAAGAAGATGTTTGCCAATTTTCAACTTCATAAACCATAAAGTTATGGCATTCTTTTGTAGCTCCCCCTATGTGAAATTTTGACGTGTATCCACAGAATGTTCTCTTGTCTATGGCCCGGCTTCACATACATGAAATGCCTTTTATTGTCACTATACACATGAACAGATTAAAGCAACTTCTTTTCCAGTACCAGCAAGAAGTATAACAACATAGAATTAAATAAGTAGTGCAAAAGGTGAGGTAAATATTATCAATATTACCAAAAATATTATATATAATATTGCACAGTAAGTGAATAGAAGAAAGTCTGAGGGTTGGGGAGTCCACGTAGAATTGACGCGTTGTTAAATTTTTGGAGAGGTGCGCGTCAGGGTATGTCGTAGGGTACGCGCGCATCACAGCCTACAGCGTAGCTACGGCGTACACTCGACGCAGAAGTATAAATTGGCCTTTAGACTGTGAAGTCAGTGCATATATGAGTTCAAAGTAATTATGGCTTTTGGAAGAAAAAATATAACTTCTTAAATCTGTTTAGATGAAGCCAGGATTAGGCCTTAGTTCAGACATGGTAACAGACGTTTTATACATGTGCTACAATTTTGTGGGCTGTGCTACAAAACTTTCAACCTCTGTAGCACCAGTGCTATGTGCAAAAAAGGTTAACGTACAGCCCTGCTTAAGGGTATATTTTTGTACCTTTAAGTAGAAGATTGTGTTGTAGTTAAGACCACCTAATCCGAGACCAAGTCGAGACCAAGACCAATGGGTGTTGAGACCAAGACAAGACCAAGACTTTGAGGGGTTGAGACCAAGACCAAGACCAAATCAGGACAAGACAGAGTCAAGACCAGACCAGCACTCATTAAACTCCTGAAATGACTTATAACTTATAATAAATGACTTATAATAAATATAATTAGAATAAGATACTATATAGAGCTGTTACCAATCAAATGAAATCATTAAAAACAAAATTCATCTTTGCGCTCTAGAGGTGATAGAAGATGCATCTGAATTGGTAAGTTACAAATGCATAAATAATGTTTAAAAAAATTATTGAATGTTTGTTAAAGTAATATCATGTTTGCAGTCATGCTCAAATTTGTGAACACAGCTCTCTTGCTCTTGTGATTGGTTAAGTATATCACGTGTTATAAATCCAGATCTCATACAAGAACTTTTTGCAACAATATCTTGAATTTTGTGAGCATTTGTATTCATTTTTGGTGACATTTTTGACACAATACCTAATTAATTTCTGAATCGGCACAATAAATAAATCAAATTAGAAATAAGTTATTGATTGCATCTGGAGCAGTACATTTTACATCCAATCACATTAATGATGTTAATAAATAAATCAGGCAATACACTGGCAATTTAGTAATATCCCAGAAGTTGTGGTCTTGACTGGTCTTGAAACAAAATCCAGAGTCCTCTTAGTCTGAGACCAAGACAAGACCAAGTACAAATGTGGTCGAGACTGAGACAAGACCAAGACCGTCAAAAAATGGACCGGTCTCGAGGACTACAACACTAGTAGAGGAAAACAATGGTATAATTGTACCCTAAAGACCAATTGTGTTAAAGGTACAGTTACGTTTTGTTCCCCAATTAATTATTTTTTTTCTCTGCCTCACAGGCCTCTTCCGTTGTGAGTGGTGATATTGATATGCTCTTATTTCACTGAAAACAAACTGGGTCATCCACTTCTGTCTTGAACTTCCATTCTGAAAAATTGCCCCCAATCTCTTTCTTCCTGTTCCACTCTTCCTCTTCCTCTCATTACAACCATTCCTCAACTCTCTCCACCACTCTTACCCCCCCCCCCCCCTTTTTTTATACAGTTTTGTTTTTTTGTGTTAAATGTTTGTGATTTTTGTAATATCAATAAAAAGAGCTGCAAATGTTATCCTGATATAGCACAATTTTGTGTGAACTATAGTGAACACATTTGAGCATTTTGTAAGCTTCACAATGTTTTGAGAAAATTATTTATGATTTGTAATTTGTATGAAATGAATGAAACCTTACAATCTGTGTAGGACAATTACAAAGTGTTCAGATCACCATGCAGTGATCTGAGTTTGGAAAATGGAAAATGCTCCTAACAAATATGCCTCACATCCTAACTTTACATACTAATGATTTTGTGCAGTCATGATTATTGGCTGCTTATGTTGGATGTTGATGCAAATGAGCAAATGTTGTGTGGGGGGATTCTTTTTATGCTTCTTTTTTCCATATAAATTAAATGCTATGTTTCAAACCGCTCTCTATACATCCACCAGAGGGCAGACTAAGCCCACACATAGTCTGACTCAACCTTTAACCTGAATTTGACTATATCCTCAGTGATAGATTCAGGGCCATGTATGGTGAGGTGCTCATCCACAGAGATAGTGGCCGATGTATCATATGTTCAGGCTCTAATGTCGGGATACCAAAATAATCAGCATGGAGCCATTTGATGCACTTGATAGACAGTTTAACAGTCCACAACCATTACTGTAGGCCTATTGATTTCCGTTCATTTAAAGGTATAGTTAATCCAGAAATGAAAATTTTGTCATTTACTCATCCATGTTGTTCCAAACCTGTATGAGTTTCTTTCTTCTGTTGAACACCAAAGAATTGCAATTGACTTCCATAGTATGTTTTTTTCCTACTATGGAAGTCAATGGCTACTGTTTGATTACCAACATTCCTGTCTTCTTTTGTTTTCAACAGAAGAAAGAAACTCATACAGGTTTGGAACAACTTGAGTGTGAGTAAGTGATGACAAAATGTTAATTTTTGGTGAACTATCCCTTTAATAACTTGCAAATACTATAGTGTCATATTCAATATGCAGTATTTGCACGCAATATGATATCAGTTCTTTGATATGTTTGACATGTTCACAATGTGATGTGGTGGCCAACCAAATTTATCTCTTGTTCTCTCTTTGATTCTGACCACACATACATATAGTCTAAACTGTGTAATGTTATCTAACTACCTAGAAAGATATTCTCTCTCCCTTGATATATTTACTCGTTTAACTTAAACATACTCGATGTGTATATTTAAGTTAAAAACAAAGACTGTCTCTTCTAACTCATAGCAGGTTTTCTTTATCTATTAAGTGGTAAGCTGTCCTTCACAACTCCCAGAAGTACTTTTTTTATTTTGGTGCAAGTCGATGATTCCTTGGCCACGTCTTTTTTTCACAAACATGTGCTGCTTTGCCTTTTTAAAGCTGCAGTATGTAACTTTTTCCATCCGCTAGAGGTCGCCTGTTCAAAACAAAGGCGTAGTTTGATGACGGCAAGTTTGAGCGCAGAATCTTGGGACATGTGGTCTTCACTTCACAGCCGGTGGAAAAGAATCGGGATAGGACTCGGGCAGAAATCATGTCCATGGATGTGATTATTAACGGTACTGTAGTATGAAGCAGAAGCAGGAGCGATTGTTAAAGGTCCCGTTCTTCGTGTTTTTTTGAAACTTTGATTGTGTTTACAGTGTGCAATATAACATGTGTTCATGTTTCGTGTGTAAAAAACACAGTATTTTTCACACAATTTACTTATCTGTATACCGCTGTTTTCACTGTCCTAAAAACGGGCTGATGAGTTCCTTGTTCTATGAAGTCCCTCCTTCAGAAAACGTAACGAGTTCTGATTGTGCCAGCGGTTCCCGTGTTGTGATTTGACCGCAGCTTAGCGCACGTTGCACGGTTCCTGTGTTGTGATTCGACAGCAGCTTAGCACACGTTGCACGGAAAGGTCACGCCTCTTAACGGGAGATATATGCTCAATGATCTCTAAGTACAGCATCCCTGTGAAAGCCAAACAAAGGTGATTTGACTCCGGGATGAAAATAAAAGCGTCTCGACGACATGGCGACAAACACACTAAAACGCAACACTTCCTCGTCTTCTCCACGCAACACTTCCTCTTCTCCACGTGGGAGAGCAACAAGACCACGCCCCCTTTTTCGCGTATTCTTGTGGGCAGAGGTTAGTCTGTTCTACTGTTCTACTGACGTAATTAAAGCAGGCTGTACCAGGATGTAGTCCAAGCCGGCCGTTCGCTGTAGGCTTTGAAAGGGAACTTCTGTTAAATAAAAGATCTCGCTTGGCATAGAACTTTGAGCTTTATAATTTTACAGGTATTATTTATGCTCTAACAGCAACATTACACACTAACTAAAGTTTGAACAATGGGATTACGGAGAACGGGACCTTTAATAAGAAGAGCGCAACACAAGCCTCGCGAGCACCGGGACCTTTATTATGGCATAGTCGCCGGCGGGACTTTTATTATGCCACAGTCGTCGGCGCCAATTCCGCTTTTCCAGTCATGAGTATGAGGTAACACAGCTCTGTTTATCATATTAGTTACACCTGAGTGTGTTGATAATGATGTTATGACATTACTATGACGATGTTGTGCGTTCTCTCGGCGGCTGCTATGATACTCGTTCACACTGCAGTAAGAGTAAAGCGTTTCTGCAAAATAAAACCGGAAACCGAGGGGAACGCAGATATCACGCCATCGACAGGCGACTCCCTCACACGTCCCGGTTCCTTGGTTAAAATAGCAATTTTCTCACAACTTACAAATAGTTGGAAACATTTGGGATATTGTAAGTGCTCAACTGAACAAAATATATAACACTGGCCTAGTGGTTTTTGAATATTTTACTGAGAAAATGTTACATAGTGCACCTTTAACCCTCTGAAACTTTAAATCGATCCAAGAACTAGGTTATATGACTTAAAATCTTTTTTATTCCAAAAATTAAAACTGCATGCATCTTGTAGAAGAACATTGTTTTGTTTGTGCTTCGGCTCTGCTTTAATAATGAGAGTTATCATTTTGAATGACCCAAGTTACTGAAGTTACTCATCTGGTCCTCAGAGATCATTTTACTGGAAATGTCTGTGTGTAATCCAAATTTACAGATGTCTAATGCTAAGTTGTGCGTATGTTGTGTTTACAGTAATTAGATCCCAGAATGCCGCTTCTAACACTCGCTTAAAAGCATAGAGAAAGTAACTAAGCACAATGACTCATTAATCAACACTTCCTCCAGTCCACAGGACTTGTACAACAGGATTTATGCTGTTCGTGGGCCTCGGTGATGAGAGATGCTCATTGGTTAGTTCCCCCACCCTATAGGTCTCTGTTTCTCCAGTGTTTATATGTAAAACACACTTAGTTTCAAATACAGAGCATGTTTTTCACAAACATCTGGCATATATCTATGATTGCAGTTCACCATGACTGAACTGGGTGCTACACCCTCCTAAATAGTTTTAACATTGCGGGGCAAATCCTGGGCAGAGCAGCAGAGGTCATGGATACAGCCATTTGTATGCATGCGGATATAGTGCTTAATCACATTTTTTGACAAGGCTAATTTGGAGCCCCTTTTCGAGTGGGTAATTAGTGTTGAGTGGTGCTAATGTTGTATAGTTGCCTCCGGGGCTTTTAAGTTTGCTAACCTGCTTCACTTTACTACATGCTTTCAATTACTGCCAATACTGGGTTTCTGGCATTATTCAGGCCCAGCACATTGAGTAACATACATTAAAAAGCTATATGTTTTATACACATTACATGAAATACATTTATACGTTAAAGTGTTCCAATTATGCTCTCCTAATTTTGTCTTGGAGGTCTCCTACAATAGGTTTACATGCATCCGAGGTCAAAAAACACTTTATGCAGTGCAGCATCACCTCTTTTCTCAGTGTCTGAAACGCTTCGATAAAGGATTCAGCCTCTCTAAAACCTCTCTTTCCGAGAGCCTACACTGCTCTGATTCGTCAGTTGGCTTGGTGTGTTGTGATTGGTCTACCACTTACAGGGCGTGTTGGAATTTTCCTTAGCACTTGTATGCACAGTTATACGAACAGTAACAATGGCTTCTGTTTTACTGTATCAATTCGAGCCAGAGTCCGATAATGAAACATTAGAAGAAGTATCCAATCAACCTAAACCACCATTGCGTATACGAGCTGGTGATAGACATTGACATTCACAGGCAGTCAATGAACACCATAGGCTGGCATTATGCAAATTTGTTACAAACCTACGTAGGTTTTAGCAGGAAGTAAGACTGGAATTCCTGACGACTCATTTCAGGCAGTTCAGAATCGTTACTTGGAAGACAATGACTCTGATCTCTGAAACTTTTTACATTTTACCGTTTACATTCATGAACAACTATATGACGCACATGAAAGGTAATATCTGAAAAAGCATAACTGGGTCACTTTATGAATATATATATATATATATATATATATATATATATATACACACACACAGATCAGGCATAACATTATGACCACCTTCCTAATATTGTGTTGGTCGAAGTACACGCACCCGGCCATCCACATGATATAAAAGAAAATGGGATCAGACCAGGCCACCTTCTTCCATTGCTCCGTGGTCCAGTTCTGATGCTCGTTCCCACTGTTGGTGCTTTCAGCGGTGGACAGGGGTCAGCATGGGCACCCTGACTGGTCTGCGGCTATGCAGCCCCATACGCAACAAACTGCGTTGCACTGTGTATTCAGACACCTTTCTATAAGAACCAGCATTACCTTCTTGAGCAATTTGAGCTACAGTAGCTCGTCTGTTTGATCGGACCACACGGGCCAGCCTTCGCTCCCCACGTACATCAATGAGCCATGACCCTGTCGCCAGTTCACCACTGTTCCTTCCTTGGAGCACTTTTGATAGATACTGACCACTGCAGACCGGGAAACCCCACAAGTGCTGCAGTTTTGGAGATGCTCTGACCCAGTCGTCAAGCCATCACAATTTGGCCCTTGTCAAACTCACTCAAATCCTTACGCTTGCCAATTTTTCCTGCTTCTAACACATCAACTTTGAGGACAAAATGTTCACTTGCTGCCTAATATGTCCCGCTCACTAACAGGTGCCGTGATGAAGAGATAATCAGTGTTATTCACTTTACCTGTCATAATGTTTTGCCTGATCGGTGTATATTAGGGGTGTAACGATTCATCTACTACATCGATGTATCGATTTATTTTCCTATGATCTAACTACATCGATCTGTGCTCGGCAAGTTGGCCTTCCGGACGACATATATCGATCTAACATCGTTTTAAAAGGTAATCAATCGATTGTATCGATCATAGGAAATAACGCATTGAATTTAAGCACGTCAGACTTTAAATGGATGTTTTTTCTTAGCACTTTTAATGATAACGGCGTTAAACGTTACTCGATTCATTCTGCCTATCTGTGACATCATCGCAACGCACGCACCAGCAGCAGCGCTAAGAAAACAAAACATAGCATGGCGGATGGCAGAGGAGAAGCCAACCAGCGAGAAATTATCAAGCCACCAGGAGAAACAGCTACCTGTACTTTCAACCCTTGCTAAATGTTACCTGTGCATTCCTGGGACCAGTGTGCCAGCAGAGCGAGTTTGTAGTTACTGCTGGCGACATAGTGAACGTACAGAGAAGTGTTCTGCGGTCAGATCATGTTGATATTTTTGAAAAAGAAATATGTAGAGTCATTGAAGAGTAGTTGGTTACATTTTATCTTTTGTTAAATATTGTTTGTTTATTAAACTGAGAGTAGTAGCAGGTTTCGCCAGTTTATTCAACCTGAAGAAATGTTGGTTGCACTTTATTTTTTATATTAATATTGTATTTGTATTATTTTAATGTTGAAAAACAACAGCAAAAGTAACAGGTAAACCTACTATTAATTAAACCTGAAGAGAAGTTAGTTGCACTTTATTTTTGATATTAATATTGTAATATTAATATGTTGGATAACAAAAGCAGAAGTAGCAGGTTAACCTACTGTTGAAATGTTGGTTGCACTTACTGTGCTTTTATTGAAAATGTATTGAATATTGAAAATGAGAGCAGAAAAGGTTAACTTCCTGTTAATTCAATCTAAACTGTTGGTTGCACTTTATTCAAATAAAATTTGAATGCATTTGCCATTAATTGTTGTTTACTTGTTTGTTTATAGCCATAATTAATTGATACCTGATTCCCTTACAAGAAACAACAGGAATCTAGGAAACTTCACCTGCACTGACCAGTATCCAGATATTTATTTCAGTCACACAATTTTTGGCTAAAAAGTTACTGAATCGATTTCAAGTCACTGAATCGTTTCGGATCGTATCGTTCTATGAACCAAAATCGTCCTTGAATCGTATCGACAACCTCAAATCGTGATACGAATCAAATCGTTGTTAAAACGAATCGTTACACCCCTAGTGTATATCACAAGCAGTGCTGACCAGTAGTACGATTATATTGCTTTGACAACACAGTTCAATAAACAAGAAGTTGATATTTAGTATACATTTTGGGGAAACAATTGCTTCTGCAAAAAAACTGTTTTAGACAAAGTCAAGGCAGAATACACAGCGATGGCGCATCTCCGCAAAGTAGAAGATTGAGTTATGACATTCTAAATGAAAATGATGAGGTCAAAAAAGTAACGTCACAAAATGAAACATGCATGGATGAATCGTTCGCAATAAGATCAATTATATGCATTTAAAAATAGATAGGGTTCATTTTAATGTCATAATGCCGACTTTAAAAATGCCCACAACCCATTACACACACACAGACCGATTTTTCTGAAACAAACACAGACAAGCAGAGTGATAACTGTTGTATAAATTAAGTTCAACGACAAATCCTAATGTGCTTTCTACTCTACTGTACATTAATACTGACACATTCAGTGTCATACCACGGAAAAAAAGAGTGAAAAGAGGATTATTTCACTCAAAACATGGACCATTCTGTGCAGAGGCCAACACAAATTCTGTGTCTAAACTATCTAAAGCGTATTTCAAAGAAAGAAAAGGCTGATATATCTAAGAGAAGAGGATTTCTGTGTTGTAAATGGCCGATTGCCCGATTCCGCCACAGAAAACACATTAGTGCACCACAAATGTGACATGCATGAACTCCTTCAACCTCAATAGATTTTTCACCGATGGGCTTAGAGCAAACACAGAGCTCGTAAAGTCGTGCTGTGTTCACGAATCATTCAGAATCATTATTCCCATTATGGGACACTTTGGAGAAGATGTGGCGAAAAATGAAGCGTAAACATATTCTTCAAATTAGGCATTTTTATTATACCTTTTACTTCATCTTCGCATAAACTTCAAGTACAAATAATGCTTTTGTCTCATATTTGTTCCAAAAACTGATGGCAGTAGTGAAAATTGGGGAAGTTTATTATGTGAACGACAACCAAACCATGCCCATTCAATGGTTTCTGCCTACATACAAGCACCAAATATTTTGGTTGTTGTGGACTTGCTGGCATATGAATCACCATATGACAGTTGTGTTTATTTTGGGACATGTGTGATGCTAACAATATGCTAGCCTTCCTTTCATCAGATGGTTCTTTGGTCATGGCCTTGTGAGAAAGACGTGCGTTTATCTGCAAGTATGCCTATATTTTTTCGAAAACATATACTTTTAAGATTTGAAGTAAACTACAAGTACATTTGATGCAATTATGATATTATTTAAATAAAATGCCACTTAAGTTTACTTAAAGAGATTACACTTTCATGTCTGTTTCGTAACACTTATGTCCACGTTAAAAAGGGCCCTTTTTCAAAGTTTGATGTAGTTTTTGTTTTCTAACTGGTTTTTATGCTCGAATGTAAAAAAACATTATTTTTCACATTTTTACATTGCTGCAGCACCTCTCTTCCCAGTCTGTAACGCTCTGTTTAGTTCCTGTTTTTATGAAGCCCCTCCTTCTGAAAAGCTAATGTGCTCTGATTGGTGAGCTAGACCAGTGTGCTGTGATTGGTCAACAGTTTCAGGCATGTTTTCGGAAATGTCACGCCCCTTACCATAACCGTGAGTTTCAACACACTACTAACGGTCAACCAAGCCTTATCCCTTTATTTTGCGCCTTGGGTGGGAATTATTAAAATGAAGAATATTGTGACGTTTTCGTTCCCGAATGAAAACTCAAGACTGCAATCAAGGTGTTTCATGGAGTTCAGAAACAATGCTTTTTAATATAGATATTAACTCCCTTTCAGGTGATTTGTGCTTTGTAAATTTGCAGACCTTTTTCACGCTCAAACAGCAACATTACACACTAAAGTTGAAAATGTAAAAAAGCATAATAGGACCCCTTTAATGAATTTTTTCATGCTTTAAATTGATGTCTAACACACTGTTTGAAGTATTTGATTATAATCTTAACTGTAGTGTTTTTTGATATTACATTTAAATATAGGCCTACTAAATTGTAGCTCTGCCATTACAAATGTGTAATTACAAAATATTTAACACATGCACATTTCAGTGGGAACATTAGTATATTTTGGTTTATCATAAATGCTTGTCAGAACATAAACTTTAAACCTATTTCAAAGACAGCACAAGTAATTATGAAAATCCATACACCGATGTACTTAAAGGGTTAGTTCACCAAAAATGAAAATTATCCCATGATTTACTCACCCTCAAGCCATCCTAGGTGTATATGACTTTTTTCTTTCAGACAAATTGTACATACACAAGTATTGGGACGCCCCTCCAAATCATTGAATTCAGGTGTTCCAATCACTTCCATGACAACAGGTGTATAAAATTGAGCACTTAGGCATGCAGACGCTTCTGCAAACATTTGTGAAAGAAATGGTCGCTCTCAGGAGCTCAGTGAATTCAAGCATGGTACCATTCGTGAAATGTCCTCACTACTAAATATTCTACAGTCAACTGTTAGTGGTATTATAACAAACTGGAAGCAATTGGGAACAATAGCAACTCAGCCACGAAGTGGTAAGCCATTTAAAATCACAGAGCGGGGTCAGCGCATGTTGAGGCGCACAGTGCGCAGAAGTCGCCAAATTTCTGCAGTCAATAGCTACAGACTTCCAAATGGGTTTCCATGTCCGAGCAGCTGCATCCAAGCCTTACATCACCAGTGCAATGCAAAGCGTCGGATGAAGTGGTGTAAAGCACGCCGCCACTGGACTCTAGAGCAGTGGAGACGTGTTCTCGGGAGTGACGAATCACGCTTCTCTGTCTGGCAATCTGATGGACTAGTCTGGGTTTGGCAGTTGCCAGGATAACGGTGCCTGACTGCATTGTGCCAAGGGTAAAGTTTGGTGGAGGGGGGATTATGGTGTGGGGGTTGTTTTTCAGGGGTTGGGCATGGCCCCTTAATTCCAGTGAAAGGAACTCTTAATGCTTCAGCATACCAAGACATTTTGGACAATTTCAAGCTCCCAAATTTGTGGGAACAGTTTGGGGATGGCCACTTCCTAACATGACTGCGCACCAGTGCACAAAGCAAGGTCCGTAGAGACATGGATGAGCGAGTTTGGTGTGGAGGAACTTGACTGTCCTGACCTCAACCCAATAGAACACCTTTGGGTTGAATTAGAGCGGAGACTGCGATGCAGGCCTTCTTGTCCAACATCAGTGCCTGACCTCACAAATGCGCTTCTAGAAGAATGGTCAAAATGTCCCATATTTCGCACATTTCCCAAGCATTTATTTTAGTATATTAAGTTTTAAATATGGATATTTTTCTTACACAAACACATGGCTTCGCTTCAGAAGACCTTTATTAACCCCCCAGAGCCATGTGGATATCTTTTATGATGGATGGATGCACTTTTTTGGGTTTCAAAATATCGTCCTCTATTCACTGCCATTATAAAGCTTGGAAGAGCCAGGACATTATTAAATATATCTCCGATTGTATTCATCTGAAATAAGAAAATTATATACACCTAGGATGGCTTGAGGGTGAGTTTACTTAAAGAGATTACACTTTCATGTCTGTTTCTTAACACTTTCATGTCTGTTTCTTAACACTTATGAAACACCAAAACGCTTTAATATATAATGGGGTAATTTTTACTTTTGGGTGAACTATCCATTTTATGTGTGTTAAAAAAAATGATTATTAGGTAATTGGATTTATTAAAAAATGTAAACCATTACACATTCTCATTTAATTGTAAATAACAGGCAATTAGGTGTCCAGAAACATGACTTAGGTTTGTGGCGGTCCTACTAAAAGTATACTAAAGTGTACTTCTTTTACACAAGATGCTCCAGAGCAAGTTAAACAATTTCTCCCTTTAAGAACAGGACACAAACATACAAATAACCCTTCAAAACACCTGGGAAAAGAAATGCAGTTCTGAGTAAAAGAGTAAATTATAATACACAAGAAACTAAAGCACATATCTCTTAACAAAGTAGTGAAATTAAGATCCAAGATATAGCCTAGACTTTCTTTGATGAGGAGAAGCAATAAAGAGCTCCTAGGAATTGTGCGGTCGGGTGTTTGAATTTGTGGTGAAAGAAATTCCTGGTTTTCCTCTAGGAATGCTGAACCCTACAAGACCACAGGAGACTGCCTGTGCTGAAGTAAATAAACATATATAAATCTAAGTCCTTCCCCTGGGAAGCAGTCAGGAATTGTGTTTGTGAGTGAATGAGCAAGAGAGAGGGCGTGAAATGTGTTTGTGTGTAAGAGTTGAGTGATTGGAAGGATCTCTTTCATATCTTTTTCTAAATCGCAGTGAGCGAGTATATGATAGATTTACTGGAATGTTTGGACCGGCTTAATCCACTCATAAACATCCTCAGCTGCTGATATCTGCTTCAGAGTTATTGATGTGATACTTTATTTAGACAAACTCCTCCAAACTGGGGATCACATCAATGATTCATGGATAAATTAACAGGATAACAGCAGTCATGTATCAATCCATAAGTCTTTATTATGTTTTTATTTTTTTAGAACTAGAAAATACATAAATCCTGCGCACAACTTGCATCATCACAAAAAGTGTTTATTAAAGGCACAGTATGTAAGATTTTATATAGTGGATTAAAATATCCAAAAACCACTAGAACAATGTTATATATTTTCTTGACTTGTGTACTTACATTATCCCAAATGTTTCCAAGAATGTTTAAGTCCAGAGAAATAAGCAATTTTAACCAGGACACAGACCGTGTCCGTGCTTTGCCTATCAGTGACATCATAGTCAAGTCAAGTCAAGTCAAGTCAAGTCAACTTTATTTATATAGCGCTTTTTACAATGCAGATTGTTTCAAAGCAGCTTCACTGTGTTATACAGGAAAATAATGCAACAGAATTTGATTCAGCTGTACAGCCGGAAACGGTGATGTCATTTGGCTCATTTCAATTATCATACAGTGACAATGTGGGCAGATCAGTTATTTAGTTGATGTATTTAATTTAGTTTAGTAATTAGATTTATTTGGATATTTAGTTGAAAATTTAGTGTCCTCAACTGAGCAAATCACGCCAAAGGCGACAGAGGCAAGGGACCAAAACTCCATCAGGTGGCATAATGGAGAAAAATAAACCTTGGGAGAAACCAGGCTCAGTTGGAATGCCAGTTCTTCTCTGGCCAATTAACAAACAGTGTATGATTATTATTCTGGCAACTTTACAGGTCAGAGATCATATTAGATCAAAATATTCGAAAGATCAGAGTCATCACGCCGGAGACGGGTTTATTGAGGATGACATGTTGATTAAACAATTATAAAATAGGAATATTTGAAAGATCGGAGTCATCACGCCGGAGACGGGTTTATTGAGGATGCTGTGTCGATGAGGCAATTTCAGGGGGAGTCTAATTGACACGTTCTCTGTAGACACTTCAGGGATGCGTTGGTCATGTCTGGACGCAGGTCCACCATCTGATCTGGATATGGCTGACTGCAGTAAACCTCGGGATAAAGAGACTAACATTAGCGTAGATGCCATTCTTTTTATGATGTAACGAGTACATCAGGTGTTATGGGAAGTGTTCCCGTTCCGGCTGACCTAGCTAATGCAGCCTAACAATCATTTAATTGAAAAAAGAATTTTTTTTTATGTGTATGCCATAGTAAAGAGATGTGTTTTTAGTTTAGATTTAAACTGACTGCTTCCTGAACATTGCTAGGAAGACTAAATAGGAAAAGGATCGACCGCCTGCAGTTGATTTTGATATTCTAGGTATTATCAACTGGCCAGAATTTTGAGACCGCAATACATGTGATGGAGTATAATGTGTTGAGAGCTTGCTCAAGTACAGGGGAGCTAAACCATTTAGTGATTTGTAAGTAATAAGCAAGATTTTAAAATGTATGCAATGTTTAATAGGGAGCCAGCGCAGTGTTGACAGAACCGGGCTAATATGGTCATACTTCCTGGTTCTAGTAAGAACTCAAGCTGCTGCGTTTTGGACCAGCTGGAGTTTATTTATTAAGCGGGCAGGGTAACCCCCCAGTAGAGCATTACAATAATCTAGCCTTGAGGTCATGAACGCATGAACTAACAGAATTTTCAGAATTTTGCATTGAAAGCATATGCCGTAATTTAGATATATATTTTAAGATGGTAGAATGCAGTTTTACAGATGCTAGAAATGTGGCTTTCAAATGAAAGATTGGTATCAAAGAGCACACCCAGGTTCCTCACTGACAACGAGGACTTGACAGAGCAGCCATCAAGTGTTAGACAGTATTCTAGGTTACTACTTGTGGAGGTTTTTTTGTCCAATAATTAAAAATTCTGTTTTTTATGAATTAAGTTCCAGGAAATTACTAGTCATCCATTTTTTTATATCAGCTATGCATTCCGTTAATCTGGTGAATTGGTAAGTTTCGTCAGGGTGTGAAGAAATATAGAGTATCGTCAGCATAACAATGAAAACTAACGCCATGCTTCCTAATGATATCTCCCAGTGGTAGCATATACAGGGTGAAAAGCAACGGTCCTAGCACTGAGCCTTGTGGTACTCCATACTGAACTTGTGATCGGTGTGACATCTCTTCATTTACTGCTACAAACTGATAACGGTCACATAGGTATGATTTAAACCATACCAATGCAATTCCACTAATGCCAACATCATTTTCGAGTCTATTCAAAAGAATGTTGTGGTCGATTGTATCAAATGCAGCTCTAAGATCGAGTAACACTAATAGAGAGATACAACCACGATCGAATGATAAGAGTAAATCATTTGTAACTCTGATGAGAGCAGTCTCTGTACTATGGTACAGTCTAAATCCTGACTGGAAATCCTCACAATTACTCAAATGTATCTAATACGATAAAACAGCACTGCGTTATCCCACACACATGACAGTAAGAAGCGGAAGCGGCCGTCTGCAACATAATAAAAGCTCCTCTGCTCTCGAGCCTTTCATTAGCAATCTCTCCAGTGGCCTTGTTCCACTCCAACTGCTTTCAGCCCCACCCTGCTTCATACTACAGTAACATTAATACATCTTTAATACATTAGCTATGATTTCTGCCCGAGTCCCATCAGATTCTTTTCAACCGGCTGTAGAGGTGAAGACAAGAACTTCCATGATTCCCCGAAATCAAGGCGTCATCAAGCTACGCCTTTGTTTTGAATAAGCTACCTGTAGTGGTGATAATTACATATTGTGACTTTAATTACAGTAGCAATGTTTTAGTCAATGGACCTTCCTAGGGCATATAACACGTGTGCAAGATTTGGGTGTGCGAGGCACTATATGAATATGTATAAATACAATATATTGCCAAAAGTTTTAGGACGCCTGCCTTTACATGGACATGAACTTTAATGGCATCCCATTCTTAATCCGTAGGGTTTTAATATGGAGTTGGCCCAGCCTTTTGCAGCTATAACAGCTCCAACTCTTCTGGGAAGCCTTTCCACAAGGTTTAGGAGTGTGATTATGGGAATTTTTGACCATTCTTCTATAGAAGCGCATTTGTGAGGTCAGGCACTGATGTTGGACGAGAAGGCCTGGTTCGCAGTCTCCGCTCTAATTCATCCCAAAGGTGTTCTATCGGGTTGAGGTCAGGACTCTGTGCAGGCCAGTCAAGTTCCTCCACACCAAACTCGCTCATCCATGCCTTTATGAGCGACCCATTCTTTCACAAATGTTTGCATGCAGTCTGCATGCCTAGGTGCTTGATTTTATACACCTGTGGTCATGGAAGTTATTGGAACACCTGAATTCAATGATTTGGAGGGGTGTCCCAATACTTTTGGCAGTATAGTGTGTATAAATATATGGGTGGTTGCTTAATAGATCTGGGTGGGTATTGCTCAAGATATTGCTCAAGCCTCACCAATGTAAGTCTATGGGTTTTCTCCAGCCATTTTATAATGTGCCAGACGGAATTTGTATTTTGACCACTTAAAATGGTAATATGATTCATGTCCTTGAGATAACTACTGGGTTATGGAACAAAAGCAGTGATAGTAATAGTGATTCTTGCATGTGCATGCAGTTCATTGCCATTACTTCTTAGAGCAGTACTTAATACATAAAATGTTATTTAAAACTTTTTGACCTATTGCATTGAATTGGCATTATAGCTCCTTGCAATAAATACAGCTTTTGATTTCGAAAGTCTCAGAGTATCCTTCCCCTAGTGATGACCCACAGCTGGATCCCTTCGGCAGGAGAGAGTGGATTATAGGAGAGGATATTGGGATACTTTAGACCAGAACCCAAATGCTCTTCATGCTAATAAGAAGCAGACTGTAGTTCTCCAGCGGCCCGGTCACTACCCCTGCCTTCCCCATCACACACAAGCACACAAACAACCCTACCCTCATCCCATTTGACGTACAGTGTTGGGGCTATGGTCTCCATGCTCTGCTGCAGTAAACACTAGAGCAGCAAGGGGTTCATAACGCATCCCTCCCACCAGGCCAGAGTAATAAAAAACAGCTGTTGTGATTAGCAGGGATCCCCCTAACAGCACAAAACCATTATTTATGCTTTTGTCTTATTAGCTTTTTTTTATCTTTCCATCACCCTGTCCATCTGTCTCTTGAGCATGATATGAATTACTCAGGCTTTTCTGCCTGATAAATGAATATGCATGTATCTTAAGTTGCAGGGTAGCAGAACATGCAAAGGGGCCCGTTTCTGGATGATAACGAAGAAGACAAATGGATCACACACATACAGGACATGCAATCATACACACAGAGGGCAGTGATTGCATTGCTTTTGGTTGGCCTATATACTTCGGAATGCCAGAACTGGTATAAGGTCCGACACTGTTTACTCGTATTCTTACTCACACTTTGTACTATGCAGAACAAACAGTTTGCTGATATTTCAACCTGATCTCACAGAATTCCATGAAATGAACACGGGCCCTTTGCCTCAAAATCTGTGGTAGTTTCACGGAATCGCCGAAAATTCTGTGATGGGTCCACGGAAGTGATGCCAATGACAGTATACAGACGCATTGGGCATGGTTATCGTCATGAAACTATGATTCTGCCATTATGACATGGAGTGTGATTCTCGATTTAATCAGCCAGCATAATTTTATTTGCAATAATTTTCTTTTTTTATTTAGGGTATTCAGACACGTTTTGAACACATAACCCAATCCCTTCCCTAAACCTACCCATTTGTGTATTATATAAAACAGGCAGATACGACTGCAGGCACAATTTATTCAAAAAGTACACAGATTCCAAGTGTTCCGAGGCTAAACAATTGATTTGTGTGAAGAAAATCACCAAAAGCGATCAGCATCTCCATCAGCCGAAGATCATAAACACATTTCAAATTTTACCGCCAGAAGAAATGTTACGTCAGGTTTGACAGCATTGGCTGTCATACGTCTCGTGACCAATTGCGTCATTACATCAGCTTTGATTGTAAATTACCATTGGCTCTCGTGTGTCTCGTGACCGATCGCGTCATGCTCAAGAGTCGTGTGTATTATTTGAATGAGATATATGAATGAGTGCGTGCACGGAGCTGCGGGATCATCATCTCAGCGATTAAAACATTAAGATCAACTCTGTTCTTTACATGAAGATATCGTATGACGTTAGAAGACTTGGAATGCAATACTGCTACTGTTCTGTTTTGCAATAAATACCTGTGGCTGTACTTTTATTTGCCTGTAATGTGTTTTATATTGTTGAGAGTGGGTAGGTTTAGGGTAGGAGTTGAGTTAGTTGCTCCAAAATATAAAAGTAGCCTATAAATATTCATAAAATCATACTTTTTACTGTCACTGACTTACATAGGCATCACTTCCGTTGACCCATCATGGAATTTTCGGTGATTCCGTGAAACTACCACAGATTTTGAGGAGAAGGGCCCGTGTTCATTTCAATCAGTATTTTTAATTAATTGGTTGAGTACATTCTTTATCGGAGTGTCTATTCACACCAAGTGCAAATAGCGTGCCTTGTTGGCAAGTGCTATTCGTACTAGCTCCGCCTAACAATGCCTGGTTTGACTAAACAAGATTTAAAAAAAAAACGTGCGTATTTCAACGTCTTGGCGGATTCAGTAAAGCGTAAGACTTCAGGATCTTGGTTTTGACTCGATCGACTCTGGTTCGAATCCACCTTTTGCAGAGCTTATAAAGGTTTTTGGCAAGCAGGGCATGGGAATGGAGCGAGACTGGTGGCACGAGTGCTAATAAAGCCTTGTGTCTCTCACAGAGGTGCTCCGGAAGGATAAAAGGAGGAGTGACAACAGTGAAGCACGAGAGAGGACCAGGCCTGGACTATTTTATAAATTGTGTTTTGTTTGTTTGTGTGGCAGTCGTCTGCGAGGGGCTTCCGCTTTACTTTCGTTTTGATGTTCGTTTATTTTATGATTATAGTGTGTGAAACATTCACTGGTTCCTGCCTCCTTCTTACCTGAACTATTAAACATCATTACATTGGTGTCGAAACCCAGGAGGAAGGAACGTTTTGTCCAAGAGCCCTCGCCACTGTGGAAAATCTGCGGTGCCATCAAGCTGAGCCTGATCTGCTGAATCTGCTGCCATGGACGCTCGAGGCGGTGGGCTGGAGTAACTTGTCGGGGGTGGGGAAGCAGGGAATTGGGGACTCGCTGTCGACTGCCCATAGCTGGAGGAGCCGTAGCATCCACCAGGTGGTGGAAAAGATAGAGGGCCATCCACCAAGATGTATCCAGTGTCACTGCCAGGCATCGCGGAGGAGTTCACCCAGCTGGTGTAAGACCAAATGGCAGTGCGTTTTGGGAAAAGGACTAAGAATTTTTTATTTTTATTTTCCTCTCTCCCCTTCTTTTGTCTCTGTCTCTCCTCATTTTTCCATCTCCTTTTCTCTCGCCTCATCTGCCCTTACCCCCAGGTGCTGTGGCTGCTGTGACTGGCCCTCTCATGGGTGGAGGGGGAAGGGTGGACGGAGTAGAATGCATTCCCTTGGCGAGGGGCTATGGGGGTATGTGGTAAGCAGGACGGGGCAGAGAGCCATTGGAACAGAACAAGGCCGGTGGCTCGATTGCTAATGAGTGTCACCTGTGTGCCACACCAGCCTCGTGTCTCTCACGGAGGAGTTCCGGAAGGATAAAAGGAGCAGTGATGACAGTGAAGGATGAGAGAGGACCAGGCCTGGACTATTTACAGTTGTGTTTTGTTTATGTTTGTGCGGCAGTCGTCTGTGAGGGGCTTCGGCTTTAATTTCATTTTCATATTTATTTATTTTATGATTAAATTGTGTGAAACATTCGCCGGTTTCCACCTCCTTCTTCCCTGAACTATTAAGCCTTGTTACAAGGTTGATCACACTAATTCATCAAGTGTATTGTGAGATTGCTGGTAATGCCTATCACTACAGATGCTTCCACTGAGCAGCTGGTCAGTCTGCTTTTGTTGTTAATGCCATTGATCTTCAGAGATTCAGAGCTCATTGTGTTTTAGGTGGTTTTGTGGTGCCATCAAACACAGAGCTGCCTGTAAATCTCCTCTCACAATAGGCAGCACAACACGCGAGTCTCAAAGGAAAGACGCAAGCTGCCCTCTCAGGGCACATTTCATTCTCTCTCTCCATTCACAGCTATTAACATGAGGTGTAAATCAGGTCCTCAGAGAGAAAGCCATGGCTGTTCAAGGAACCATTAAGGCAGCTGCTTTGTTCCCACATGAACAAACCGCCCAGGTTGTTTACTTATGCAGATGAGCCCGTATGAGAGGAGAATACTTGGCAACACCCTGAGCATCTGTCTGAATTGACTGTCATGCAGGTACTTTATCTATGCAGTGAAGACATCTGGTAGTAATTTCTCTAACAAGGCAATGGATGGTTTACACAGAACCTGTTGCTGCAAACCTTGGAAACTCAAGCAAACGTTGATATAACGCAGGGCATGGGGTGTAATCACATATGATGTACATAATAATATATGACAACATGATCCTCTACAATAAACTTTAGGTCACAGTTGGTGAGATTCTGTGAGAGAAATTTCCCAGAATTCTCATCATGAGCTACTCCAGAGCGACCCACAATTAAGCATCCAAATATTTAGATTCATTCGTGATTTCTGGGTCCAGATTTACCAAAGCCAAAAACTGGTTTTGTTGCCTTTTAACTTGATGATATTTGTGTTAGTATGGAGGTAAGAAAAATGAAAGAATAAAAATGCTGTCTGATGCAGTCAGACATGATAATTTATACATTTATATAAGTTATACAATGAATATTTACAATGAATATATGATACAATTTATACAGATAAATGCATAATTATAGATACTTTGAATTTATAATATATTTATCAAATTAATATAAAAAAATAGATATTTTATCAATTTAAAATGTAAAAGAACATAGTTTAAATTAATATTTTATGTATAATACAATTTCTACAGATAAATAAGTATATCATTTCACAATATTCAGACCATTTTTCCCCATTTGACGACAAGGGCCAAGATGAATTCCAATTTCTGTCTATAATATGTCCACATTCACAAAAACACATCAAGCTGGTTTAAGCTGGTCTCCCAATCTGGCAAAGTTGACAAACACCGAACATTTCTATAAAACCAGCACAACTGTCTGTCAAAAAACTAAACCATTTCATGAGTTTGTGTGCCCATATAATCTTAACATAAGTGGTAAGCAGATTTGGCTTGCTGTCTGATAAAGGGGCTCAGAGAGGATATTCTACTCGAGCTCTGATTGCTCACCATTACATATTACGAAGGGGAGGAAGAGGGATGCTTAAAAGAACTAGCAACGGGAAGTGGTAAGAGGCTTTTTTATACCTTGGTATTAATTAGATGCATGGACGTACTCCTCACGAAATTACGTTAACAACTTCACTAAAAGAGAAATCAATAAATATAATGCTGGCAAGACTGTAGGCATGTAGCTGAGAGCAAGGAGAAGGCCAGAGGTGCTCAGGAGGTTTGACGAGTATCTGGTTTCTGCCTGAGTGCCATTGTGTCTGGCTGAATGAAGGTCTCACAGGAAAACTCAATGTTAGAAGGGGCTCCGGGAGGCATGGATTGTATGACTTTATCGTACATGTTGTTGATTTGTGTGCTTTTGTCAAGACTGGGTTTTATTTGCTGATTTAGGTAAAGTGAAACAACTTGCCTTGGAGAATTAATCATACACATAATGTGTATGTTTTGCACGATTGCAGAGACGTCCATGATAACATGGTGCAATAGAGTTTAATCAAATACATGCAGTGCCAGAACCCTGTGTCCCAGACCCCACAACAACAAGCAGCAACACATCTCTAACATCTGGATATACGCTGCGACGTGCAATAGGGACGTATTGAAGCATGTAAAATGTAAAAGTATTTATGTATGTACAGCTTTTAATCCATTATAAATCTATTTCAAATAATCAATCAATAAGCAGGCTAACGATTAAATAAATACATTATTTTTATTTTATTTTATTTTAACTTGGGTAAAGTGACAGAATCCTGAAACACAGAACAGAATAAAGCCGTTTGAATTCAAAATTAGGCAAATGCATTAAATAAATGTGATGGCATTGAACTTATTTAATTAATGTCAATATTAAAAAGTTACAAATATGCAGTTAGTTTGTTCTTCGTTTCGTTTTCACTGACTTTTTAGCCTGACGTCATCATACTCAGATTCTAGTCAGAATATGAGTCTGATACTGCTCCATTGGGCTGTGATTATAGGGCGTGTTTCAACCGAACCAGGAAAGACCTCAAATGGATAGACCTACAACCAATCAGAGCAACGGAGTAAGTGATGTATGTTGACAAATGCATAGTTATCAACAGAACTCAACTGCATGCACGCTAGAAGAGGTAGAAGAAGAAGATAAACGATAAAGTGTAAACGATCTTTGCCGGTGTTGTAATAAGAATTTAAGGATACACGATCATCATTTATAAGAGAGATATAGTAATGGTGAATGCATATATGAACAAGTTCTCCATTTTGTAAACAAATTCAACCCAAGCGCTCTTTGGTGACGTGGATGGTTACGCAACTGTTAATCATCTGTCCATCATCATATAAAGCCCGCCCTTTTATAAACTCTGTGTTTTGAAACTTCACCTTTGTCATCGTCTGTGTGTACAGAGACTCTCAGCCTTTAGGCTCCACCGTGTTCCCTCATCCCACTGGCTCCACCTCGGTCAGTAGTTGACCTTATTTCGGTCAGAAGTTTTCACAAATTCTTTTTGTGCTCAAGGCCAAAGGAGTATACTTTGAAAGGCTTGCATGCTCAACTGTGCGTGAGATGGAGCAGAATGCAGAGAGTAAAGTATAACCGGGCCGGCGGACCACTAATTGATGCTTCATAAGTTCACTATGAGCTGACCGAACTATCCTAAAAAACACATTGATCAATGTTTGTAAACATTTATCTGGTGCTATAGCAACATCCAAAGCAACAGGCTATGTTTCTACCAACCGAGAACTCTAATTCTGCAAAAAAAAAAAAAAAGACCTAATAACATTGTTTTTAACATAATCTGTTCAAGAGATGTTCAGAAAGATGTAACAGTTTTGAACAGAGTAGGGTATATGGATGTGATCTAACCTGATGTTCAGCCAGATGTGAATGGAGACTGTGTCTCTCTCTTTACATCTCATCCTCCCATCTCTCTTTCTCGCTCACTCTTGGCTTGATTAAGTTATGGGAGCCATGAGATCAAAGACAATAATTTGTGACTCATCACAGCCAATCCAAACCCTGCCTGCATGCATTTGTTCACTAAATCTTGCATTTAAAGCATGTGGGTAAGTAATGCAATGGGAGAAGAATCAAAGACTCAGTAAGCATTTCAGTGCCAAATACATAGCTATAAAGTTCCAATAATGTGTTAATATTTAGCAAGGGAGGGCAGATCTGTATCATGGACTCAAGAATACATAAAGTTTCTCACTGAGTCATGAAGTGGGATGCGTGGATTGGGGAGTGAGATTTCTTCTCACAGTCTTATGTATGGAATTCTGTGCTTAGACTTCACTCTTCCAAGAAAATGGGCTCTTGACCACGACCATATTGACCTTAATAGCATTTTCTATGTAACAGGAAAGCAAAGCCTGCTAAGCAGCATATCTACATTATTCTGTATCCCTCTAACTCACATAATCCGCTCCACACACAATCATTAAACTGCAATGTGTTCCAATATGCTGCATTACAACAAGCCCTCATTGTAATCATAGGGCATGAAGACCAAGGAGATGAGGTTTACTGGGGTGAAAACATTTTCTCTCTTTTATACAGTGCTGTTGTACCAAATACAAGTAGCCTAATAAACTTCATAAGAGTTGAGTCTTTGTTCGATACTGTGTGTTGAAAGTGTTTCCTATAACATATCAAAAATAAAACTGTCTGTTAGATTTGTTCAAACTGAAGAGCACCTGGCCTACAGAGGAAGAGCTAAGACAAACAAATAATATGGATGTCATCAGGGGGTATTCTGAGAATTATGACATTATTATTAGATTAATGTTGAGTAATAGACTGTGGTGTAAGTTTATTGGCTCTCATACTTTCTGTGAACCAAAGGGGAAGCCAGTTTACTCCTTTCATATCCACAGCATTATGCAGCGATCAAAAGCCTTGCTTTTCTGATCAAATATTTACTTTATAAGGCCAAAGGTCACAAACCAACTGAAAAGGACTTAAAAACAATTGTGTGGTGGCAAGATGTCTTATAATGTAGAGTTATGAGGTAAACACTCACATATAGGATCATTAAATTAGCGTTTCACTGCAATTATTTACAATTGCATTGTAATAGATTACTTATATATGTGTTATTACATTGTAGTAACATGTACTTTGTGGAAAAGACAAGAGGTCATGGGATTACTATAAGAGGAAAACATAACATTCTGTCATCTGTTTTCAGACACTGTTATTCATTTAGCATAAATGTCCAACTTTTACTACACCTTCAAGGCAGAAATGTAAGATCTTATACTCAGTCCATTTGAAAACATTTCGGCTACCCTTCGATAAATGTCCAGCTTTTAAGCATTTGAAAGGTTTTAAACCAAAACCATGCCCAGTTTTACTGAACTGATTAGCACATTTACACATGACCATAAGAGGATAATTTAAGCAGTATGCGAACAATTGATGTGTGTTTTCGTGTCTGTTACAGTACCTTAAAATTAAAAGTTACAGATTATTATAAATGTAGAATGTCATTGTTTGACACTTGCATATCAGTCTGACAGATCCCTCCAAGCAAAATTATAACTCTAAAAATTCAATGAACATCTCTCATATCTTTTGGAAAAAAACGTATAAAACCATATATTTTCTCTTCCAATCAAAAGTTGGTAACTGAAAAATGGGTTTGTAAACCAATTTACAATTGGCTATTGCATGGCTAGATTGCAATAAGAGAAAAAGAAAAAACGATTATTGTTTTTATTGAGATAAAAAGGAGTCCCAAAATATACTGCTTATGACATTTAGGGCCATGGAAAATAAATCCAATATCTCTCAAAAATGAACAATAGGGTAAGTTTAATAGATTTGTTCAGTAGATCAAGAACTGAAGTTAAAGCTTTATAATAACTTGTACAACTTGTAACCAGACATCTACAATTATGGTACATATATGCCCTCTATGTAAACATTGTTGTTCAGTAAATAAAATGTGATGCATGCGAAAAATTACAGAAATTCAATGTTTGCCCTTTTAATGGCTTTTTACAACCTCTAATAAGTTTGAATAAGTCTAATAAAATTTTTGAGGATCAAAAAAAGGAAATTTATCGGATTTATCATTGAGTTGTATTTCCACAGTCCAGACTCTGTAAATGAAAGGCTGGAGCGTGTGCCATGAGTCCATGTTTTCTCCCAGATTATTCATTTTTACTATCACGAACCAGGAGACTGACCTCATCATACCCCCTCACATCTCCTCCCCTCCTGCCTGAAGAGTAGCTGTGGAGAGCTAGAGTTACAGAGAATCTGCAGGAAAAGTTGAAGCTTTAGTTTTCTCATGTATTACCACTTAAATCAAAATTTCATACATGTGGTTCCCATTACTCACAAACTGTTGGCGGCGCTCGCTCGAGAGATTCTGTTTCTTCTCCTTAACCTTGTTGACTGTGCACTTTGTCATGTGCAGGAACAGACCTTTGGTGGAAACAGCAATTGTCATGAAACAGTTGCAGTAACCATCTTGTTGAACAGAATGAGAGTGAGTTTTCTGATGTTATAAAGAGTTTCCCCATCTACCATCAAAGCAGGAAAACACCTGGGGAAATATACACACAAACAATCAAAAACTCAGAGGAACAGGGCACATAGGACCAGCTGACCCATTTATGCCTACACATTACTTAATTTAGCATGACTCAGCAGGGCTGAATGCATATATATATATTGGTATATATATTGATGTATATATATTGATACATATATATTGATACATATACATATATATATATTATACAGTTGTGGTCAGAATTATTGACACCCCTGGTACAGTAAATATGATCAAATATGGCTGTAAAAATCTAAGCTTTCATTGAAGTAAAATAATTGAACGTGGTGGGAAACTCACATTATGAAATAAATGTTTTTCTCCAAAACACGTTGGCCATAATTATTGGCACCCTTTTATCAAATACTTTTTTCAACCCCCTTTTCCCAAGATAACAGCTCTGAGTTTTCTACTATAATGCCTGATGAGTTTGGAGAAGACATGACAAGAGATCAGAGACCATTCCTTCATACAGAATATCTCCAGATCCTTTAGATTCACAGCTCCATGTTGGTGCTTCTTTTCTTTTCAGTTCACCCCAATGATTTTCTATAGGGTTCAGGTCAGGGAACTGAGACAGCCATGGCAGAAGCTTCATTTTGTGCTCAGTGACACATTCTTGTTGATTTTGATGTTTGTTTTGGATCATTGTCCTGATCCAACCACGCCCCATTATACGATTTCTAGCAGAGGCCATCAGGTTTTGATTTTTTATCTGTTGGTATTTGCTAGAATCCAAGATACCAAGTATCTGAACAAGATGTTCAGGACCTCCAGCAAAAAATAGGCCCACAACATTTTCTTGACTGTTTCATGACATGACTTTTGAAGTTCCATTTGTGTCTGACAACTGAAAATGATGGAGTTTGTTTTTGGAGCGAGGAGGATTTTTCTTGAAACCCTCCCAAACAACTTGTGGTGATGTAGGTGCTGTTGAATTTTTTTTAGGCTTTCTGACCCCAAGACTCAACTAATCTCTGAAATTCTCCATCTTTGTTCCTTGGAGAGTCTTTGGCCACTCAAACTCTCCTCCTCACCTTGCATTAGGACGATATATACACACGTCCTCTTCCAAGCAGATTTGTAACATCTTTAGTTGATTGGAACTTCTTAATTATTGCCCTGATTGTGGAAAAGGGGATCTTTAATGCTTTAACTATTTTCTTACAGCCACTTTCGATTTTGTGAAGCTCAACAATCTTTTGCTTCACATCAGAACTATATTCTTTGGTTTTACTCATTGTGATGAATGATTAAGGGAATTTGGCCTTTGTGTTTCCTCATATTTATATTTATGTGAAATAAGAAATAATAGCTAGACAACTTCATGTTCCTAGTCACCCTGGTGTGCTAAAAAATATTAATGGGAATATACTTCAGAGATATTTTACTCATAAAAATTCTAGGGGTGCCAATAATTCTGGTGAACATGCATTGGAAACATTTATTTCATAACATTCCCCCCTCACTTTCAATTCTTCAATGAAAGGATAGAATTTTTTGGTGAATTTTTTGATCAAAAGGATAAACAATGCAGATTTATTTTTAGAGCCATCTTTGATCATATTTACAAAGGGTGCCAATAATTCTGACCAAAACATTATTTACTGTCGTCTGATTTTTAGGTTAATTCAAGGTTTTTGACTGCAATCCCCAGTTTTCTTAGCACACTTTATGGAACAGGCCTCCGGTGTGGAACTAACCATGGAAACAACTTAGCAGAACGAACTCAGGCAAACAGTAACAGGGAACAGAATACAAACAAAACCAAAACAGAACACCATGAACCAAATATATGCCTGAAAATTTCATAGTGTCCAATTCATTTAATTGTGTAAAGTTACCTTATTGATCTATTTAGGATTGTATGAAAAAGGCCTACTTTATAACTTTGTATTAACCAAAACTGGACACAAGAATCAAGAATCCAGATCATCAGAGAGGTTGATTATTATTTTTTTTTTTGTGTGTTTTTTGGTAATTTAATGTAACATCGTCCTAGATTAAGATTGATTGGTGTAAGAAATCAAAAGAAAACTCTCAAAAACAAAAGCCAAAAATCTGGTAATGTAGAATGTTATTACATCCATAAACCACAACCACCTACACAATATTTGTGTTCCCAATATGAATGTCTGTTTCTTTAGATTTATGTGTGATTAAGGTCATACATCTGGTTATTTTGTGTCTATCACCAGGCTTCCTGGCATTTTCTCCATTTCTGTGGAACCTGAACAAACCCCAAATCCTCAGAGATGACTCAAGACTGTCCAGATTTTTTATACAATACACAAGAAGTTCGCTGGAAGATTGCTTAGCTGGGGACGATGACAAACAAGCTCTTATATGGTTAATTTTTTTTATTTCTTCCAGATGGTGATATTGTAACACAACTTTATACCTATTGAATATCCAGCTGCCGTTATTGAACCAGATGTTGGTGATGTATTGGCTTATGCTGCTTCCTGTGGACACATTATAATGTAAATGCAGTAATATCACACACACCCACTGTGAATGGCAAATCCATTTAGCAATATAATCTAATTTAAGGCTTCATAGGCACGAAAGCTGTTCCAAAATATGAGTCTTAATTAGGGATGCACCAGTGTATCTGCAAATAATCCTTATCGGCTGCCAACAGCTTTCAAATTTTGTCAATTTGTATGCAGTTTTGATGCTCTTTAATGTAGTGTGACAGATCGCTGTTGCACCTTAGTTTAAGCAGCAGTGTGGGATTCAAAAAATCTAATGTTAATGCTGACCATATTATGACAGGCTGTGTCTTTGGAGGTTTTCATGTTTAAGATTCTTCGTTTAAATTCTCCCGAGCTCCTTATTAGTGAATGTTGTTCTAAGACAGTGTTATACTGCTGAATCAAACAGTTTGTGCTAGATGAAAGACTGACTCCCATCTCTTTAAACAGTGGAACAACAAAACACGCTGTCATGGATACAGGCTGTGTTTGTGTTAGTGTCTGTGCACAGCGCCAATCTGATAATAGGTTTCTTTGTTTTAATCCCTCAGGTACCATTATTGGAAGTGAAGACAAATAGAGTTAGATTCTCTCAGAAAAAACAAACAAAATACATGTTTCACCTATAGCTTAAAAGAATCTAGAGATAAACATCTAACATAATAGACTGAGGCAAATGAAATCGAGAACAGTGAGGGATGAGACTGGAAGGGGTTTGTGAAAACTGAATTGAAGGATAGTAGTGCAGGTAGGAAGGCGATGGGTGAAGCATGAAGTGCAAAAAGGAGTTTAATCACTCAAACAGGCAGGTAGGTACACACATCGTAATACAACGGAAGACTTACAATACCAGAAATGGTAGAACTTAAATAGAGAACACAAACGAGGATGATAACACACAGCTGGAACATAATGAACTAATGATGACGGTGACCATAATGACAGACAAATGGCGGGAAAACTAGAACAAAGGAACATGTGACATGGAACAGGATGACAACAAAACAGACAAGCATGTGACACTAACAAGCAAGCCAACATCAAATCTCATTTTACAGTCTCACCAATATTACCATATTAGTTTTGGTTACAGTTTATTTTGATAATCCACTTTAGAAATTCTAACTACAAGTAACTTTGCAACTACATGTCAACTAACTCCCATTCGATTATTAGTAGACTTTTAGGCGTTAGGGTTCAGGTAAGTAGAATAAGTTGACATGTACTTGCAAAGTCACTTATACCCCTTTTCCACCAAGGCAGTGCTAGTGCTAGTTCGGAGCCAGAGCCTAGTTTCCACACCTAAAGCACTAGCTCCGAGCCAGGAAAAGTGGTTCTTAAGTAGCACCAAAACATTGCTGGGCTAGAAGTAAGAACCGATTACGTCAGGCGCTGGGGGCGGGGTTACCGTGACCAACAAGACCAACACAAACTTGTGACCGCCATTTTTTAAATAGCAGCTAATGGAGCGAACAGCTGCTGCTTGTTTGTAATCTCCGTATACAGTGTACAGTGACGTAAGACCTGGCTCTGTTGTGGCTCTCGGCATGTGGAAAAGCAAACGTTTCTTAGAAGGCTCCTCAATCGAACCAACTATGAACTGGGACTAGCACTGGCTCTGAACTAGCACCCGGTTCATTCTGGTGGAAAGGGGGTATTATAGTCAGCAGAATGTCTGTTGGGGGAGCATAAAAAAAGTGTTAGCAGATTAAGCAGAGAGTCCACTAATACTCTAACAACTGACATGTAGTTGCAAAGTTACAGTTAGAAAAATGGACTATTGAAATAAAGTGTTACCCAAGTTCCCTATCTGTCAGTTACGTTCAATGTTATGCTGTCTCACTTGGAGCCCCAATCACCTCTGAGTTGTAAAAAAAAACTGGTTAATGGAATTGGCAATTTGAATTTGCATGCCAAGCCACTGCATGCATCCACTCATTCAGATTTCTGCTTTGGAGCCAAGTGATTGCATACAGTAATTACTCTTTTCCAATTTCCTCACAAAGAGCTTTTCCATTGCCTAAAAGAGCTTGCAAATGAGAGGAGATCTCTCTTGCTGGAGAAAAAGTACTTTCAGCTGTCTTTCGCCTTCGAGTTCTGTGTACAGGTAAGTGCAGCGATTCCCACCTGAGTGCTTTGACATAAAAAGAGCAAAAGAGATCAGAATCAGAATCAGAACTAGATGGGAAAAGAGATTTCCCTAACACCATGTTTAACACTATCAAAGGTACAAGACATTGAAAAATATTAGACACAGACTATAAATGTCATTTGTGCCTTACACATTACATTGCTGAAAATCATCCAACATCCTTTATGTTTAGGCTATTTTTAACGGAAACAGATAGGCCTACTTATTTATTGCAGTGTAAATAATTGTCTGACTCAGTGCGTCACTGACAAAGTATTTTAAAAAAGAAACGTGCAAATCTGAACCTTTTCCTCAAGTTGTATCCTTCAAATAGAATATATCCTTTCATAATTTTGCAAAGATGTATTTACACTCCGTGTCCGTGCAGCCGCTGTTGTACAGTATGCCTAAGCTATTATCATTGGACCTATTCAAACCAGATAATGGACCGTTTGACCACCGAATCCTGCAGTGTCTGTAATATCAAAGTAACTGTGCATCACTGATCATCTTTCTCGCTAAAACATATTTTGTCATAACATGAGTTTAATTTAAAGAGGAATTATTGGAATTCGCCTATATTTAATCCTTGCTGTCATTAAAACAGCGTGTCACATCGAAAAATGATCAAAAGTAGCACATCCACATCTAAATTCATATATTTTTTGTTTAAATTCTGAGTAATGACTTTATATAATTTCAGTGTATATGGCCATTAATGAAACTGGAACATTAATGTAAATGTGTATATCAAAATGAAAACAGATTAAAATTGTTCTTACTTCATTACTTTTCTCACTAGTAAAATAGATTTTCCCGTCAAGTTTGTTTTTATAAATCACAATTTATGCGTCAGAAGTGGCGTACCCCTCTTTCAGGGTCTGTTTTGTGTGCGTACACATGGTTATAAATGAGGCCCCTGATCTGGCATCAATCCTACTAGAATTGTTGTTGGCCTCCCTGGAGCAGTGGGCCTTGAGAATCCTTCCCACCTTTCACCCCATTAGCTGTGGCCCTGGAGGACAGTAAAAAAGCTGCATTCGATGAACAGTTCAGTTCAGGGATGAACATTTTATAGATATGTAACAGAAGAGGACTAGAGGGAGATACAGTGCCAACCAGAAAGGTTGATTCCAGCTCCTCTGCTTCGACCCTGCGTGGATCATGATGCCAAAAAATCCCCCTCATTCAGACCACAGAGACCACAATCAAGAGCTGTCCATTCACTCCTTAGGGATGTTGGGACACAGAGTAGCAGCTCAGTAGAATTGCATGTTGTGTAACCGTTACAAAATACCACACAGGAGTCAAAGTTGGCACACTGCAGACGATGAAGGCCGCAGAGACTTCTGCATTGTCAAAGCCACAATCGCCCAATGTTTTAGACTTTGTAACCCTGCCAATAATTGTTGTTGATGACAATTTTTAAAGCTATCTTTTGCTTGACGGGATCATACACAAGAACAATAGCGTGATTTTATTGAAAGGAAAACATTTGGAAAAAACCTCGCTTCTGCCTGCGGGCTAAAATTAAAGATTTTCTAGCTCATCAATCATCTCTATTGTATTTTCAAAGGCACAAAGCCATACCACATTTCTACTACCAGAGCTGAAACTGCAAAATGCACACGCATGTTTGACTAGGGGGGAAAAAACAACACATTTTGTCAGATTTTTCTGTTGTAACATTGAACAGCCATTCTTCGCCATGTATACAGAATTAACAGATTACTCACCCCCTTCCTCTGCATCCTATGCCGCAACCTATCATATAACTAACAATCTCACTTTCTTCATCAGCTGACACTTAAATTCAAACATGGCCCAAAAATGAAGTTTTCAAAAGGATTTGCATGGTTCATACAACACTTGGTTGGACATTTCAAACACAAAATGTGCCTTATACAGTATGGTAGACATTTGGAGAATGTCCTGAAGCTGTTCAGTGGTCCACAGCCAAATTATTCAGTTCACATAAATATATCAAATACCAGTGTTTGATTCCTTGTAATGCTGTTTGACATACTTTGCCTGAACACAGTTTGTCTGTTAATGAGAACCAATTACATTGTTTTGCATTGCTTTTTTATCAGCACTTTTGTTTCATAACTGGTGATGTCATTTGATTAACCAGCTTTTAGCAATTAAGTGATCACATGGTATATTCATGAGTTCACCACATTCTCACACACATGCTCTCTGTCAATCAAAAATAACACGATTCAGAATGATGAAAACATCATAAATTGTTTGTAAAACTTGTTCATTGCTATTGATTTTAAAGTATTTAAATAACTTCGGACAGTGTGTTTATCATAAAAATATTTGTTAAAATATTTTCTCAGAACCTGTAAGATTCGTAAACTCAAGCAACGTTATTTTTTTTACTATTTTATTTTAAATAAAATATTTACAAATATCAAACAATGTGTCCAAACTGATTTCCACTGATATCCAAACTGATTTCCGTGTATTTATTTATGATGTCCGCTGTCTATTTCATAAAAGCAGTTTTTGATATCATAAAGATGTCGAATTTAATAATTTTGGATGTTAAAATCATAAATAAACCAGTCATTTAGAAACTATTCTAATGATACATAATGATTGTTAAATGTTAAACCATTAAAAAATGTGATACTTTATTGTAACAACTATAATAAAATTATGTTATATGTGTAAATTAATTTCTATGAATTGTATTCACAATAGCTTTGAAATGTTGAATGAATAAAGCGGTTTAGGACGTAATGTAAACACTGTATGTTTACAAAACTCCTAAAACATTTATGCGGAATATATATTAATGGGCAGGTTATGTAGTATTTACATCTGGGATACACCATACAACTTCAGTAAAAAAAAAAAAAAAACATGACTATTTAATGTTATCAGTATCATTCCAATAAGTAAGTTTGGTGGGAAAAGTGTAATGAATCCCTACTTCCGTAATCTGACCGGAATGCCCTGATGTCTATAAGGGGTCACTTTCGCACAGGCCAGACAAGACTAAATCCATATGGTCCCTTGTGAAGGTTCCCATCACTGTTAGTATCCATCTTGGTTCAGAGACAGAAGGCTGCTGGATGCTGTGTTGGCTGAGGATGTTTGGTATGATATCTACTCCAAACACACACTGGGAAATAGTCTTTGATGTACGGCGTCTCTTTTGTCTTCACACCGTGTTTAAAGAAGTCCCCAAGACTCCGACCACTGGGTGAATCCAAAATGCCCCAGGACAAACCCACACAGACAAATATACTCCATGGGCTGCAAAATGAAGCATCAAGGGAACTTTTTCCCCCTGTGCATGTCTGCACTACAGGACAAAGACTGCCAAAGGAAACCGCAGAAAGCCAAATATTATTTGTTACCTGCAGTTTATTATTGATAATAAAAGAAAGAGACTGGCTAAAGCTCAAAGATGAGGTCATTTTCCTCTGTTCATTTAAAAGATGTAGATCATTAGCTCACATTCAGACATAATGAAATGCAAACTCATTCTGCAAGAAAACATGCAGAAAAATCAAAGTTCAGCGGTAAAAAACTGACCAATCAAAGAGTGAAACTGGTCACTTATTCTTAAAACAGCACCAAAGCTTCTCACCGCCCCTGAAAAAAAACATTTATAGCCATGCTCTTATCCATCAAAAGCCAACAGCCAGTCTATATAAGCCAATTATTCACAACATCAAACCCATTGTTATACAACCTATTACACAATGCAACACTCTCAGCCAAAGACACTCAATACATGGGTTCAGCTTTACAGTTATGACCCTCATGGCTATAAACAATCTGATTTAGTATATGCTGAAGTGAGACAGAAACAGTGAGATGGATTTAATCATTAAATACTGATGAAAATAAACATTTGCTTTGAAATAGATAGACAGACAGACTGACATAGCGATAAATGGATTCTTCCGTCCATTAAAAATTCCAATTCAACTAACTTGGAGTGTGGCCACTATGCTAATTAACCTTATTTATCCATTCATCTGTGTTCCTGTGACAGAAATGGACCGCTTACTGCAGGCCCATAAAATGTTTATTTCAAGTTCCATATGAACTTGATCTAAATACCTTTTCCGTATACATTCTCCAATCTCAAAAGCATAAACATATCCATTTATAATGCCATTAGATATGAATATCCAGCTGCCTGAGGGTCTCTACCCCCAACCACTAAATCCAAACGCCAGCATATTGACATGGCACAGTCAAACGGCAGGGCCTCTGAACTCCGATGCTATTACTCATACTGTTACCCAAGTCCAGAATATTTCAACACCTCATCGGAAAGGTATGGGTGAGCACACAAGCAGTAGAGTTATGAATATACTGAAGCCTATTTAAAGATTTAGCTTAGACGCCAGAGAACAAGGCATTGCAAAAGTCCAGCCTAGACGCAATGAAGGCATGTATGAGCCTTTCTGCATCAGCAAAAGAGAGAAAAGTTCGAAGTTGGGGCAATATTCCTAAGATGATAGGTGATTTTTTATATATGTTTTATAGGCGCATAAAATGTTAGCTGAGGATCAAAGATGACACCAAGATTCCACACATATGAAGTGGGAAGTACCTTTTGGAGTGACAACCAAACAATATGATCAACCTTCAGAGTACCATCGTACCAATCAGAATAATTTCAGTTTTGTTAGTTATGCAGCATACATATTCTGATTTCTTCTAGACATTCACTTAAAACTGCTAACATTTAGCAGATATCAGAGCTAGTGGTGATGTATATTTGAATATCATCAGCATAACAGTGATGCCCCAAGGCTATACTTCCTAATAATCTGCCCAAGTGGAAGCATATACACCGATCAGACATAACATTTTGACCACCTTCCTAATATTGTGTTGGTCCCCCTTTTGCTGCCAAAACAGCCCCCTCCTGACCCGTCGAGGCATGGACTCCACTAGACCCCTGAAGGTGTGCTGTGGTATCTGGCACCAGGGGTGGACTGGGGCAAAAAAGTGGCCCTGGACTTTCTGGCACAAAGCGGCCCATCACACCTGGTCTGCAACACACCTCACCATAAACCCACAGGGCAATTTTAAACACCAAAGCTATTCATACAAAAATATGAATTATATTAATTGTTTTATTGAAATGCTTATCATACTGAATGACTGGCATACTTCTTCAGGTTATAATTTGTCTTTCCTGGTGCACATGGCAAATCGTTTTTTTTTTTTCAATACAAATTTTGATTTCTCTTTTCCATACACTGTAGTTTAATATCATTAAGTTCAATACCTACCATAAAATCAGTCCATATACAATGCTATGGCCTAGAAGACTTAGAATGTAGCGCAGACTGTTTTAGGGTGCCTTTCTAGTGGTTATAGTATCTAGACATCTGTAATTTTATGGAATAGAGCTCAAAGAGTTTAAAAATTATATGAAAAATACAGCATATTAAAATGATTTCTGAAGGATCATCTGACACTTACTGAAGTAATGATGCTGAAAAGTCAATCAAATCAAATCAAATCAATTCAGCCTTCAGTAATTATTTCAAACTTTTGATTACCAGTGTGTAAAATAATGCATGTGAACTAACTAGCAAATTATATATTTATTTTCATATATGACACTTTCCATAGGCTACTTGAATATGAAAGTTGCCAGTTTTAGCATGGTATATGTGTAGGCTAAGCCTATGTTTCAGAAATATATTTTGAGTATGAATAATTTGAAAATGATTGTGAAATTACTGACGAAAGCCTGGAAACAGAAAGACAAACATTCCCTCTGATATGCTGAAAACTGCGACACCTACGCGAATGTTTCTTTGTGCATTCTGTGACGAATAACATAAAAGGCATTACAATCTGATTAATTCTAAAAGGTCAGCAGTAGTTTACATCCCTGGAAATTAATGTCCGTCGTTTAACATTTTTTAAATCGTTAACAGTCGGGAAAAATTGCTGTAGCAATTTGACTCATCTGCCATTGACCCATATTCAGCTCTTACCTCGGCTTGCATTCAAGTGCCGCCCACGCTGCTCGGCTGCTGTGCACAGTAAATCCCTCCTCCTTCAATTTGATTGGATATCGTAAACATTTTGACATCGACGAGCGCTTTTACACCACTGAGACACTGGGACTGAGCAGGCTATAGATTAGAGTTTTGCCTTAAGTGGGCTGCGCGAGCCATTCGTCTGGGCTGACGGAAGGATATAGGCTATGTAGTTTTACTATAATTTATTCTTCATATATATTTACGTAGCAACGGGCCAGCCCACATTGTCCAGCGGCCCACCGGGAAAACGCCCGGCACGCCAGATGGCCAGTCCGCCCCTGTCTGGCACCAAGATATTAGCTGCAGATCCTTTAAGTCCTGTAAATTGCGAGGTGGGGCCTCCATGGATCAGACTTGTTTGTTCAGCACATCTCACTGATGCTCGATTGGATTGAGATCTGGGGAATTTTTGGAGGCCAAGTCAACTCCTTAAACTTGTTGTTGTGCTCCTCAAACCATTCCTGAACCATTTTTGCTCTGTGGCAGGGCACATTATCCTGCTGAAAGAGGCCACAGCCACCAGGGAATACCGTTTCCATTAAAGGGTATACATGGTCTGCAACAATGCTTAGGTAGGTGGTACGTGTCAAAGTAACATCCACAGGGATGGAAGGACCCAAGGTTTCCCAGAAGAACATTGCCCAAATCATCATGGCTGCCTTCTTGCCTTCTTTCCATAGTGCATCCTGGTGCCATGTGTTTCTGAGACCTTTCAATCAGAACCAGCATTAACATCTTAAGCAATTTGAGCTACGGTAGCTCTTCTGTTTGATCAGACCACATGGGCCAGCCTTCGTTCCCCACGTTTATCAATGAGCCTTGGCCGCCCATGACCCTGTTGCCGGTTCACCACTGTTCCTTGGAGCACTTTTGATAGATACTGACCACTGCAGACTGGGAACACCTCACGAAAGCTGCAGTTTTGGCGATGCTCTGACCCAGTCGTCTAGCCATCACAATTTGGCCATTGTCAAACTCGCTCAAATCCTTATGCTTGCCCATTTTCCTGCTTCTAACTCATCCGCTTTGAGGACAAAATGTTAACTTTTTGCCTAATTTATCCCACCCACTTGCAGGTGCCGTAATGCATAGATAATCAGTGTTATTCACTTCACCTGTCATAATGTTATGCCTGATCAGTGTATATGTTAATAAGAATTGGGCCCAACACTGAACCCTGAGGAACTCCCTGTCAAGCTGGCACAATATCATATTTATTATTTCCCAGACAACCCAACTGGGCACAATTAGTTAAGTAAGATTGAAACCAATCGAATACCACCCTGTAGAGACCCAGCCAGCTGTGCAGCAAGACAGAATGGCATATGTTGTCAAAGGCAACGTCTAACAAGACCAAGATACTGTATACACCAGTATCATCTGCCGTAAGGAGATCGTTCATGACCCTCAATAGGGCTGTCAAAGTATTATGCCCTGTTCTGAAACCTGATTGAAAGGGTTCAAGGAGACTGTTTAGTGCTAAGTACAGTATGTAACTGAGCAGACACAGCATGCTCCAGGACCTGTGCCAGAAATGGGAGGTTAGAAAGGCCTATAATTAGACAATTCAGAAACATCACATCCAGGCTTCTTAAGGACTGGTGTAATAACAGCACATTTTAATTCTGGAGGAATAGATCCAGAACTCGGTGATGAAATCACAATTAAAGTAATATGATAACGGATTAATAAAATACAGTTATTAATAACAGAAAAGGGGAGTGGATCTGAAATACTTTTAGTTGAGTTAATAGACTTAACTGTTCTCACAATAAAGTCAATGCCAACCATTTCAGAATTCGAAAAAGTAGCAATCAGAGAGATTAAAGGATGAATATCAATCAGCTCAGCCCGGGTGATGGAGGTTAAAGAATTGTATATGTCCTCAATCTTACCAATTAAATCATTAAAGAAACGTATTGCACCGATCAACTGAAGGAATTAACAATATTGGCTGGTTTAAGAGCTTGTTGACAGTCTTAAACAGAAAATTAGGATAAGTTGCAGGCAGCATAGCTAGTGATTTTGGAGTAGTAGTCCTTGCATGCATCATTCAGAGCAGAATGATAGACAGACTGTTCTTGAGTGAACATAAGCCTATAAATCTTAGTCCAGATTTTTTTTGTACAGCTGCTCCAGTTGCCTAACTGTAGCAAGAACATATCAGTAATACCTTCAGTCCTAGACTAATAAAATGCCTCAACAAGTTCAAGGGCAAGGGAAGAGCTTGCTAATCTGGTCATAAAAAAAACATTTAAGTATTTAAAACACATTCTGTTGATTTTGTACTGCCATATAAATAATATATATTAATAATTGATAATAACAAACAAATAACAGATAATAATACTAAAACTACTAATAATAAGATCAATTGAGTGCTTAAGTCCTATTATTGTAAATAAATATTTCACATTTATCTATATAGTGCTTTTCAAAGCAGCTTCACTGTAATAAACAGGAAATTAACAGTGTTGCAAAATTCTAAATTGAATTTGTGAATGCTATTATTGCGTTTATAGAGAGAAACTTTCACTGATTGTTTACCATTTAACGGAATGCAGTTCAATGTTGATTCAATTCAGTTCAATAACAGTGTCAAGTTGCAAAGTTAATCAATTATGAAACAATTAAAATATACAAATGCATAAATAAATGAATATTTTTTATTCCAATATAAGCAAAGAGTAATTCAATGTAAATTCAGATCTTTCAAAATCTCAGGTCATTCTGGAGAACAATAAGGCTGACACATACTGCTGGTGTACAGTTACCTTAATTACCCATGAGCACCCTGCAATAAACACACACACACACACACACACACACACCCAGGCCGGAGAGCCGGAGAGGGTTACAGAAGGGATGTAGAAGACAGACTGGAATAATATTTGACATAATTAGCAGGGGAGGATAAACAAAGCTGCACCTGGCCTCTCTGCACAGCAGCCTTTCGCTGCATGCTGGCACTGGAACTCTGGGATACACGCATGCTTGGCTTTCACCAGGCCAGTGAGGCTGAAGGAACCGAGCCATGATACACATGTAAGAGTTTGCAAGAGGTTAGTGGTGAGGTTTTGGTAAGATTAAGAAATCTTTGAGAAGTCTAAGCCACAGGCGCATTTCAGTATCCATCGGTAGGCCAAGCATTGGCAAAACAAAGCATAAAATTGTGATTCAGAATCATGTGTTGTCAAGCCAGCATTCTTAGAATTCAGTTTCTAATATAATAAAGGACACAAATAAAAGCCTTGGGTTTTTTTTGGCAAACATTTGACATTAATCTTTAAATGTCCAAATATGGTGTTTCAGCTGGGAAAATAATAAGCCATTATGTTTAATAAGATTCAGGTGGCAGGGGTGTAATTATGAGAGTGATGGTAGGTGAGTGCAGACATGTCATTAAACTCTCTGTCTGCACAGTCTGTTGGCATGTTGGCAATACAAGGTCTCATTGGGAGAGGGGTGGAATCAGAATAAACTCTTGGCATACTGTATCTATTGTGTGTGTTTAAACATATTCTGCTGGGATTGAATGATTACTCAATATGGATGAATGGAGATACGTTGTTTTGATGTTTGTGGTTACCAATTTTCATTGTTTTTACCTCTCTTGACTTTGAGTGTTGACATGAAGCCAAATATGAGCCAAATATGTGTGCAATGGTATCATTTCTAGGGCTGTTAATGTTATCATATTAACTTATACACACTACCGTTCAAATGTTTAATGCTTTTGAAAGAAGTATCTTATGCTCACCAAGGCTGCATTTATTTGACCAAAGGTCATTATTATGTATTCATTAAAACATAGAAATGTTAATGGAAACAGCAGCAGAGGACTAATGCACATGCCCAAACTACTTTAAACGTTTTTTTAAGACCAAGCCCAAAAAGTATGGAGGAAGTTATATTATTATTTAATTTAGCAGATATGCCAATAATTGCACAATATGCAGGTTTTTTTAGAAACTGAAGTTGTTTATACATGAATGCATTTATTATTATTTAATGCATTATAATTATTGTTAATAGTAGTAGTTGAATTTCAAGATTCTGTTCTCAACTACTATTTGATTCTGAAATTCAAGCCAATTCCCAAAATAAGTCAACTTCAACTCCAAGCTCTTCAACTTAAACTCATATCCCGTTTCCAGCAAAGAGGTCACAGGATCAAGCTTTGCCTTAATGATTATATTCACCAGCCAGTCTCAAACTAAAGGAAACAGATGAGGGCATCGGTACGCAATTAAAGCGTTTTCTGGGTAACATGCGAAAACATGACCCCAACTACCTGTGAACTCACAGAGGGATTCAAGTTTAGTGTAAGTCCTCTTGCTCCTGATGGATAACCCAAATCATTCTATCTAGAGATGTCATACTAGTCATAAATACAACAACAATAACCTGAACCAGATGCATACCATAATTTCCAGTCATAAACCCCCAAAACCGAGCCCCGGCTTGAGGTAAGACCACTTGCCCTGTAGTCGTTGAGCAGGCTGTTTGTAATTAGACCCATATCTCACTGATCATTTATGTGCAGGGTGAGTGGCATTTGTAGCCATGCACATGTTTCTCGTTGTGTTTTCCAACAATGAATCTGTAAGGGAACTACAAATACATCTGATTCAGGAATGAAGAATGGCCTTTGCATGTTTTGGTGTTTTAATATGACATGCCACTCGGATAATGAAGAGGCTGTTCCTGAAGACCTTTGTAACCAAGTGAGGCTACTTTTGTTATGAGAAGTGAAAATCCAGGGACATATTTCAGAGCTGTTTGTTCAGTGATGTGCATGTGCCTATACTTTTGTCCAATATTTCTCTTGGAGCGGACCCAGAACTGTCTGAAAACCCTCAGCAGTCAGCATGCAGAGTGAAATTTAACAAAGGAAAAATCAGTTCATCTCTTACTTTTCAAAGAGGAGGAAACAGTACGTTATCTGATGAACTGCAGGCATATTCTTGCTCTACTGTTTTGCTTTTCAATCTCTTTTTACAGTGCTTTACAGGGATAGTTCACCATAAAGTTTAAATTCTGATATTATTTTCTCATCTTCATGTTGTTCCAATATATATATTAGATGTATTAGAAAGAACACAGTAGAAAGATAGTCATGCAGGTTTAGAATGAGTATACATTGGAATAAAAATTGTATAACTATTTTTTTTAACTATAATTTTAAACATATTTGTTGAGACTGTAGCCACAAATATCAAATGAATGAATTTAAAAAATATTGAAATTATTAGTATTACCATAAACTGACACAACGATATTCAAGTAAACCCGTATGTAATGTAGTCCAGTGTTATTTTAGTTTTATTCATATGCTATTAAAGTATTATAATCAATATTTTGAATTGGTTTTATTTTTATATTTTCAGTATATAACTTGTAATATATAAACGTTATTTTGATGTGCTTTAGTAATTTTTTTTTTTTTATAATAATCTTTTTCATAATTTTAGTACTTTAGTACAAGGCAACATATCTTATTTTCATTTGTTTTTCATCTAATATTGTATATTTGTTTCATTTAAAACGGATGTAATAAAGTCTCGTTTGTTTGATTTGAGGATATGGGGATACCATGTAACTTATCCATTGACATTTGTCTAATTTGACAAACTTCTACTAAGGCCACACTAGATGATTTTCAAATCTTAACCGATTTTAAAACTGTGGACCACAGACATAAGGGCAGTTCAACCAATTCAACCGATTTTTAGCATTATAATCCTCCGAATGCACGCACTAGAAGATTCGTCTGGACCGTGAGACCACACACCTGTTGATGGTAGTAACATTTACACACTGAGACGAGATCTCACGGAGAATCACGAGATCAAACATGACTTGAGAAGAAAAACAAATGGAGGACAATCAACCTTGTCAGCTGGTTCTCCTGCATGGCGTGCGTTTTGTTTTAAAAATAAAATACCGGCGAATTAAAAACAACTTTTTAATCAAATAATAAACACAAACTGAAAGTAAAAGCGGCAGCCCCTCACGGATGACTGCCGTAAAAAAAACCGAACTTGAAATCCAGGCCTGGTCTTCTCTCGTCTTGCACTGTTATCGCTCCTCATTTTATGCTCCCGTCACTCCGCCACAAGACGAGACCGGTGTGGCGCACAGCTGGTGCTCATTATCACTCGCCACCGGCCCGCTCTCACGGTCCCTCACCTCTCTGCTTGCCACATACCCCCAACGCCCTTCGCAGGCCGGGGGGCACTCCCGAGACTGCGCTGTACTCCCCCTCCCCCCTCCTCCGGGGGGGCTGATCACGGCGGCCGCGGTACCTGGGGATAAGAACAGAGAGGCGAGGGAAATGGAGCCAGGAGTATGAGGAGCGACAGAACGAGAGAGGGGAGAGAGGAGAAAAGAAAAGAGAAAAAAAAATTCTGGTCCGGTTCGGTCCTCAGCCAGCTGATAGGCTCTTACTCGCGGTGCCATGCGACGGCACTGGACCTCCTACGCCCTCCGGGCAGCCGGCGGTGGCTCCTCCTACTGAGGGAGCCGTCAGCGAGTCCCGCGCTCCCCGCTCCTCCCCTAAATGGGGGACGGCAGCAGGCTCCGGCTCACTGCAAGCGCCGGCGACTCCTCCACTCCCTCTTGGACGGCAGACACCCCACCTCGACCCAGGGGCACGGCAGGGAGCTCTCCGTCCCACCGGATCCCCACTTGCTCCAGCACCACCACCTCAGGCAGCCCCTCGCAGTCTTCATCCATCCACGTTGCCCGACCTCCTCAGAGCCGCAATCCCCCTCAGCAGTGAGGGCTCTTCGACAGGATGTCCCTCCGTCCTCCCGGGCTTCGGCACCAATGTAAAATGGTTTGTTCGTATGGGAAGAAGGAGGCGGGAACCGGCGAACGTTCAACAACTTTATAATCAAATAATAAACACAAACTGAAAGTAAAATCAGCAGCCCCTCACGGACGACTGCCGCGCACACACATAACAAAACATAAACAAACCACAATGTAAAATCCAGGTCTGGTCCTCTCTCGTTTTGCAAAGTCGTCGCTCCTCCTTTTATGCTCCTGTCACTCCGCCGTGAGATGAGACCGTTGTGGCACGCAGCTGGCGCTCATTATCACTCGCCACTGGCCCACTCTCACGGTCCCTCGCCTCGCTGCTTGCCGCAGTCCAGTTGGTGAAGCTTGCTCGCTCTCATTGGCTATCGCGGGTATCACGTCGGAGGCAAGTGTGTGGCCAGCCTAGATAACAGATACATTTGTACCAAAATACTTTACAGCAGGGTTCCTCAAATCTGGCCCTAAAGAGCCACTGCCCTGCATGCAGAGTTGAGCTCAAATCCTGATCAAACTCACTTACCTGTAATTTTAGCAACTCTAAAGACTGTGATTAGCTTGCTCCGGTGTCTTTGATTAGGGCTGGATCTAAAAATTCCCCAGGGCCGGATTTGAGGAACCCTGCTGTGTAGAGTTTGACAGGACACATTTATGTTGTTATCCTATGAACAGTTACTGTATTTAGCAGCAACTAGTTAGATGCATTTTACTACTTGCATTTATCATTGATTTCATTTGCTGTCTCAGACCAGGACGGTATAGGGTCATGACTCACAAGTTGAGCCGCTGCTGTATATCACATTTGAAGAGCCAGTAAAACTCTCTCTTAAATGCTCTTAAGATTTAATCAAACATAGGACAAATGCTTTCACAACATAAACTGTGGCATTGCGTATTGTTTTGCTTGACATTCTACATACTCAAACATGATAAAGCGAACTGTGGATTACTCAAGTTTACATCTCATCTGCAATTCACCACAATGTTGACACTGAACTTGCAGAAAGTCCTTGTAGGCTGAATTCTCTGAATTGCTAACAAATCCTCAGGAAAAACATCAGGGTTCTACAACTAAATCACATCCAATTAAAGTTTTATGAGCAGCGGTTTGAATGCTTGCACAACGTGAGCAAAGGTCATGCAATGTCTAGATGAATTTGGGGCGAATAAAGACTCTCCACAAATATGTAAGCAAATGCTTTTGGGAAAAGCCACAGAAATAAGTTACTTGGCTTCGTGAGAGGGGCAAGACATTTCAACACACTGCACATATCTCAATCTGGGGGGCATGATGTGTCACGTGAAGTTCTCTCAGATTGGTGTGATGCATGAGATGAGACCTGAAACCTTTGGCTCGGTAATCAAAGGGATGATCTATATAGAGACTACATACCAACTCAAGGGCGCCAAGGGTAACTGATATTTGATTGAGGTGGACTGCTGAGGGATGCTTACTGAGTGTTATAATGAGCTAAAATTATTACACGCTAACACATGTCACAAATGACCAAAATCACAAAATCTCAGTTTTATATAGTAACATGACTGACTTGAGTGAGCCAACAATCGTAAACTAACGTACAATTAACTACCCAATCACGATGATGGTTTCAGAATCAGATGGTCTCAAATCTGTCATTTGAACTATGTTGGTTCAACAATATAGGACTGTCGTTAAAGGGTTAGTTCACCCAAAAATTAAAATTCTGACATTAATTACTAACTCTCATGTCGTTCCAAACCTGTAAGACCTTTGTACATCTTTGGAACACAAATTAAGATATTTTTGATGAAACCTGAGAGCTCTCTGACCCCTCCATAGACAGCAATTTTATTACCTCTTTCAAGGTCCAGAAAGGTAGTAAATACATTGTTAAAATAGTCCATGTGACTGCAGTGGTTCAATCTTAATTTTGTGAAGTGACAAGGATAATTTTGTGCGCAAAAAACCCAAAAAATAACGACAACAATCAACAATTTCTTCTCGTCTTTGTCAGACTCTTACACTGTTGACGTAGTGTAAACTGTGCAAAACTGTGTAAAAAAAATTTTGTTCTTGGAAATACATCTGAAAAATGTCTTGTCTAGACTTTTAAATGTCAATAATACACCTGCAACAACACTTAATTCAGGGGACCTGTTACCACAACTTAAATAAATGCAGGTTGAAAAGTTAAAAATTAGAATTTATTGTTTTAATTAAACCTTTTAAGTTGCAAACATTATTTTGTTGACATAATAATGTTAATCATTACATCAATTTAATATTGTCTGTAAGTTAAACTCAAATGTCTGCGCTTATTACTAACATGTAAATTGATACAATTAACTTATTGTATACCTATACGTTTGTACATTGTACTTACATTTTTAAAAAATACCTGCATGTAATTACATCTGTGATTAATTTATGTAGTTTCATTTATAATTATACTGTTGACCCTTCCCTTACACCTAACCCTACCCTTAAACTTCTAAACCCATACCACCACACCTGTCAATAACCTTACTCATATCCCACCTCAATATCAGCAAAAGTGTTTTTTGCATGTTGTACATTGTACTTATTTCATGATATAAGTATATAGTAGTTAAGGCCACCTAATACAAAGTGGGACTATTTTTTTTTTTTGTAGAGCCAACATTATTTTTAGAGAGTAGAGGCAAATATGTGTTAATCGAGTGTGCCCCCCAGGACTGAAGTGACATGCCCCTTTAAACTACTGGTTTACAGTGCCAGGGGACCTCATGTTGGAACAGAGTGGTTCAAAAGTTGGGCAAGTGAATCTGCAACTGAGGAGAGGATATGATGCACACTTTAAGCTCATTGTGATAAACGTAGCAGTCATCAAATAAATCTCAAGCAGCCAAGAAATATGGTCTGTCAGAGTGTAATGTTAGAAGATGGAGAGCCCAAAAAGACGAAATGCTAATTCTAACAGTCAAAGAAAAGCTTACCGCTGTCCTAAAAGTGGCTGCTTGAAAGAAATTGACAGGCAAGTGTGTCAGTACGTAGCTGAAAAAAGAAATGAGGGGCTTCCCATGACCAGAGCCATCATCCAGCTGAAGGCAATGGATATCGCCTAAGAGCTGAACATACCCACCAGTGAGTTCAAAGCCAGCCTTGGCTGAAGCAAAATAATGATGCGGCGTAATGGATTAGCATTACGCCATAGAACAAGTCTTGCCCAGTGCTTGGCCTCCGACTTCAGGGAGAAACTGCTGCCTTTTCAGCGCTATGTGATCGCTATGTTTATTGCACTACTGTGTTGCATGTAGCTTGTTTCTCTCTCTTTCTTTCTCTCGCTTTCTTTCTTTCTCTCTCTCTCTCTCTCTCTCTCTCTCTCTCTCTCTCTCTCTCTCTCTCTCTCTCTCTCTCTCTCTATCTCTCTCTCTCTCTCTCTCTCTCTCTCTCTCTCTCTCTCTCTCTCTCTCTCTCTCTCTCTCTCTCTCTCTCTCTCTCTCTCTCTCTCTCTCTGTTAATGAAATTTTGGTAGGCTTTACTATGAGATGGATAGACTAATTGTTATTAAATTCAGATGGACTACAGGTTATTTTTATGGTATGTATGCCATAAAGTGTTTGGTTGGTTTTTTACCATACTTTCAAAAATTTAAATATGAAAAATATGCAATATGAAAATTATTTTCAAATAAAAGTATTTGGTCTTCAAAAAGTCCCCCCCCCCCCCCAAAAGGTACATCTTGAGGGAGGGGTGGGGGCTTGGGTTTGTTGGGGGGGATTGGGGTGCATCTTATATTCGGAAGAGTATTTGCACAAATTGTGGGAGTAACTTCCTTTAAAAGGTAAACAATCAGTGAAAGGTTAGCTCTATAAACGCAAAAATAAGCAGTTTTTGAAAATGCTTATGTGGCGAGCAGCGAGGCCGAGGGACCGTGAGGGCGGGACGAGGCGGCGCTCATCAGTGGGGATGAGCGCCAGCTGCGAGTCGCAGCAATCTCGGCCCTCGCGGAGGAGTGAGGGACTATAAAGGAGGAGCGACTACAGTGAGGGACGAGAGAGGACCAGGCCTGGATTTTCTCTCGTCCCTCACTGTAGTCGCTCCTCCTTTATAGTCCCTCACTCCTCCGCGAGGGCCGAGATCGCTGCGACTCGCAGCTGGCGCTCATCCCCACTGATGAGCGCCGCCTCGTCCCGCCCTCACGGTCCCTCGGCCTCGCTGCTCGCCACAGCTTATTTTTGTGTTTATACCTTCAACCATCAACCATCAAACATTAAAAGGAAATTTAAAAGTGTAAAAGCATCAACAAATTACTATCACAGACCATGAATAACACCAAAAAGATTGATTATTTCTGCAGCGATATAAATATAGCCGCTTTTCCGTCGTCTGGCCGAATGGTTCTTAGAATGGTAAGGAACGATTTTTAAGTTGTGTTTCCACTTGAGCCTGGTACGGCACAGCACCATTACAAACCGTTCTTGGCGCAGAATTCTTGCCACGGTTACCTAACCATGTAGCCTGGATGCCAGCCGAATTTAGCAGTTCGGTTTGGACTTGATCCGTTGTGGAGCAACTATGCCCGAACAGGAGCTGTTCAGACCAATCAAATTGTCAGGGCGGGCTTTAGATGATGATGGACATATGATAAACAGTAATGTAATGTCACGGTTCATGAGTTCACTGACTTGCCCTTGTGTGTATGCTTGAGTGGGTGTGGTTTGGTTAAGGGCCGATCATTATCAGCGGCAGCTGTGGCTGATTACTGTGCCTATTTAATGTGTGTGTTGGCTTGTCCTGTTTGTCAGATAATTTCAGGTGCTACGGGGTTTCAGTCGCCTCTCTCACCGTCTTCCAGGATGTGGTCTTTTCTGGTTACTTTTGTGGATTACCTTTTCCTTGGACTTTGGTTTCCTTCGATGCCAGTCCCTGCGTCACTGAGTCTTCCTGTCTGCCACCAGTTATGTTCTGCTGAACGATTTGTGATCAGTTTTGAGTACTGTGAAATAAACTACGTGTTCTTTTTCTAGCTCTTGGATCTTCTCTGATTTCTTCCTCAGTATTTCCTAACACGTAATCATCCACATCACCAAAGAGCGCTTGGGTTGAATTTGTTCTAATCCTAAACGGAGAACTTGTTCGTATATGCATTCACCTTTACTATTTCTCTCAAAAAATATGATCGTGTTGGTAAGTAGCCTACTCTCAACACCGTCAAAGATCGTTTACACTCATCTTCTTCTTCCAGCGTGCATGCAGACAGGGTTGCCACAACCTGCCCAATTGCTACACAAAAATAGCCCAAAACAAGCCCAATAGCTTTCCGGGGTGGGTTCTCTGGAAAAAAAAGCAGGGTTTAGCAGGGTTGCCTGCTAAAATTCGCATTCCTGGGTCTAAATATCACATAATTGGGGTCGATTCAACCCGCAGACATGGAAAAATAGCCCGTGGGCAAACCGTGGACCTGGCAACACTGTGTGCAAGTTGAGTTCTGTTGACATTTGATAACTAACATTATGCGTCGCTCCGTTACTCTGATTGGTTGTAGGTCTATCCAATTGAGGTATCAGACTCATATTCTGACTAGAATTGAGTATGACAATGTCAGGCTACTAACCATGGTGAATAATGGCAGAATCTGTGAAGTGATGTCGCCAATCAGGATTGGTTACTTGTCTGTTGCCTGACTACCATTTTCTATGTATCTGGCTAAGTGCTCTATTTGAGTGATGTAAATACAAATTAATAATACAATGAAAATAAATATCTGATCATCCTCCGTAATGCGGTCAGTAAACCGTTGTGTTACCAAGGCAATGACTGACGCTTTTGTATTACATTCCAAAGAGCGGCTGTTATCAGCCTCACAGTGGAAACTGGAACCAAAACCGTACCAGCTGGCCTGGATTGGCATGGAATGGAACGGTTACACAATGAGAATCATTCCCCCCCGACAGCGAAAAAGCATCTACTGTAGTAATATACAGTCCCACTCAAAAGTTTATACACCCTTGCAGAATCTGTGAACAGTTGAATAATTTTAACAAAATACGAGGGATCATAAAAATGCATGTTATTTTTGATTTAGTACTGTCCTGAATAACATATTTTACATAAAACATATACATATTTTTACATATAGTCCACAAGCAAAAAAAAATAGCTGAATATATAAAACCGACCCCGTTCGAAAGTTTATGTACCCTTGATTCTTATGCTGCCCTCACGACACGTGCTCTCTGAATTATTGTAAATACGAGTTTCCTAGGGTAAAAGTTGCAAATAAACTTGAATACGATGAGCTCGTAATCACACCTTCAGAAGTGGGAATTATCAAATTTCCTATAGCACGTGAAGGCAGCATTAATACTGTGTGTCGTTACCTGGATAATCCACGGCTGTTTTTGGTTTTGTTTTTTGTGATGGTTCTTCTTGAGTCCCTTATTTGTCCTGAGCAGTTAAACTGCCCAACGTTCTTCAGAAAAGTCCTGCAAATTCTTCCGTTTTCCAGCATCTTTTGCATATTTGAAACCTTTCCAGCAGTGACTGTATGGTTTTGAGATCCATCTTTTCACACTGAGGACAATTGAGGGACTCAAACTGGGTTGGGGGAGATGAAAAGGTCAAGTGTACTTAATTTGTCTTCTGGGAAACATGTATCTTCTCTTCCAAAGAGCAGTAATAAATGAAAAAGAAAATAAGAAAACGTTGGACATCTTCATCCTAACTTGAACTAACCTTTCATAAAAGTTCAAATCTAGTATTTCAAAACAACAACAAAACTTACTGACCTCAATTGACAGTCACGAGGGTCTATGAGGTATCTGTGATATGACAGGGTTTTCACAACATGTTGGAATTACTGTAATTACAAGATGACAAATAAGAGCTGTTAATAAAGTTTCCAATTTCACAAGTTTAATTATGACGTTTTACAAAAGACTTGAGCACCTTTTACAAATCTGAATACTGTAATTATGGTAATCCCAACATGATGTGAATGCACCATTAGTTCCTCATTTATGGTTGCCTTATCACATGACAACAAAATAGGTTAGATTAGGGTTAGTAGAATAGGTTGACATAGTTGCAAAGTCATTTAGTAGAATGTATGTTGGGGAGCATGAAAATAAAGTGCAGATAAAGTGCACCTAAAGACTGGTAGTTACTTATAGTTAGTAGCAAGTCTGTGGACCATTGAAATAAAGCATCACCAAAATATTTTTTATTGCTCTGGACAGCTTAAAATACGCCACATTTTGTATATATTTCATGTAATTTTTCAAGCGTCATGTCATTGACCAATTTCCTTTCAGCAATTTCCTGTTTTATAAAGAACTTCTGAAGTTATGCACTGAACATCTAACTCTACGTTCAGTTGAGAGTGTAGACATACAGTATGTTGCACAAGTTTCTTTAAACATTTGCAATATTGAGATCCACTTGAGACTACAAGAGGATATTGACCTCAGAATTTAAGAGCATTGAGAACAGCCGAGGTCCCAGGCTGTATTCAGTTGCTTATTAAATATGATTGAAAACTAATAACCATGTATATCATCCTTAAATACAAAAGGGCAATGAAATAAAAAGTTCATCAATACTTAAAGTCCAAAATTGGTTATGCTTTTTTAATATAATGACAGTCAGAGCAAGACATTGCGCTCACACTACGTCATTGGGATTGGTCTGTTTATGTTGATCCATGCTGCTGTCCTTCCTGGTTGTGGAGAAACCTTTTCCAAACACTAAACACACGTCATTGGCTGCTCCTCTTGGGGCTTTCTGGAGTTCAGAAACAAGAGGAGTGAGAGAAAGGCCGATCAATTTGAGACATGAAAAATATCTGCTTGGGTTTTAAAGTTGAAGTCAACATATTTGAGCCGCAGTTTAGATAAGATTAAGCAAATGAATGGGCCACACAGGATGTGCAACTGTATGTTTTCTTTTATATAATACTTAAAAGATTGTATGTTTCAAATCGATGTAATAAGAAAACCTGTAACTTTCTTTCTTCCATGGAACATGATAAGATATTTAAAAAATGCCTCAGTGTTTTTTTGGTCCATACAACAGAAGACATTAGGTTCTTGTGTTGTTTTGGACCACGTTTTCATTGTGTGGATAAAAACACTTCTAAGTGGTTCAACATCTTTTTCTTGTTGGTTATGATTTTATTCTGTAGAATTACAGTAAAACATACACACCCACAGAAATATGCACTCATAAAGATGCCATGCAGGGCCCATAAAGCTGCTGGGTCGGATTTCTGGTGCCATTAGGAAGTTGTTAAATATAGAGATACACAAAGAGGACATGGTCCAAGTCGGCACTGATGTAATACAAGGCAACGGCTGATGTCATTTAAAAAGAAATCTGTATAAATCTGAAGTTTTGCTTAATAAGAATGTTTCTGAGTACTGAGGACTTCAAGGAAGGAAACTTGTAAGGAGTTTTAACCTTCAGAAACTGACCTAACATCATGATTTGGTGGGCCAAAACTGTAAAAGTCACTAATTTGTTCATCAAATAACTGCTGTAATGTCAAATCTGTTTACACACCTGCATATTAAAGCATAGAATAAGGTGTGTCTCTATATACAAATGTAAACTTTAGTTTTAACAGCAACATTACTAGGTTAGATCACATTTTCTCTCAGAATACAAGAAAAAAAAAATTAAATTTTATGTATTTATGCATTATATTCATAATGTATTCACAATGCATTAGGTATCTTTCATAAACAATTATGAATATTTGTATTCTAATATTTGCAGATTCCTTGTTATATCTGAAATCGATTGTTTTTCATATGTTTTAATGTAACAATGAATAGATAATTATTATAATGTGTTGTAACTGTGGTTACAATTAAAATTATTATTCAACCATAGAATGCATTATAAGGTGCATTACAAGGCTAATAATTAAAAGTACAAATAATTTTATAATGCATTATATTATATATAAAGGCTTTAAGCAAAATGTTACCAAAGTGTCATATGTCTCACATAGGATTTCCTTAGAGCTTTTAATTAAAAATTTAAAAATAAAAAAGTTTGATGTCTTTGAATTTAAACTCACAATAATATATATATTTTAAAGAAATACTTTTATTCAGCAAGGATACATCAAATTTATAAAAAGGGACAGTAAAGTCTTTTACATCGTTACAAGTAACAGTCGTGTTTGGACACAGGGACCATTAGACAAACAAATTTGTGAGGCCTGCGTGACATGTTTGACGTGTGAATGATTGTGTTTTCAAGTTCAAGAGCGGAAGTCACAACTACAAACTGAACGTTCTCCAGATTCACTGTTTATAATAACACATCTTGACGCTGTTGTGGAAAACAAACAGTGATGAAATTAAATTTTATTGTAAACACTACATTCTCAGATCAGGATGAGCCAAAGAAAACAAAAGATAGAGATCTTTGACCCCACTAGAGCCAAGGTTAAGTGTAGTCATGGCAAAATCCGGTACATCCTGCCGTCAAACTCTTGAAAAGCAGGCAACCTGAGGTCACACGCACATAAATCACTTTCATTACACGCAAACAGTGAGTAAAATGGTATTTCAAAAGGTCTAGATTTACATAATGTCTTAAGAAAAAAAGAAGTGTTAAATTGTTTTGAATGTGCACTTGCAGTGCATACTTCAAGTCTCACAGTATATTTACATGTAATAAAAAGCAACTTAAGTGTACTAAAATACCCCTTTTCCACCAAGGCAGTGCTAGAGCTAGTTCAGAGCCAGAGCTAGTCCCAGTTCATAGTTGGTTAAACTGAGGAGCCTTCTAAGAACCATTTGCTTTTCCACATGCTGAGAGCCACAACAGAGCCAGGTCTTACGTCACTGTATACGTCTCATCTTTCTCAGCAACGCTAGCGAGGCAGCGCCAGTGTTGCCAAGTCCGCAGTTTTCCCGCGGAATTGGGCTACTTCATCACTGTTGCCGCGGGCTGTTTTTCATGTCCGCGGGTTGAAGCGACCCCAATTATGTGATATTTAGCCCCGGGAATGCGAATTTTAGTAGGCAACCATGCCAAAAAAACACATATTTTACCCCCAAATGTGATTTTTACCGGGGAAAGCCCCCCTGAAACGCGAGTGGGCTTGTTTTGAGTAGCAATTGGGCGGGTTTTGTTGTGAAAACCTGGCAACCCTGGGCAGCGGGAAACACAAACACACCAGGCTTGTTCGAGATGCATCGCCGCTGCAGAGACCGATCCACGTATGATATAAAAAAAAAACGCATGAGTGAATCAAAAGCATAAGGAGTCGTGTGCTCTCGCTGGACTCGTTATCATACGGCGATCAGTCTCTGCACAGCACCGCTGCGAACAAGCCTTCCATCAACACTGCAAACGTTGCGTTACTATTGATTCACATGGCTTTACGATCCTACATCGGCATCAAAACTCAACGAAAACACAGCAAATCCAACGCATTCATGGAGTACGCCGTAATTTGTATAGACGGAGATTACAAACAAGCAGCAGCTGTTAGCTCCATTAGCTGCTATTTCAACAATGGCGGATCTCAAGTTTGTGTTGGTCTTGTTGACCCCGCCCCCAGCGCCTGACGTAATCGGTTCTTAATTCTAGCCCTGTTCTAGCCCAGCAATGTTTTGGTGCTACTTAAGAACCACTTTTCCTGGCTCGGAGCTGGGGCTTTGGGTGTGGAAACACAAAGAACCGATTTGAAACTAGGCTCTGGCTCCGATCTAGCTCTAGCACTGCTTTGGTGGAAAAGGGGTAAAAGAGGGGCGGCAGTGGCTCAGTGGTTCATGTAGGTTGTCTACAAACCGGAAGGTTGGTGGTTCGATCCCCGGTTCCACCTGACCAAGTGTCGAGGTGTCCATGAGCAACACACCTAACCCCAGCTGCTCCCGACGAGCTGGATGGCACCTTGCATGGCTGACACCGCCGTCGGTGTGTGAATGGGTGAATGGGTGAATGTGAGGCAATGTGTAAAGCGCTTTGGATGGCCATTGGTCTGTTAAAAGCGCTATATAAATGCAGTCCATTTAAAAGACAGTACACTTGCATGACTGTCTTAACACTCTTAAGTACATTTTTAAAAAAGTAAACTATGTAATCATTGTTTTATTATAATTCGTTTGTCACTTTTAAAGAAATACATTTATTTTGATTATAGTTTTAACTGTAGTATATTATTCAATATTACATTTAAAGTTAATATGTAATTAACTTTACATATTAAAGTGTAGTAAAGTGTAATTACAAATACCAACAATGCTTGTTAGTACATTCAACACTTCTATTGTCTTTAAAATATGGTTAAAGTGTAATTATTCAATTAAAGATGTACTTAAGTGGGTCAAAAAGCACTTTAAAGTTCAGCTAATTGCATTTAATATAAATTTAAACTAGATTACATGTTCATTAATTGCAGTTAACATGTAATTAAGTGATAGAAAACATTACATTCAGTTCAGTCTTGAGTATTCTTTTATTATTTCTGTAATAAGTACTCTTGGCAACACTATTAGGGTGTTTTCACACGTGGTTCCTCTTTAAAAGCATGTTCTCTTCATGTTCACACTGTCCCTGTACCTGAAAGAGGACTCTGATCCTTTTTTGGTTCACTTTAGTAGGAGTGTGGTCTCAGACCCCTTTGTGTTCACACTGTTGCTTTTTGGATCTAGTCCAGGTCAGTGTTTGATGGCTGACACTTCAACATTTGATCCCATTCACTTACATTGTTTGTGCCTCAGTAACCAAGATATTTGTTTGTAAAGATTTTTTTTTTTTAATGACATTGCTACAAATGCTGATGAATTAGGTTGTTTATCTTTTTACACACACACAATATATATATATATATATATATATATATATATATATATATATATATATATATATATAGACAGTGAGGAAAATAAGTAATTGAACACCCTGCTATTTTGCAAGTTCTCCCACTTAGAAATCATGGAGGGGCCTGCAATTGTCATCGTAGGTGCATGTCCACTGTGAGAGACATAATCTAAAAAAAAAAAATCCAGAAATCACAATGTATGATTTTTTAACTATTTATTTGTATGATACAGCTGCAAATAAGTATTTGAACACCAGAGAAAATCAATGTTAATATTTGGTACAGTAGCCTTTGTTTGCAATTACAGAGGTCAAACGTTTCCTGTAGTTTTTCACCAGGTTTGCACACACTGCAGGAGGGATTTTGGCCCACTCCTCCACACAGATCTTCTCTAGATCAGTCAGGTTTCTGGCCTGTCGCTGAGAAACACGGAGTTTGAGCTCCCTCCAAAGATTCTCTATTGGGTTTAGGTCTGGAGACTGGCTAGGCCACGCCAGAACCTTGATATGCTTCTTACAGAGCCACTCCTTGGTTATCCTGGCTGTGTGCTTCGGGTCATTGTCATGTTGGAAGACCCAGCCACGACCCATCTTCAATGCTCTAACTGAGGGAAGGAGGTTGTTCCCCAAAATCTTGCAATACATGGCCCTGGTCATCCTCTCCTTAATACAGTGCAGTCGCCCTGTCCCATGTGCTGAAAAACACCCCCAAAGCATGATGCTACCACCCCCATGCTTCACAGTAGGGATGGTTTTCTTGGGATGGTACTCATCATTCTTCTTCCTCCAAACACGTTTAGTGGAATTATGACCAAAAAGTTCTATTTTGGTCTCATCTGACCACATGACTTTCTCCCATGACTCCTCTGGATCATCCAAATGGTCATTGGCAAACTTAAGACGGGCCTTGACATGTGCTGGTTTAAGCAGGGGAACCTTCCGTGCCATGCATGATTTCAAACCATGACGTCTTAGTGTATTACCAACAGTAACCTTGGAAACGGTGGTCCCAGCTCTTTTCAGGGCTGATTTTCACCTTTCTTAGGATCATTGAGACCCCACGAGGTGAGATCTTGCATGGAGCCCCAGTCCGAGGGAGATTGACAGTCATGTTTAAAATAAACAATACAACAAAATAATAAAAGAAAGATGCAAATTAAACAAACTTCTTTAAATTTTCCAGGTAAAGTATAGGTATGCCTAAAAGCAGCATTCAAGTAAGAAATGGAATAATCAAATGAAAAAATAAAACCGCATATTCTTCACTATATGACGTACTCCACTAATTTGTATATTAGGCTAGTAATGCAGATGTTTACATTCACCTAAGACAACACCACCTGTTTATGTGAAACTTGTGTGTTTTTGACAATTTTAAATAAATGCTATAAGACGCTAAAGATTCCATTTAGTAAACGCAATGTGACAGCTGTGTATGCACTTTAGGTGCACTCATAAAACCATTTTAAACTGGCAAGGCGTGCATCCGTGTCTCTCTTACACAGTTTGGAAGCAGTTGAAATTGCAATAAACAGGTGTAAGTTGTGAACGAATAATTTGTAAAGATTTTCCAGAAGAAGCAGTCATGATGAACAGCCGATTTGTATAGAGGCATTTGATGTCCAATCTACATTGGAATTTGCGAACAGAAAAATCAAGTAAGCCCAGAGTGGTTTGGGTTCAGATTGCGTGTTTTTAGCGAACCATACCATATAATGAGATCGAACCGTACCCAGACCACCTCCCGTGATGATCAGGTCACCGCAATAATCTCCCTCTATTGTCTCCTTTCCCCTCTGGGACCGTATAGTCCAGTTTAGCTCCCTGAGCACTATGCGGAAAGAGGGGACTGATATGAGGGAGTTTTCGCTGGAGTTTAAAAGGGCAGCAGAGGGACTTGGATACAGAGATGAAACTCTTAAGGAACTCTTCAATTATGCCCTCGATGAGGGAACAACATTCAAGGCGGCAGTGGATTATTTCACTGGCCAGAGGAAGAATCCGGTGGCTCCACTTCTGGTGGTCCTGAGTCCGGTGGACCCATTTTCGGTGGTCCCAGTTCTGGTGGTCCCAGTTCCGGTGGTCCCTGCTCCGCAGGTCCCAGTTTCGGTGGTCTGTGTTCCGGTGGACCCAGTTCCGGTGGTCCCAGCTCCGGTGGTCCCTGTTCCGTTGGACCCAGTTCCAGTGGACCCAGTTCCGGTGGTCCCAGTTCCGGTGGACCCAGTTCTGGTGGTCCCTGCTCCGGTGGTCTCTGCTCCGGTGGTCCTGAGTCCAGACATGGCCTGGAGGGTGGTGGCAGTCCTGCATTCTTGGGAGGAGCACAAGGCTTTCTCCAAAGCTCCGGAGGTGGTTCCTGTGATCTCAGTTCCGATGGATCGTGTTCCGGTGGTCCCAGTTCCGGTGGATCGTGTTCCAGTGGATCGTTTTCCGGTGGTCCCAGTTCCGGTGAATCGTGTTCCAGTGGTCCCAGTTCCGGTGGTCCCAGTTCCGGTGGATCGTGTTCCGGAGGTCCCAGTTCCGGTGAATCCTGTTCCGGTGGATCGTGTTCCGATGGATCATGTTCTGGTGGTCCCAGTTCTGGTGGATCGTGTTCTGGTGGTCCCAGTTCCAGTGGCTCATGTTCCGGTGGTCCCAGTTCCGGTGGATCGTGTTCCGGTGGTCCCAGTTCCGGTGGATCCTGTTCCGGTGGATCGTGTTCCGATGGATCGTGTTCCGGTGGTCCCAGTTCTGGTGGATCGTGTTCTGGTGGTCCCAGTTCTGGTGGATCGTGTTCTGGTGGTCCCAGTTCCGGTGGATCTTGTTCGGGTGGTCCCAGTTCCGGTGGATCGTGTTCGGGTGGTCCCAGTTCTGGTGGATCGTGTTCAGGTGGTCCCTGTTCTGGTGGATCGTGTTCCGGTGGTCCCAGTTCTGGTGGATCGTGTTCCAGTGGTCCCTGTTCCGGTGGATCGTGTTCCGGTGGTCCCTGTTCCGCTGGATCGTGTTCCGGTGGTCCCAGTTCAGATGGATTGTGTTCCGGTGGTCCCAATTCCGGTGGATCATGTTCCGGTGGTCCCAGTTCTGGTGGATCGTGTTTCGGTGGTCCCAGTTCCGGTGGATTGTGTTTTGGGGGTCCCTGTTCTGACCGCACCGCCCTGGCACCCGCCTGAACTTTTTGTTTTCCCCGTCCGTCCCTGGTCTGTCCCTCCCGTCCCTCCCTGGTCTGTCCTTGTGTTTCTCCTGGGTCCCCTGGTGGAGAGTCTGGTAGCCGTTCCGTAGCGAGGGGGTAATGTCACATGCCTGTCCTGTCTCGTGTAGCACATGGGGTGTTTTTGTTATTTTCCTGTCTCTGTCTAGATCCCACCCCCCTTGTTATCTCGTTATTAGTTTAATTTGCCCCACCTGTGTTCCCTCATTCCCTGCTTGATTTGTCCCCTTTATAAGTTCCTTTGTCTACGTCTCCCTTTTCCCCGTGATTCCTTTTTGGTATGTTTCAGGTGCATTTTGTTAGTTTGTTTGTGTTTTGCCCCATCGTGGGTTTTGTTTTGAGTTTATGTTTTATGTTTGTTAATAAATATAATTTCTCCTGCTAATGAGTCCTCACCTCAGTTTTCATTTATTGCACGTGACACACGCTCAGACCCCCGAAAAGGACCAAGTGTGAAAACACCCTTAGGGTATTTTCACACTTGGGTCCTCTTTAAAATAACCGAACTCATACTCCTTTAAGTGGACCAAGAGGTGAACCAAGTGAAAAAGGACCCATTTCTCTTCACGTTCACACTGTCCCTGTACCTGAAAGGGGTAGAGATTTTCCAGAAGAAGCAGTCATGATGAACAGTTGATTTGTACGGAGGCATTTGATGACAAAACTAAATTGGAATTTGCGAACAGAAAAATCAAGTAAGCCCAGAGCGGTTTGTGTTCAGTGTGTTCACATATGGGACAAAAATCACGCGAACCGCACTCAGATCCCTGAAAAGGACCAAGTGTAAAAACACCTGTGGTGTCTTTGTTACATGTACATGCTATAATTATAAATAAAGTAATTATGTATAATTACATGTAACTAATCCTAAACCTATAGTAAGTTAATCAATATTACTCAGTACTTAAATGTGTAATTACACTGTAACAAGCACACCTAAAAAATGCATTCAAAGTATGCTAAAGTGTATCTCTTCCATAAGAGAAGCACAATTAAAGTGCAAAAACTAAAATTCTGTCATGGCCTTGCAAATCTCTGTGTAGTTATTTTTCAGACACAAGATTACGCTCATTGTTACTGACACCAAACCTATGCCATATTTGATTATAAACCTACATTTAAGATATTTGAGAATTAATAATGACTACATTCATAATTCATTTTAATTATTGCAATTCAATTCTTAATTTGAGAATTAAATAGTTACAGCACACCTGTTTGGAATGACATAAGGGTGAGTAAATAATGACCGAATATTCATGTTTTGCGTGAACTACACTTTTAAGTAATAGACATGTTACTGTTCAGAAGTGGGTTTCGGAAGTCCCTCACTTCATAAAACAGATCAAGTTCTGATTACACAGCTGCAAGACATGTGTCTCTATAACTAGACATAAAAAACAACCCATTTCATTCATAAACACAGTCAGTCAGCTGTGTTCAGAGGACTGGAGACTATAGCATCATCTCATGAATGTACTCAGTGCCCTTGAAGACAGGAGATTCAGGGACATGTTCATACAGACAGAGGGTGTGTCTTTGCCTTGAGCTGACCCTGTCTATCCCCTCGTGTGACGTTCTTTGTTTTCCTGCCATTGTGTGTTTGCTGAGGAGGAACGTTCTAAAATGGGCTTTTTGTTTGAGAGTTTACTCAACAGCGTGGTTTCCTTTCATTGCCTGTTCCAGTCCACACTTATTGATACATATTTAAAATTAGTCAACCAAACAGGAACCTGTGCGGATGAAAATTGGGATGCTCAGAGTGGGTGGACATCTTCCTACTCGGGTTTATTTTTACACCGTGGAGGATCCAGTTTCATAACATCTCATATTCCAGCTGTTATCTTGGCATGTGGAAATCAAGTGCGACATACTGCCCGTGTAACATGACCTTTTCACTAAATACCCTCTAACGGCTCCCGTGGGAACCGATTGGGACTCGGCCTCCCCGTATACAACATGATGTAATGTTTGCATAGGCTGTAATGCATAATGAACTTTCTGCAGTTCTTGATTTCTTCATAAATAACTACTTTACAGTCACTCTAATCTGGCAATGAGCTGGTGCCAGATGGTTTTCAGTTTAGCGGCGAGGATGATTTCCAGGTAAATTAAAAGTTTCCAGAAAGTAAAAGCAGAACAATACAACTTGCGGTGACTCTTAGAATGTGGAACAGCGCTGACATCCGGAGCTGTACACAGATTTGTGTCGGGCCAGACCTGCTCCAGGCCTCCATGCTCGGTCTTTGAAGAAACGGGTAGTGGAAAAAATTGATTTCTAAATCTCTCCTCATGTCTCATAATGTCTTGCTCAGTAAAAGTAAAGGTCCCATGAATGTATTGTTAAGAACTGTGTTGTTTGTCAGGTCTTTTACTGAATGGTACATGATGGTACCATGGTAGTCTCAGATTTATTTCATATTTTAATAAACCTTTGATACATAGTCATTAATGTGCAAAATAAAATGCACAAATATATATTCAGAAACCTTCAACATTTTCTCACATCACAGTTTATTCATTTAGAAAATGTTAATAAAATATGACAAGAACTCAGAGTTAAACTATCAGAACAAATTCATCTTGATAATGTCAGATAAAAACAAAACAAAACAAAAAACGCTCAAGGTCAGGTCAAAGTGTCTGAATAATTAATTTATTATTATTAATTTTATGAATTATTAATTTTACTGGTAGTCCACTATATGAAGAATTTTTGGCCACTTTATTTTGCAATCCTCACTTACATAAATTAACTATAGTGTCCTGCACCCACTAGTAAAAAATGATATCTGGTGTCTGAATCATTTTTTGTTTGACACACACACACACACACACAATTTACATTTATTTATTTACATATATACACACTAAGTTGGGAATAATTAAGATATTAAAGGTCCCATGGCATGGCATTTTTCTATTATTTTATATGCTCTGTTTCAAGGGGCGTATCTGCTGCAAGACTTCAGTAAAAACACCCACTGTTGTGATTGGCTGACATCTTTGCATTTGAAATGAGTATCAGATCTTGTAGCGGACGGGGCGTGGTTTAACGAGGTCTACGAGCAGGCACGAGCCTGCTGCCAGAGAGACGGATGGACCTGAGTTCAGTTCACTTCTCATCAGTTCTCTCAGCACGTCTCAGTTCAGTGAACTGTTGTAGTTACTAGCATATACTTCAGGTTATTAGTTCTTTCTAGTCAGAGGGACTGTCACTCATGTCAGAAAGTTAGTAACTTTAGTAAATGATGGATCAGCGCTGACTCGAGACGTGAACCGTTTAGAACGATTTAGTCTGATTTGGTGAACTGGTTTGACCGGTTCACTAAAAAGAACCGGTTCAAAAGAACGTGGACCAGAGACGGAGCGATTGCTAACAAAGTTATTTATAGTAACTACTGAGTTATTAGATTAGATTAGATTCAACTTTATTGTCATTACACAAGTACAGGTACAAGGCAACAAAATGCAGTTTAGGTCTAACCAGAAGTGCAATAGCAGCAAGTGCAGGATATACAACGGTTGCATAAGTGCATGATATACAATGGATGAATAATTTCAGGACATGGATATGTATATATATATATATATATGGTTATTACTATAAACAGAATTTACAGCTGAAAATGTACAATGAATAAATATACAGATGGCTATTACTATAAACAGAATTTACAGGTGAATATTTACTATGAGTATAATATAATATACAGATGGCTATTACAATAAACAGAATTTTACAGATAGAGGTAATCAATATGTTAGGCTAATATGAGGAATATAGCAGTGGATTAAGGTAGTGCAATGAAGTATGGACAGAAGCTATCCGAAAAAAAAAGTGTAAAGTGCAGTGGAAGTGATTGCATATTACAGTTAGAAGTACGGTGCAAAATGCAAATGTAAACAGTTGGTACTGTGAATACAGTCGGCAGTGCAAATGAGCATAATCCAGTTAAGATATGGTAGTGCAAGATGCATAAGTAAACAGTTTTTCCAGTAGTGCAAATAACAAGTGAAGGCAGATGTGAGGTAGGAGAGTTGGCAGTATATGAGGGGAGTGGATCAGTTAGGGTTAGAGTTCAATAAAGAGACAGCTCTGGGGAAAAAACTGTTCTTTAGTCTGCTGGTCCTGGTCCGGAGGCACCTGAGACGCCTGCCGGAGGGCAGGAGAGAAAACAGTCTGTGGGCTGGGTGAGAGGAGTCCTTGAGGATGCTGCGAGCTCGATGTAGACAGCGTTTCCTCTGGATGTGCTTGATGGCAGGTAGTGGAGTACCTGTGATGCGCTGGGTAGTTTTCACCACCCGCTGCAGTGCCTTGCGCTCCGCAACAGAGCAGCTCCCATACCATACTGCGACACAGTTGGTCAGGATGCTTTCTATTGCGCAGCGGTAGAAGTTCACCAGGATAGCCGAGGAGAGCTGATTCTTTCTCAGTGTCCTCAGGAAGAAGAGGCGCTGGTGAGCCTTCTTGACCAGGCTGGAGGTGTTGGTTGTCCACGACATGTCCATATGAGAGTGCTGTTAGCGCAAGTTTCTTTTGTTTGTATCTGAGAGATCTGAATAAACACGAGTCCCAGTCAATCCGAGCCTGTCTTCGTCTTTATTACCAACTTTGTAACACATGTAATGTACCATTACAGGAGTTGAACGAGTTACGAGTAAGTGTTGATTATAGCATTATTTTTTTGATATTTTTGTCATCAATCAACAACCTGGTCAACTATGCAAAGGAGATATGTTGCACTGTGTGAGGCAAATGGTGGTCACACCAGATATTGACTGGTTCTTTGTGGTTTATTGTGGCCAGCCTAAGGCACACCTGTGCAATAATCGTGCTGTCTAATCAGCATCTTGATATGCCAGTCTTAGATCTTTGAGTTCAGCTCATGAAAAATGGGGGCAAAAACAAAAGTGTTGCGTTTATAATTTTGTTCAGTGTATATTAATGATCTATTAATGATCAATTAAAGTCTCGTATGCTCACAATGGCTGCATTCATTTGATTAAAATACAGTAAAAACTGTAATATTGTGATATATTATAAAAAATAACAACATTTTTTTTTTTAGATAAACAAATAAAATAAATAAATAAAAATATGTTAGAATGATTTCTGAAGAATCACGTGACACTGAAGACTTTAGCTTTGCCATCACAGGAATAAATTACATTTTATTTTATATATATTTTAAATAGAAAAGGGTTATTTTAAATCGTAATAATATTGCACAATATTATTGTATTTTTGATCAAATAAATGCAACCTTGGTGAACATAGAGACTTCTTTTAAAAACATTTAAAATTTTTAGACCCACTTTATATTAGGTGGTCTTAACTACTATTACTAACATTTAAATTAATCATTTAATACAATGAACTTATTGTGTACATACATGTTTTTACATTGTACTTACATTTAAAAAAATATGTAATTACAATATGTAATTAATTTCTGTAGTTACATTTATAATTACACTGTTGACACTTCCCTTACACCAAACCCTACCCTTAAACTTACCCATATCACCACACCTGTCCCTAACTTTATTCCGTATCTCACCTCAATATCAGCTAAAGTGTTTTGCAATACATTGTACTTCTTTTTTTTTATGTAAAGTAGTTAAGGCCACCAAATACAAAGTGGGACCAAAATCTTAATTATTCTAAATGTTTGACCGGTAGCGTTTATCTTTCAAAATACGTTTTCCTGTAGCTCAAACAGTAGAGTGTGGCGCTAGCAACGCTAAGGTCATGGGTTCGATTCCCAGGGAAAGCAATAACTGACAAAATGTAAAATGTGTACCTTGAATCCAATGTAAGTCGCTTTGGATAAAAGCGTCTGCCAAATGCATAAATGTAAATGTAAGAAATCTTTACATCACTTATATAAATATAAAATTACATTTTTACATCCTCCATATCAATATATTATGGCTTTACTGTAGTGGTGGAAAATATGGTAACAATGGTTTATTTTGTACAGGATTGTTTTAATGAGAACCGTTTAGTCATACAGGTGTTCCCTTTTCCATAATTACTTGTGTACCCTGTGGGATAGAGGTAGGGGTGGGATAGCCAACCGCAGCGACTGCAGGGGTGAAGAGGAAGAACAACAGTTTGGAAAACCTGTAAAACAAATTCCAGTTTTCCTGATTCCTGCTCAGGAGCGGTCCCAATATTGGCACTCCATCCGACCTTGCTCCCTGAGATTTCCTGCCTACTCCCAGCCCATCCGCTCCCTGGCATGATCTGACTGTTGCTCAGGCAGTGCCGGACAGGGAGAAAGCAGGGAAACAGCAGGATATTTATTTTCCATACGTCCAAAGCCCCCACCCTGCTCCCAAAGAAAGTGGCATCAGAGCCTATCACACGCTATTTAAAGATGACCCGAAGTGTGCAAGTGCATGTCTGAATGTGTGTTAGTGATGCTGGGAATGTTCACTGATAGCACTTCTGGAAAGTGCCACAGTCAGTATGGCACCACACACACTTCCTAGGGAACCTCTTCCTTTGGAGATGATAAATTTTTTTAGCGGGGGATGTTTCACCACAGGAAAACTATCTTTAAGTAAATATGTTTGTCTGACAACATCATGAAATTTTGTTTTAAGGGAAATCTATTTTCTACTTAACTCCTCTATAGCCTGATATGTGTTAATAGTTTTTTTTTTTTAAATCGAAAATCCCCAAATGCTGGTGCAGATTGTTTCCACCTAATTTAACCCCTGAGTTATAAGTATGTCTATTATAACGTATAATAAATAACAAATTCACGTCTAAATATGTTCAGCCCAATAAAGTTGTCCCTTCTACAGATAAGTTTATTAAATCATCCATTATCCACTCATTTCACTCCTAGGACTTTATTTTGTGTGACTTATTTTTCATCATTACCAGAATAAAATGAAACTTAAAACAAACAAAAAGCAAAAAAATAAAATTAATAAAACAAACTAAAATAAAAATAAATAAAATGAAATAAAATAAAACAAACCAAAAACAAACAAAGAAATACAAAAATTAAATAAATAAATAAATAAATAAATAAAAACAACCAAATCAACACCAAAAACAAAACAATACGCAACAAAACCAAAGCAAAGCAATACAATACAAAAAAAAAAAAAAAAACAAAGCAAAGAAATGCAAAACAAAACAAAACTCAAAGTTCATCATGTCTGTTTCATGGTTAGGGATGCCTTTGTAACATTCTTTTGAACACTGCATTCAATTAAAAAAAAAAGTTTGTAAACAATCTTAAAAATTAGCTTTTTGTACTCCCAAGTGTGAAATGGGAATGTCAGGGAAAACAGAATCTTTTGAAAGCAGTTATAGTGCTTTGAAGAGGCACCTCAGTGTGTGATGTTTAATGTGCGTGTCAATGTATGCGTGAGTGCTGTATGTGGACAGAGGAGGGAGTGAGAATGTAAGGATCTGACGGCAGTGAAGCAGAGAGCGGGCTTGGGGGGGGTTGTGTAGAGGTGGTTTTGACCCTTAGTATGCCCTCTCTGTGCCCCGCAGGAGAATCTGGACTCTGCTGCCTTTGGCACATGATGTGACAGAGTGAATACTGCACTCACACACAGAGACAAACATAGAGCAGAAGACTGGCTTGTAATCTGCCATGCTGGGCAACACGTCCACAAGTGTCGACATGAGAGAGTTGTTCAGAGGTATCAGCAGTTATGTAACACCCCATGAGAATGCGACCAATAGGTCTAAGAGAAAGACAGAGGAAAGAGAGAGACGGATGAAAGAGTGGGATGTTTCCAGCGGCTATAGCAAAGGAATGTTAAATATCTCTCTGTTATTACAATGACTTCCATGGGATATAAATCTCTAGATACGTGATGATTTTATGAATGATTTTTATTTTTATTTTTTATGGATCACATACATATCCCTATTTCCTGACTAAATGAATGAATGAATGTATCCATACATACATTTACACGAGGAACCAAGGTCAAAACAGACAAAACAAACAAACCAAAAAAAAAAAAACAACAACAATGTTTGAGCCAAAATTCTTGCTTTTTTGTAGGTGACATAATACTTATTTTCCACCATAATTTGCAAATAAATTCTTTAAAAATCAGACAATGTGATTTTCTGGATTTTTATTTCTCATTCTGTCTCTCATAGTTGAAGTGTACCTATGATGAAAATTACAGGCTTCTCACTTCACTTTAAACTGCCCTTTGTCAGGTTATATGTAAAATAAAATATTATGAAGTCATGGCCAAAACTAATTTTGTAACTGGCACATCAAGTTCCATTAGATACACCTATTAAAATACATACACATTTTATCTGCAATTCTGTTTAATGGCACATCATATCTTGCTTTGGAAATAAGTTCAAGAAATATTAATTAAAAACATTTAAAACATATATGGTTGCAAATGTTTATGGCTGTACACCTCTATAGGTCTTGTAAAGTTGCACTATTTATGTTTCTACCTCTGACCTCTAGCTCTGATGGTAAATGTGTAACATCATTCATCCTATAGATTGAATCCACTCTATTCTATTAGGATCACAGTAATGCAATAATTATTCAAATATTTATGTGAAATTTGGACAGACGATCCTTGTAAACTATGTTCTTCAGCTAATTTCCTGAGCAGAAACCTGGTTCTGGAAGAGTTGCTTGGCATTGGGAATTTGGACCAAGATCAAGAGAAACAAACATCACAACTCCAAAGGAAACCACTCAAAAACAGCATCTGGTAAGAATATTTAGCATAGCTTTACTCTTTCACTTTTATCTCTCTCTCTCTTCCTCCATAAATCTGGGTTCCTTCTGCTGTTAACACGCATGCAAACAAATCCATCTCTACTTCTTAGCAAAAACAAACATTTCTTTGATCATTCTGGACAAAGATTAATAAAAAACAGACACATTCGACTGATCCAGTGATTAGTTTTGTTTCGTTCATGGTTTATTTAGACAAATCTGCCTCTCGGAAGAGGTTGAAATGCAACGTTAATTAACAAATCTCATTTGTGCTTAAAGCTGCATCTTTTTCTCATCTGGATCTCATGGTACTAAGCAACCGAAAATGACAAAGCGCAGCCTAATTTTAGAAGATGCCAAACATATTTGGAATGTAATGTCTTGTACTTTTACATTCTCTAAGTACTGTACCACCGATAATTGTGTGACATCAGGATCAGGCACAGGACCTTTCCCAATCTTATCAAAAATCCCACCCTAGGAGTTCCTCCCTTTAAATAAACAAAACTCAGATATTAATAATACAACACAGCGTTTATATAACCAGAAAAACATAGGACTGGTCAACTGACGTCAGCCTGTTGGTTTTATAACGTCTGACAGGACATCCTGCAGGTGTGGGTGGCTTACCTGGACTCCCGTCCTCTCCACAGGGGCCTTAGATTCACCCACCCCATCCGCTGCGTGCCTCAACCAGGTCAAACCGCTGTCAGCAGTGGGTGGTTCACCATAGACCTCCAGTGTTGGAAGTCTGGATCCAGTCTGCCAATTCAAAGACAACAGGTATGAGATCAAACTCTTTGAGGTGCTTTTTAACTATTTTGTGTTCAGTAGAAGAAAGAAAGTACAGTGTGAGTGAATGATGACAGAATATTAATTTTCATCAACTATACCTCTAAGTTTTAAACCCACATCCCAGGTAAACAAGCATGCTTGGTGTCGAGAAAGGGTCTGTATTGTCATTTGAATCTCCAAACGTCTGAAACAACATTGTACATATTGCAGCTTACAGAAAAACTTACTCTAGTGCAGTATTTCATCCTCTTAAACTGTACCTCCCACCTCAGTTATAGTGCCATTGGGACAGGCTCTTCTTTACTACTCAAGCAGGATTTGAACTCATGCTGTTATGGAATGAGGCACAAGGCAGAACCAAAAGCTGTGAGGTCTGTGAAAACTTAGAGTACAGGTATATGCAGGTCACAACAGTCTAAAACAGAATTTACCAACATTACTGCTACTGTAGAAGTGCTATAGTGTCTGGATAAATAATTGTTCTCTCAGCTTTCCTCATTGACGTTACAATGAATTAAAGGGATAGTTCACCCAAAATGAAATTGCTGTCATCATTTACTCTCCCTCGTGTAATTCCAAACCCCTATGACTTAATTTCTTCTGTGAAACACAAAAGGAGAAATTTAGCAGATTGTAATGGGTGCTCTTTTCCATACAGTGAATGAAAGCAGATGCTGGCTGTTTGACTCCAAAATAAATGATGAAAAATCACCTTAAACCTGCCAAAAGTAGTCCAAACTAATTGCGTGAAATTCATGGAAAGGTTCCATGAATGTAAAAGGTTCTTCATGGAACCATCAATGAGAACCTTTATTTTTTTTTGGAGTGTAAACATCTCATTTAATGTAATTTTACTGTAAAATACTGTCTAATTTGTGTTTTTTTGTCTCGGTTACTGATGTAATTTTCCCTGATAGGGAATTGAGACGTTATGTCGAAGACTGACAAGTGGGTTTTCACTTGGGAGCCCCAATTACCTGAGTTTCAGAAAAATGGCCATTAGAACTGGCAAGTGGAATTTGCATGATAAACCACTCCCCTGTACATATACAGTAAGATGGCGACACACATCCACTTATTAGGTTTATGCTGAGCAGCCAAGACAGGGTCCTGGCCATTCAGCGGGGTGGTTCGGGCTTGTGGCAGGAGGGACATAACGTCTCAGTTTCCCCCATCAGGAAACGAGGGTTACATCAGTAACCAAGATCTGTTAGTCACTATGACATTATGTCAACTGACAAATGTGGTCCCTATGGATAGAGCCACAACCACTGAACTGTGTTACAAGTGTTGGAGATGCAGCTGTAGCATGCTCTTTTGGCATCTGCTCTCGTTAAATCATAACCTACCCAGTGTCACGGAGTCAACAACGCCCTCAGCACCAGACCTCCCCACTCCACTCACTCGTTCTAGCTCTCCCAAATTCTAATTGCTAAAACCTGCTGCATTCATCAAAGATCACGTTTATAAGCCCACATTCTGCCTTCACGCTTTGTCTGGACTCGTTGGTCTCTATCCGCCAACTACTTACCTGGACTCCTTACTTTTTACTGACTACGTCGATACTATCCTCTGTCTTCAGTCTTCCATCTTCAGCCTATGATCTTCAGGCTTCAGTCAGCCATTGTTCTTCTGCCCATCCTGCTCCTGCACCATTCACTTCCTTGAAGTAAAGAACTCATTTACCTCTCTGCTAAAGTTATTTCACCAGTTTGTTGAATTTATGATTCTCACCAGTGCCATTCCTGTTCATGTCCGATTTCTGTCAACAAACATCCTCTACTGTCATTCCCGTGTCTTCTCTTTGGTTTGCTGACAGAACACCAGACTGCAAAAGAAGGAGATATGGAACCAGGAGCCTCCTATAATCCCACTCCTGAGCTGGTGCAGACGCTCCGTCAGACACTCCAACTCTTCCTCGCCAGAGGCCAAAGGCCAAACCAGCCCAGGCACTCATTGACTCCGGATCAGCGGGCAACTTAATTTCCAGGGACCTCCTCCGCAAACTCCATCTCGGGAGGAACCACAGCCCGCAGGTCCAAAAAATTCACTCCATCCTGGGAAAACCGCTGGGCCGAGGTGTGATAATCCAATGCTCACCTGCCGTCACCCTTTGCGTTGGCTGCATGCACAAGATCACATTTATGGTGTTGGAGCAGAACGCCATGTAGGAGTACATCAGAGAAGCTCTCCATCAAGGGTTTATTCATCCATTTATTCAACCACCCCTTCCACTTCCAGTTGTTACTTTGTTGCCAAGATGGATGGAGGCTTGCAGTCCTGCATAGATTACCATGTCCTCAATTATCTGGTACCTGCTGCCCTGGAACACGAGGCTGGGAATGCAAAAAGCATTTTAAAAGGGCATTGTTGAAAGATGGCAAGCTTATTTTGGTGTTGGCCTTGTGACGACAGCCAGGGTTGTTGTCATCTTACAGGCCTAGGACGGGGGACGCGGACGGTTCCTCCAGGTGGCAGCACTCTATGTGCAAAAGTGCACAGCAATTGCACACTCCACCTGGGAAATTTCCACGTACCCCCTGGTGGCCCCACCATCAAGTGTGGTGAGAGAGGAGGAGACTGTGAAGCTACTTTGGGCAGTAAAAGGTGCCTTCCTCAACTTCTGAACCTCCTTGTGCACTTCCGGGACAAAAGGCACTGAGGCGTGGAAGGTAACAACTGAGGGGACTCTACACTTCACAACCAAGGAGAATCGAGACTGCAGTGTTGACATAGTAATGTTCTCGCAAAAAGGAACCATCCACAAATGTTGTCTCAGCATGCTCGTGGTCCAGACATGTAAGACAGTGATCGTTATCATCAGATGAGGACAGGAAACAGCCACATCCAGAAACACACGTATGGAAAGGTATCTTTAAAATTATGCTTGTCGCCCATTTTGCTCTTTAAACGGGGGTCTAATGCTATTTCATGCATTCTGACTTATTTACACTGTTAAAGAGTTGGATTCTCATGCTAAACATGACTAAAATTTAAAAAAATGAGTTGGAGGTATGATGGAGTATTTCTGTGCCAAATACATCCCTTCAGGATTTGAACAAGTTTCGGAAAGTTTTTTTTCCAAATATTTGCCCTGTATGACATCATAAAGGGCATAATTGCTTTCTTTTTACTGAAGCGCCCAGGGGGGAAACACGGCAGTTAACTGTGCAAGACACAGGCGAAACACCTCTGAATGCACCATATACACCAGCAAGAGGCTTCCAACTTCTTTTGAGGCAGACTGGAAAGAGTGATCACTCATAGAGACAATCACTCGGCTCCAAAGCAAAAATCTAATGAGTGGATGCCTGCCGCCATTTGTCGACATAACGTCATAGTTACTGATAGATAGGAAATACCATACCATTTATTTTACGGTGAATTCCTGGCTGCCAGCTTTTTACCATACATTTAACAGGCTATAATAGCTTGCGAAGAGACTGAGATATTAGAAAATAATGACAATATGGACAATGTATACCCATCTTTCATGTTCCACTGAAAATAGAAAGTCATACATGTTTTGAACAACATGAGGATAAGAAAATTAATTTCTGGAGGAACTAAAACATTATTGAATCGAACATCTTACTTTAGATTTCAAGACTATAATTATGTATACGCCATTTTCACCAAATTGTTGGGAAATCAAATTAATTATGTTGGCTTGGTTTTGATAAAGCATCACAGAGGGCTGACATCTGTAAGTACTGGCCTCATAAAATATGTGGGAGTAAAGACACCTTTATCTCCTTCGGTTATAAACACATTGACACATCCGATCTTTCTTTTGATTTACATGTAACAGTGGAGGGTTTTGTAAGCAGGACCATTCTTTTCTCTGAATTCCCTGTGTGCCCTGATAATCCAAACACAAAACTTCTTTACAGGACCAGCCAACTCCTGTCTGATTCACATGACTCACACTGCATGGATCCAATCAGATCTCAGAGGCTCTGGGAGGATGTTGTTCGCCACATCTGTCCCACTTATGCTCTGAATATCAACACACATTTATGCAAGAAAGAAAGAAAACCTGTACTATGACATTGTAACATAATCATTACCATCCAGACTGACACCTCTCTGAAGGACCTCTTAGAGAGCATGACAACACATGACAGCACAAGCTCCCATCAGAAGTGGTTACATCTGAAGAATTACTCTCGTTCAGATGAGTGTTTCTTCAACTATAGCCACTTTTGGCCCTGTGGATTTTTATCACGGCTCACTTGTCAGCTCAAGCTCTTCATGCACACTGGGCTCGTGTCAGGAGGCGGAGCTCTCTCTGGACGCTGGTCAGTGGCTGGAGCCCTCTCTGGACGCTGGGCAGTGGCTGGAGCCGTCTCTGGACGCTGGGCAGTGGCTGGAGCCGTCTCTGGACGCTGGTCAGGGGCTGGAGCCGTCTCTGGACGCTGGGCAGTGGCTGGAGCCGTCTCTGGACGCTGGTCTGGGGCTTGAGCCGTCTCTGGACGCTGGTCAGGGGCTGGAGCCGTCTCTGGACGCTGGTCAGGGGCTGGAGCCGTCTCTGGACGCTGGTCAGGGGCTGGAGCCGTCTCTGGGCGCTGGTCAGGGGCTGGAGCCGTCTCTGGGCGCTGGTCAGGGGCTGGAGCCGTCTCTGGACGCTGGTCAGGGGCTGGAGCCGTCTCTGGGCGCTGGTCAGGGGCTGGAGCCGTCTCTGGACGCTGGTCAGGGGCTGGAGCCGTCTCTGGACGCTGGTCAGGGGCTGGAGCCGTCTCTGGACGCTGGTCAGGGGCTGGAGCCGTCTCTGGCTGGACTGTGTTGCCGACTGGTGGCTCTGACTGGACTGTTATGGCAAGTGATGTAAGCACTGGGGTTGTCAACATTAGAGTGGGCACAGATGGAAAGTGCTGACCAAGCTCCATGACCATCGGAGCTTGTCTCACATAGCCCACTCCCAAAAAATGTTTAAGTGAAGCTTCCCCTTCTGCCACTCCCATGATGAACGGGGACCCGCTTAACCACAATGCATAATCAAGAAAGTCACTGAAAGAACTTCGAGGAGCATCATGAATTAATAGGACCCACTTTATATTAGGTGGCCTTAACTACTATGTACTAACATTTTTATTAATCATTTGATACAATGCACTTATTGTGTACATACATGTTTTTACATTGTACTTACATTTAAAAAAATACCTGCATGTAATTACATCTGTAATTAATTTCTGTAGATACGTTTGTAATTACACAGTTGACACTTCCCTTACACCTAACCCTACCCTTAAACTTACCCATACCACCACACCTGTCCCTAACTGTACCCGTATCCCACCTCAATATCAGCAAAAGTGCTTTGCAATACAATTTGAACACAGTAAGTACATTGTACTTATTTTTTGATGTAAGTACATAGTAGTTAAGGCCACCTAATATAAAGTGGGGCCAATTAGGGACGTCCTTGAGAAGAGGGTTAAGCCCATAACAGAAAAAGTAAATGAGAGCACAGTCTGGTAAATCAGAAGCATTAGCAATGACCAGGAACTGCTGAAAGTGTTCTTCAAGTGTGAGGTTACCTTGGCGCATACAGACTAGTTCAACTGCTGAATCCATATTGGCGAAGTCTTTTGTTACGAACTGCTCTGAGACTGAAGGTTAAGGATCCAAATGCAGTTTTATTAAAGGATAATCCACTATCGTAGTCAAGAAACTGGCAAAAGGTCATACACAGGTAGGCAGTCCAATCAGGCAAGCAGAACATGGGACAGAGGCAAAAGGGTAGTGATGGGACATCTGAAGCGAGGCTCCGGAGCTTGTGTCGAGCAAAAAGGGGCGTTCCAGATGAAGCCCCGATTCGAGGCTTGTATCGTTTCCGTGAAAATCACGTGACGATGACAAACGAGGCCTCGGTTTCTGTTGAATACGTCATTGCTTCATTCGGAGTATCGCTTCCGGATGAAAGTGGTTCGAAATCTCGCGCCTCTTGTGGGGTTTGCAGTAGGCGTTTGCATTGGTGTTGGTTGTACGTAGTAGCGAGTAGCGTGTTTGTAGTAGCATAGTTATCATTATATATCATAGCTTGTATTATATATTATATTACATTATACTTAGTTTAGTAGATTATTAGAGTAAATTATACATAGTTCAGTAGATTATTAGAGTAAATTAGCCCATATCTAGTTGTAATACCTATAATACGTAATTTTATATATATATATATATATATATATATATATATATATATATATATATATATATATATATATATATATATATATATATATATATATATATATATATATAATATTATTATTATTATTATTATTATTATATATCCAAATTTATACAAGCTGGCACTGACGTTCTTATGTTGTCCAGCATCATCGGTGCCCTGTGAAAGGGTGTTTTCTAAAGGCCAATTTATACTTCTGCGTCGAGTGCACGCAGAGGGTACGGCGTACCCTACGCATAGACGCGTTGGTTACGCCGTACCCTACGCCGTAGCCTGACGCGCACCTCTCCAAAAATGTAACAACGCGTCAATTCTACGCGGACCGCAAGCGCTGTGATTGGTCTGCCAGAACCCTTCCCTCAGGTCAATAAATAAATAAAAAATCTGCGATAGGAGTGTGTGTGTGTGTCCAGAAATTGGATGATAGTTCCTTACGTCTGCTATAACACAATATTTTGCAGTCCAGCGATTCTTAATGGTAGTAAATAAATACATAGATCCGCTGAGTATAGTTTATTTATTTTCTCATTAAAACCGAAGATGTTAATCAGTAATTGTATATCAAGAACAGGGACACATTAGGGTATATTTCGTGAATGAAGTCTCCGCAACAGCAATCGATTGCTCGAGCTACCGCTGCTGAAAACAGCGCCACGAGCTCCGCATGATTTCACAAACACATTCCAGCGCCAGATCGCCTTATTTAACTTTACTAATCAACTAGAGATGCTTAATTTGTATTAGATACAACAACTCAAGCTGCAAGAAAAGCCGTTCTCTCACTGCTGCTGATACTCCGACATGAATGTACAGATGCTACACAACAAGCAGCTTCTTCTTCGGCTGTTCTCTTGATTACACCAACATGCCCGAGGACACTGCCTACTAGCGTCTGCATGTGTAACTGCACATTGACGCAGACAACAGCGCAGAAGTATAAATGCTCACGACGGCGTCGGCTACGCGCGTAGCCTACGGCGTACACTACGGCGTACACTCGACGCAGAAGTATAAATTGGCCTTTAGGCTGGAGAGGTGGTTTCCAAAAAGAGAAACCGTCTCAGTCCAAATACTGTTAAACAATTGTTGTTTCTAAATAAAAACCAGTAAACACTTTTCCCATCCCTGTTGCAGTTTGCTGTTCCACAATTCCAGTCCCATAAGCACTGCACTATTGCACTCCCAGTTCCATAAGCACTGCAATATTGCACTCCCAGTTCCATAAGCACTGCAATATTGCACTCCTAATCCCATAAGCACTATATTGCACTCCCAATCAGCACTGCACTCACAATAATTTCTTTACAATCATTTGGGGCATTCACTGTCAGCACTAACCCAAATAACTACTGAATAGTTGAACACAAAGTTGTGTGTTTGTGTGAGTTGTGTGTGCATAGGTTGATACAAGCAGAGTAAAATACTTTATTTAATACACAGGCAATAGAAAAATGGGGTGCCCACACTATGACAATTTGGTTGCTCAGGATGAATAGATTTATGTGCAATACATTGCTTTGCACAGCAGGTGTCACTAGGGAGCACACTGTTTCATGAGGCTTCGGGTAAATGAACCTTTTGGTGAACCAATGGGCTGGAAAGCCTCAGTGGTTCAGAAAGCCTCATTTGGCCATCACTACAAAAGGGTAATCCACGGAATAGGCAAGTAATTCAAAACCAAGAGACAAGAAACCAGGGAAACACTCAGCAATGCAGTGATACAACTAACATTTCTGTGAACATGGTTTATATAGGCTGGGGTAATGAGGTGATGAGACACAGGTGCAAACAATGATGATGAGTCCGGGCAAAGGATTATGGGTAATGTAGTTTGTGATGGAGTGAGGTGGAGTGCCCTCAGGTGGTAATCAGGGGCACTCTCACTGGTGATTGTGACAGCTTTCTCCTTAATAACCAAGGACAATCTGTAAAAACTTTTAAGGCAGAATGTTTTTTTGGGTTGTCATCAATGAAATGGTTTATGTGTATTTTAAAACTTTGACTTTAGATTTTCAAATTTTAAAAAGGTAATAATTCATATTTTTATGGTGGATTTTCATAGCGTAAGATATAAAATGTAGGTAAAATGAAGACAAAAAAATAAATAAATAGAAAATCCTAAAAATCAGCTGTCACAGATTCAACCAGCATACGTACTACCGGCACATCCGGGAACTTAACTGTCAATTTCGTCACCGCCCCTTTTTAGGGGAACATAAACTAGGCTTCCCATACACTTCAATACAAATTTTGTGAATAACTTAAGAAATCACTAAGATTAAACATGTCAAGTAATTATATGTCCAGCCTTCCTGCCAAGAGCGTGAAAGATACATCCACAAACTTAATTTGGTCAGTTTAAAAAACATGGAACATTCTCCCAGTGTCAAATTGGTGAAACAAGTGAATGATTTTACTTTGTTTTTGAAAGTAAACATCTTTAAATGTATATATTATGTCTTTATATTTAGAGTACTGAGTGCACTTTTCTATCCAGCCATACAACTAGCCTGACTTAGCTTCCGATATAGCATCATCCGTAGGCTACTTCATGATTCAAAAACGAAGTAAAATCATTCACTGACTTACCTGGTGACTCGATGAGGTATGAGTAAATGTCCGGGTAAGACACTTCTGGCCACTGGGTGGGGTTGTAACACCAATTTGCCGCTAGGAGAATGAAGGGACATGTTTTTTTAAATTGACCAAATTAAGTGTGTGGATGTATATTTCACGCTCTTTGGCAGGCAGGCTGAACATATAATTACTTGACATGTTTAATCTTAGGGTGCTTTCACACTAGCACTTTTGGTGCGCACCCGGGTTCGATTGACGTCAGAGTTCGGTTCGTTTGGATAATGTGAAAGCTGTCTTCCAAACTCGGGTGCGCACCTGCGAGCAGTACCCGAGTCCGCTTAAAATGGGTGGTCTGGGGTACGGTTTGTGTGATCTCCGGTACGGTTCGCTGCTGATGTGAACGGAATCATACTAAATCGCAGAAGTGAACCGCTATTAATGACATATGATTTGATAAAAATGTGTGTTTGTGTGTGTTTCACTCATTTTCCTGGCAAGCTTAAGTGACTGACGTACTGCAAGCTGAGAGCTGTAAATCTCATTTCTGCTCACCTTCAGCGTTCTTTAGAGCATTTGCAGTACATTCGCGACAGATAGATGCAAGTGTCATTATGTACTGAAGCTTTAGAAACAAAACCAACGGTTCAAAAACAAAAATATAAAGTGAGGGGAGCAACGCTATGCATTTCGCCGCCTGCACGCTTGCTCTCGTTACTAAGCAACCGGATAAACAGCTGCTGTTTTGATGACAGAAATGAATCCCGGTTCAGACCCAAATAATATATTATATGAACACAGTCCAGCGGGAGCAGGGGGAGTGGGGAGCAATCGAACTCGGGTTCGGTCCAAGTAATCGAACAAAGTGTGAAAGCACCCTTAGTGATTTCTTAAGTCATTAATGCTTGCCGGCTGTGTACAGATGTTGTTTTGTGCCGCTATTTTGTATTAAAGTTTATGGGAAGTCTAGTTTATTTTCCCCTAAAAAGGGGCGGAGACGAAATTGAAAGTTAAGTCCCCGGATGTGCTGGTAGTACATATGCCATCAGCACCAGGTTCTTCAGCTCCCCCCACTCGTTCACAATCACCAGAGTTTTAACCGGCCACACCTGTCACATTCTCATTAGGAACCCCTTTATAAGCACACAGTTGTCACTCACCTGTTGTCCGGTCTTGTCAGTGTGCACTTGCCTCCGTCATCTTCCTCAAACCATTGATCCTTACGTCTGCTTATCATCTGTGTGCCCCACAATTGATCCTGTAAAGAAAAAAGACTCTTCAGTTCCCTTTCAGTCGGTCACGTTCGACGTACGTCGGACGTCACCGACGAATTGGGATCACTTCAGGGAGCCCCTATCAGCTTCGAGATATAGAGAACAGGCCAATGGGCCATTGGCGTGCGAGATTTGCATCTCGCCCTCCGCCCCGCGGGTATAAACAGGAAGCGAGAGCGAATGCACACTATCATTCACTTCAGAGCCGAACAGCGTTGATGAAGCAAGACTGCTTTTCTAAAAGAGAGCCTATCTACAAGAGACATGCTCCAGAGAACGAGAAGGACGCTTTGTGTTGGCAAAAAGGCACAATCAGCGCGATTGTGTGCTTAACGCTCATCAATGCATCAGCATAACAAACTGCTGTTCTCACAGCAACTGTCGGTTTGGTGAGGGCGTTTGTTTCAGTGAGTGCAGACACAGGACTGCAATTACCTCCTGTGTGCTGCCGCGGTCTTCCCCTGGGTGCTTCAGCACTGTTGAAAGAGCGTTTCCTCACAAAAGAGCAACACGGGTGTGACACTGTGTCTTTTTCAAGACGTCATTCCACTCGTGTGTTTCTAGATGCGGTTGTTTCCTGTCCTGACGGCCACGATCCCTCTCGCATAAACATGTTGAGACTGTGTTTGTGGGTGATCCATGTTCTCTCAGGGGAACGGGATCATGTCGATGCACTATTCATCTCGCCTTTCGCGTGAGGGTTTGAGTGTTCAGCGCGCCGTGTGCTGTCTAGCTACCGGGTGACAGCGCGGGTTGCCACGGCAAGTGTGTGACGCTACAAAGCCTCCCACTCTCATTCCCCTCTTCTCAGCGGTGCGTGGACAACAGTGCGTGGCGCTATGCCTCGCCGCTCTTGTTCCCCGCTGAGGAAGGAGGTGAGGCAGACCGTGTGCAACGCCATAAAGCCTTGCCACACTCAGCCCCTCCTTCATTTGGAGAGCGCGCTTGGCAGTGTACAACGCTCCCATGCCTTGTCAGCCTCTGGTGCCTCTCCAAATCGCACACAAGCGGCCTTCCCACACTCGCATACCCCCTCAGCGGAAGCAGGTAGTGTTGCACAGCACACTCAGACCCCACTCCGGACCGCCCCCATGCCGTCCGAGTCGGATCCCAAGTCGGTGGCTCCTCCGTACCATCAGACTCAGCTATGCGATTCAGTTCGCCTGGCGTCCCCCCAAGTTCAGGGGCGTTCACTTCACGACAGTAGTGAAGGAGGGCGCCCCCGTGCTCCGGGTGGAAATCGCAGTCCTACTGGCGAAGGATACGGTAGAGCCGGTCCCTCCAGCCGATATGAGGTCCGGGTTCTACAGCCCGTACTTCATTGTTCCCAAGAAAGGCGGCGGGTTACGGCCGATCTTCACAGGCTGCCGTTCAGAATGCTAACGCAGAAACGCATCTTCAGGTGCATCTGTCCCCAAGATTGGTTTGCAGTGATCGACCTGAAGGACGCGTACTTTCATGTCTCGATTCTCCCTCGACACAGGCCATTTCTGCGCTTCGGGTTCGGGGGATGGGCATATCAGTACCGTGTCTTACCCTTCGGCCTGTCCCTGTCGCCCCGTGCCATTGCTCCCATGAGAGAGCGTGGTGTTCGCATTCTCAACTATCTCGACGACTGGCTGATCCTTGCCCAGTCGCGGGAGCAGTTGTGCGAACACAGGGACATGGTGCTCAGTCACCTCAGCCAGTTGGGGCTTCGGGTCAACTGGGAGAAGAGCAAACTCTGTCCCACACAGAGGATCTCTTTTCTCGGTATGGAGATAGACTTGGTGGTTACACTTTATTTCGATAGTCCACTTTAAACATTCTACTAACTATAAGTAACTTTGCAACTACATGTCAACTAACTGTCATTAGAGTATTAGTTTACTGTAAGTAGACTGGTAGGTTATGGTTAGGTGTTAGGGTTCGGGTTAGTAGAATAAGTTGAATTGTTGTTGCCAAGTTACTTATAGTCAGTAGAATGTATGTTGGGGGACCAACAAAATAAAGTTTTAGTAAATATTAATCAGACAGTCTACAAATACTCTAATGACAGTTAGTTGACATGTAGTTGCAAAGTTACTTATAGTTAGTAGAATGTCTAAAGTGGACTATCAAAATAAAGTGTTACCGACTTGGTCGCCATGACAGCGCGCCTCACCAAGGAGCGCGTCCAGTCAGTGTTGAACTGCTTGAATTCGTTCAAAGGCAGGACAGCGGCACCACTGAAACACTTTCAGAGGCTCCTGGGGCATATGGCATCCGCAGTAACGCTGCTCGGATTGCTTCATATGAGACCGCTTCAACGCTGGCTACACGACCGAGTCCCGAGATGGGCGTGGCACAGCGGACCCTCTGCGTCCAAGTGACTCCGAGGTGCCGCCAAACCTTCAGCCCATGGTCGGACCCTTCATTTCTACGGGCGGGAATTGCCCTAGATCAAGTGTCCAGGCATGCTGTTGTCTCCACGGATGCCTCATCCACCGGCTGGGGTGCCACGTACAACGGGCTTGCAGTTTCGGGTCTGTGGACGGGGCCTCAACTGCAATGGCATATCAATTGCCTCGAGTTGTTAGCAGTTCATCTTGCACTCAGCTGCTTTAAAGTACCGCTCAGAGGCAAGCACGTTTTGGTCCGTACGGACAACACTGCGGCCGTTGCGTACATCAACAAACAGGGTGGTCTATGCTCCCGTCGCATGTCACAACTCGCCCGCCATCTCCTCTTATGGAGTCAGAAGCATCTGAGGTCGCTTCGTGCCATTCACATTCCGGGCCTGCTCAATCGTGCAGCCGACGAGCTCTCACGACAACCAGTGCTCCCGGGAGAGTGGAGACTCCATCCCCAGGTGGTCCAGCTGATATGGAGTCGCTTCGGGTCCGCACAGGTAGACCTGTTTGCAGCCCCGGACACGACCCATTGCCAGTGGTTCTATTCCCTGACCGAGGGGACCCTCGGCTCGGATGCCCTGGCACACAGCTGGCCCCGGGGCCTACGCAAATATGCGTTTCCCCCCAGTGAGCCTTTTTGCACAGACACTGTGCACGGTCAGGGAGGACGAGGAGCAAGTCCTGTTGGTCGCTCCGTATTGGCCCAACCGGACATGGTTCCCAGAACTAGTGCTCCACGTGACAGCACCTCCTGGGCCCATTCCTCTGAGGAAGGACCTCCTGACTCAGAGACGCGGCACCCTTGGCACCCGCGTCCGGACCTCTGGAAACTCCATGTTTGGTCCCTGGACGGGACGCGGAGGTTCTAGGTAACCTACAGCAAGCGGTAGTTGACACCATCACTTCCGCCAGAGCCCCCTCTACGAGGCGCCTCTATGCGTTGAAGTGGAACCTGTTCGTCGATTGGTGCTCTTCTTGCCGAGAAGACCCCCGAAGGTGTTCGATCGGTTCCGTGCTTTCCTTCCTACAAGATTGGTTGGAGCGAAGGCTGTCTCCCTCCACCCTCAAAGTCTATGTTGCCACTATTGCCGCTAATCATGATCTAGTAGATGGAAAGTCCTTAGGTAAGCACAGTCTGATCGTTAGGTTCCTGAGGGGGCCAAGGTGGATTTAGTCTCCTCGCCCCCCTCAGGAACCTAACGATCAGACTGTGCTTACCTAAGGACTCCCTCTATACCCTCTTGGTACTTGTCTTTGGTGCTAACCGCACTGCAGAGAGCGCCCTTTGAGCCTTTGCAGTCAGCAGAGTTAAAAGTTCTGTCATTGAAGACAGTTCTCCTAACTGCATTGGCCTCCATCAAGAGGGTAGGGGACCTGCAGGCATTTTCGGTCAACGAATCGTGCCTGGAATTCTGGCCTGGTAACTCTCATGTGATCATGAGACCCCGGCCTGGATATGTGCCCAAGGTTCCCATTACTCCCTTCCGGGACCAAGTGGTGAGCCTGCAAGCGCTGCCTTCGGAGGAGGCAGACCCAGTCCTAGCTGTCCCGTCTCTGTCCCGTCTGTGCTCTCTGGACTTACGTGGACAGAACGCAAAGCTTCAGGACCTCAGAGCAGCTCTTCATCTGTTACGGAGGACAGCAGAAGGGAAAGGCTGTCTCCAAACAGAGGATGGCCCACTGGATAGTGGATGCCATCGTCTTGGCATATGAATCCCAAGACGTGCCCTGCCCGCTCGGGTTAAGAGCTCACTCCACCAGGGGTGTTGCTTCTTCCTGGGCGCTGGCTTGCGGTGCCTCGCTGACAGATATTTGCAGAGCTGCGGGCTGGGCGACACCTAACACGTTCGCTAGATTCTATAGCCTTCGTGTAGAGCCGGTTTCTTCCTGTGTGCTCACTTCCCATAGTCAGTAACACCGGAGTGCCCGTTCTTGTGTCGGCTTGCTGCGGCATTCCCCTCCTTAGGGACCGGATGCATGCGCTAACTGCTCCAGTTGAGTTCCCCAGAACGCAAACCCTGTTGAGTCCTCTGTTACCCGCGGCAGTCAGATGTGGTGGCGCGTCCGACGCCAGGTCTAACACTCGTATGCATTGGTGGAACGGGTGTTAGGCTGGGTTCCATATGTTGTGACCCCCACGGCGGTCCCATGTGTGTATTCTTCCACGGTACGGCTCCCTACGGCGAGCCCGTGTCTTTCCCTCGGCAGAGTCCGCTCTGCCGTCTCAGGGAGGTGTTGTTCCCCACCTTTAATTGGCCGGGGCCACCCCTGGGACTTCTGTATGTTGTGCTGCCCACGGCCAGCCCATACGTGTAATCTCCACATGGTAACTCCCTCTGGGCATGATGTGGCTTCTGCAGCGGCCTGCACGGGCACGCTTTCCCAGCGTTATCCAATAAAATCAGCTGAACGGGTCTTGCGGAACAGCAGCTTTTTTGACTCTCCCTGCATGATTTTCCCCTCCCGCTAACAGACGGGGTCTGAGGGACTCATCGCTGGCCGCTGGAAGTGGTAGTAACTGTTGCGTTTTCCAAAGGGATCCCAATTCGTCGGTGACGTCCAACGTACGTCGAACGTGACAGACTGAAAGGGAACGTCTCGGTTACGTATGGTAACCCTCGTTCCCTGAAGGAGGGAACGGAGACGTACGTGCCGTCGCCACAGTTGCTGTACCATCACTGCATGGCCGAGTCACTAAGTTCGGCTCCTCAGTGAAAAACAGCGTGCATTCGCTCTCGCTTCCTGTTTATACCCGCGGGGCGTTGTGCGAGATGCAAATCTGTCTGACGTACGTCTCCGTTACCTCCTTCAGGGAACGAGATGCAAATCCGTCTGACGTACGTCTCCGTTACCTCCTTCAGGGAACGAGAGTTACCATACGTAACCGAGACGTAAAGTGTCTAATAATGCTTATGCAATTCACTTTCCTGCTTGGCTATCTGAAAGATCTAACCACTCTGTGAATTAATCTCCTGTTCAGTTGATCTACATGTCTCATCTCCTGATTTATGACAGCAGTAAATATACATAACGGCGAAAAAAGATTGTTTTAATGCAGTTTTAATGCAGCCTTCATATAACAAAGGGGGAAACACTTTCAAATCTGTTTAAAGTATTCATATTAAGTGTTGTTACTATTACTGTAAAACTAAAAATATTTAAATTGTAACTGAAATAAAGATAAAATCAAATATAAATATAAGATAAAAAGCTTCAAATGAAAAATTTAAATATTGCAACTAACTGAAATCAGTAATAAAATGACTAAGACTAAAACTGAAATAAAAAGAAATAAAAGCTATAAAGAAATATAAAAAAATACAAATTTACTTAAACTTAAACTAAAACAAAAACCGAACCTATAAAAACGAATTAAAAATACATGCATTGATTACTCAATCTTTTCATGTTGATTTAGAAAAAGTTTGAAAGTATACTTTCAAATTTTAATCTCACTGCATGTTGATGTCAGACGTTCTGTGAACAACCTGGTCTCACAGAATTCCGTGAAATGAACACGGGCCCCTTAAAACAAAATCCGTGGCAGTTTCACGGAATCGCCGAAAATTCCGTGATGGGTCCACGGAAGTGATTCCTATGCAAGTCAATGACAGTAAAAAGCAGACATGATTTTATGAATATTTATAGGCTACTTTTATATTTTGGAGCAACTAACTCCACTCCTACCCTAAACCTACCCACTTCTCAACAATATAAAACACATAACAGGCAAATACAAGTACAGTCACAGGTATTTATTGCAAAAACTGACCAAAAACAGCATAAAAGTATCAACTCATGTTGCATTCCAAGTCTTCTGAAGTCACTCGATGTCTTCATGTAAAGAACAGAGTTGATTTTAATGTTTTAATTGCTAAAATGATGATCCCGCCGCGCCGTGAGCACACTCATTCATATCCCATTCAAATAATACACTTGACTCTTTAGCGTGACGCAATCTGTCACGAGACACACGAGAGCCAATGGCATTTTACAATCAAAGCCGACGTAATGACGCAATTGGTCACGAGACATACGACAGCCAATGCTGTCAAAGCTGACGTAACGTTTTTTCCGGCGGTAAAATTTGAAATGTGTTTAGGATCTTTGGCGGATGGACTCGACGCTGCTGATCGCTTTTGAGGATTTTCTTCACACAAATCAATCGTTTGGCCTCGGAACACTTGGAATATTTGTACTTTTTGAATAAATTGTGCCTGCAGTCGTATCTGCCTGTTATATCCTGTTTTTTTTTATAATACACAAATGGTTAGGTTTAGGGAAGGGATTGGGTTACGTGTTCAAAACGTGTCTAAATACTGTAAATAAATAAAAAATGAAAATAATTATAAATAAAATTATGCTGGCTAATTAAATCGAGAATCACACTCCATGTCATAATGGCAAAAAAAATCATAGTTTCATGATGAAAACAATGCCCAACGCGTCTGTATACTGTCATTGACTTGCATAGGAATCACTTCCGTGGACCCATCACGGAATTTTCGGCGATTCCGTGAAACTGCCACGGATTTTGAGTTAAGGGTCCCGTGTTCATTTCACGGAATTCTGTGAGATCAGGTTGTCTGTGAAATATAGTAAACTATAAATATATAAATATTTGCCAAATTCCAAATCACCCTTGCTTTCATGCAAAGACTGATTGAGTTGGCAGTGCTTTGTTTTGGTCGGCAACGTATCGGTTTATATTACAAATGCGATGGTCACATGCATTTTTGACACCTCTGAAAATGGTTCAAATAATCCAATCACAAAATGTGTTGCACCTAGTTTACACTTGTATTTATGAAATGAGTGCGAATACCACATGTAAACAGTGTCAATATCATGAAAGAGTGCCAAGAGGATGGTTTGCACGCTTCATGATTCTAACCCAAAAACTTTCCACACCAAAACCCAGTGCTACACATCTGTTAGACCCCCTAAGAATCCCTCTTTGTGTATCTGTGTATATGTGACTGCTCATGTGCTTGAAGAGTGTCTGTTTCTAGATAAATGTTTAAATGCGCGTACGTGTTTGTGTGCACGCTCAAACAGCCCTGTTTATGTGTGCGGACGGCTGAAAGATTCTCTGCCAGTCCACGTTACAATCTCAGCTCCCCTGGCCTGTTGATTGACGTGCTTGAGGGGGGTCTGTCCTCTCACACATGGTTTGGGTTAGTGGGGCAGTGAGGATGAACCCTCCCCTCGTATTTACAGGTTATGTACCGTGTATGTAAACACGAACCAGAACCGTTATCTGACCCTGGCGTTCCTCCCTATCCTCAGGCTGATGTTTGTATTGGTTATTAGCATGAATTGGAGAACGCATGAGGTCCGTTGTGGGGTCAGTGCATGCTGAGGGCACATGCTCAATAAGCAGTGAGCTCTTATGATTGATGTCCGACCATTAGTCATCTAATTACCTGGCTGGCTTTTATTCAGTGGTTATGCAATATTTTTGGGAGAAAATGAAATTATCAGACTACCATATGTTTGGGCAATAAGAAAGTTCTTGCATTCAGTCACATTACATGAATATGTTACATTTTGTTGCTTTTTTTAAAGCATTAAGGCACAAGTTGTTGTGAGAACTGTTATATAAACCCTTAAATAACATAATATTAACCTAGCATAAAAAGTAGCAATGTTTGGCCTGTCTTTACCCGTTGTCGGAACAATTTGCCCCAGGAACTTTTTTCCTAGGATCTTTTTTCCCCCAGACCTGTTGCTGTCTGCGTTTCCATCGCGGTCTAAAGTACCGTGAAGATTAATCCGGTGATGTAGGACTGTGTGTGACTTTCCAATTCCCACTGGATTTTGTCCTCCTTATATAAGCTTAATAAAGCCTGAACCTTGTCGCCTGTCATATTTTTTAAACTTCATTGTTGTTTTGAATATCAAATAACCCCCAGGACTCACCCCCGAAAGATCCTGAACTTTGAAAAAGTACTACCTCGCGAGCAAGGCTGTTTTGATGGGGAAGTTTCCTGTGGTCGGGTGAACTATCCCTTTAAGACTCAACAGTATTAGGGGTCGTGAATTTGTGAAAAACGGTGACTTCATGCACATATGTATTACATGTTCAGTCTATAGACATGCATGTTCCTTTACGAGACACTGCCAACTACTTGCCTGGCAGCATAATATAACGTTTTTACTAATTTTAGTGGATCAGTGTGAACAGGGATCATTTTGACAACTTTGTCGTCTGTAAAAAACACAAAGGAAAAACTTCAGTTTAGGGTCCAATTTGCACTATTTACTAGTTGCTTATTAGCATGCATATTACTAGGACATTGGCTGTTTATTAGTACTTATAAAGCACATATTAATGCATTATTTTGCATGGCCATATTCTACATCCTTAATCCTAATACCAATACCTAAACTTAACAACTTACTAACTATTAATAAGCAGTAATTCTGAGTTTATTGAGGCAAATGTCGTAGTTAATTGTTACTTAATAGTGAGAATTGGACCCTAAACTAAAGTGTGACCAAAAACTCTTCTATTTTTAGTACAGTGTAAACGTATCCTCAGGCCCTACTTCGTACCTTATTTGTGTATGTGCTTCAAACGCATCTAATTTTTGATACTGATATCAGTCATACACAAAAACACTGACATTCACACGTACGGGGAGTGATCCACGTTCATGCTAAGTGCCGTCAATTCCCATGGAATAACAAACAGAGGGTCTGTGGGGCCGTGCTGTGTATGATTTAGAGGGGGCAGTCAAAGAGAAAGGCCCTCTAGGGGAAGCACAGCGCTGCCAAGCCATGCTTTAAACTGCTTTATACCCCAGAGCACAACACCGCCACAGCCCACGGCCAAGAACAAGACACACTGCACATGCAGATTTTCAAATGCAGGGAAATAAATCTAAACAAGATTCACTATGCCGCATTTATGAAAAGCAGCTATGATGGTCACTAAGCGTTCTCTTGCCCAATGCATCAATGTAACTATCCAGACCTGAGCAGTATGCTGCTGAATAAAACCCACTGATGTAATCTGTGCACCTGTGGGTTACAAATTCTACTAACAGAGAAGTTAATACCACCATATATTTAGAGTGTAAAGATGCCACTGCAAATCCTCATGGTATACCTCTTGTCATAAAAAGGGTTTGCACCTGGGAAATGATAACTGCTCCTGCAGAAAGGGAGAGAGAGAAAAGAGAGAGAGAGAGAGAGAGAGAGAGAGAGAGAGAGAGAGAGAGAGAGAGAGAGAGAGAGAGAGTTTGGCGGAAGGAATGTAAAGTAAAGGAGGGGAGACTGAGATCCCCTCAGTGCTTTTATAACCCATGGAGAGTCTTTTTCTGCTGGCTGGTTTCCTGGATGACTTGGTGGTCAGATGGATGAAGCTGCCCAAATATATAATGGATTCAGGTACAAGAGTTTACGTGTGATAAAAGGACATGACAATTATATGTGCATTAAAAAAACAACATCAAATTCTCTGTGCTGACACATTGATGATGATGACGATGATGATGATGTATGTATGTCTTTTTGTCCATAAAATTCAAGTCAATAGAATGCTGCACTTTATTAAATATTTTTGTATGCCAACTTGAAGTTAGCATCACCCTGGTTCCCTCAACAAAAACCCAAAAGGGATTTTTCCATTGGCATAAGTTATCCCTAAAATCAGAGTGAATAACACTGATGTAGAAGCACCTAACCCTTTTTGTAAACCTAAACTTGACATCTGTCCCTCAAATCTGATTGGTTGATGTAGTAAGGTATGTTTGTACGGGAAGAAGGAGGCGGGAACCGGCGAACAATCAAAAGAAGTTTTAATTAAACAAACACAAACTAAAATGGCGGCGACAGCCCCTCACGGTCGACTGTCGCCTTCATACAAACAAATACAAATGAAAATAATAAGCTGCAGCCCCTCACGGTCGACTGCAGCAACACATAACAAAACATGAATAAAATACAACATAAAATCCAGGCCTGGTCCTCTCTCGTCCCTCACTGTCGTCGCTCGTCCTTTATAGTCCCTCACTCCTCCGCGAGAGCCGAGATCGCTGGCTCACAGCTGGCGCTCATCCTCTCTGATGAGCGCCGCCTCGTCCCGCCCTCGCGGTCCCTCGGCCTCGCGGTCCCTCGGCCTCGCTGCTCGCCACATACCCCCAACGCCCTTCGCAGGCCGGGGGGTACCCCCGAGACTGCGCTCTACTCCCCCCCCCCCCCCCTCCCCGGGGGGGCCGATCACGGCGGCCGCGGGACCTGGGGGTAAGAACAGCGAGATGAGAGAACGGAGCGAGGAACATGAGGAGCGACAGAGACGAGAGAGTGGAGAGAGGAGAAAAGAAAAAAAAAAAATTCTGGTCCGGTTCCCAGACACACTGCCGCTCGGTCCTCAGCCAGCCGAGAGGCTCTTCCTCGCGGTGCCATGCGGTGGTACTGGACGGCCGGTGGACGGCTCGACGCTCCTCCGCCCCCTGGCGGCCGGCGGTGGCTCCTCCTGTCGAGGGCAGCCGGCAGCGAGTCCCGCGCGCTCCCTGCCCCTCCCCTACACGGCGGAGGGATACAGGCTCCGGCCCACGGCGAACGCCGGTGACTCCTCCGCGCTCCCTCTAGGACGGCCGCCATCCCACCTCTACCCAGGGGCACGGCAGCGAGCTCTTCGTCCCACCGACCTTCATCCGCTCCAGCACCACCGCTTCGGGCAGCCGCTCGCGGACTTCACTCCTCCGCGGTGCCCGAACTCCGCGGCACCGCGATCCCCCTCAGCGGCGAGGGCTCTTCGACAGCGCGTCCCTCCTTCCTCCCGGGTTTCGGCACCACTGTAGTAAGGTATGTTTGTACGGGAAGAAGGAGGCGGGAACCGGCGAACAATCAAAAGAAGTTTTAATTAAACAAACACAAACTAAAATGGCGGCGACAGCCCCTCACGGTCGACTGTCGCCTACATACAAACAAATACAAATGAAAATAATAAGCTGCAGCCCCTCATGGTCGACTGCAGCAACACATAACAAAACATAAATAAAATACAACATAAAATCCAGGCCTGGTCCTCTCTCGTCCCTCACTGTCGTCGCTCGTCCTTTATAGTCACTCACTCGTCCTTTATAGTCCCTCACTCCTCCGCGAGAGCCGAGATCGCTGGCTCACAGCTGGCGCTCATCCTCTCTGATGAGCGCCGCCTCGTCCCACCCTCGCGGTCCCTCGGCCTCGCTGCTCGCCACAGTTGATTTGAATGTTGTTCCAGGATCAACAAAGATGATGATCCAGGAACATGTTGCATTTGGTGAAATCGGGTTCTGCTAGGTTTCATTATTGGATCAAAAATCTGCAAGAAGATCTCCTGGGGCGCCCCATATTATGTACTGGCTTGTGGTATATGAGCAATGGTTTTATTACAGTAAAAAATGTTTCCTTGAACACTTAGAACCTAACCTTGAACATCCATGGAACTTTTCCATTGAACAAAAGGTTCTTTACAGTGGCAAAGGTTTCTTCAGATTATAAAAATCTTCTTTACACTAAGAAACAATTGTTCTTTTAAGAGTTGTTCATTGAAAGGTTCTTTGGGGAACCCAAAATAGTTCTGTAATGACATTGCTGCAAAAAAACACAATTTTAAAACCTTTATTTTAAGAATTACACTAAGTTCATTTTTAAGGGTTAGTTCAAGTTAAAATAACTTCATGCATTCACTGTTTACAGTGAAAGTTACCTAACAGCATACGTATAACCTTCAAATTAATTATGAGATAAGCCATTGCTATGTCATGATGTCACCGTTCAACAGTCCACCTCCAACAGGCCACAGCAAAAGCTGCTCTATTGACATTGTCCAGTTATCTACCCATCATTAATCAATGGATCCCCAAACTTTAATGCAGATTCAACCACACACTCATATGCAACAGCTGTTGTTTAGTGTTGAGAAGCATAACGTTTCACACAAAGTCAAAGGTTGTCTTCATGCAACAAATATGAGATTCACAAATCCAGATCCATTTAAGTGAACCCATGTGTGTGTGTTGATGATGACACAACCACTGAATTCAGTTTATTGTGGTTATCCGATGTGAAGGCAGGCGTCTATAAAGCGTGTGGTGATCTGTCAGTCAAATGTTGAGGAGCATGAAGGCTTTCATCGTATAAATCAATCAGAGATCAACAAATGCTTACTCACTCATCTCCTTCCTTGGGAAAGAGTCCCTCAAAATATTAGCTCATAAAATGCCTTCAAAAACCACAGAAAATCCGGCCTGGAGTCTCCTCAAAGCCTCAGATTAGTTTTTATATCATTATATATATATATTTTCCTGTCAGTTGCTAAGCCTTATAGTGCCTTTTAAGAGATGTTTGAGCTTGTCACCAAAGTGAGTTAATCTCTGCGCCCAGTATCATCAAAAACATCTACTCTGGGAATTCGGTGGACACTCTCCTGGATGAAAGTGAAGGGTCATTAGGTCAGTAAAAAAATAATTGTGTGAATGTTGGACACTATAGTCATAACTGGACAAGAAAGATAGTCCAAACTTAACACTGAGAGATAAAAGAACGGAAAGTGTGCATTTTGGGACTTTGTTGTTGCTGTTCAATGTTTATGTGGGAATGTCCAATCAGGCAATTAAAGGGATAGTTCTCCCCATCATAATTAGCATATTAGTTCATAATTCCCTCCTCCTCATGTCATTCCAAAAACTATGACTTTCTTTCATGTGTGGAACACAAAACAAGATATTTTGAACGAATTTCCCATTGTTTTCCCGAACTCAATTTAATCGAGGGCAGGATTTCCATCCAATAAATATGTGTAGCCATAAAAAAACAATTCATGCAATTAAATGTAATTAAGTTGATCCAACTCAATTTGGGCCAATGTAATTGAGTTGGTCCAACTCAATTTGATCAAATACAGTTTAAATGAAATTGATAACTTTATAAAATGACTTTTTATACTTGAATTAAAATTAAATGAAATTGTTTTATTGGAAAATCAATCATAAGCAGTTTCATTCTTCATTTTACACAATGTATATAATGAACAAATAAGAAAAGACTGGTGTCACTTCTGACATTAGCATAGATCACTGAGTGTCCACCACCTAAAAGGTGCCACTTTTCTGCGCCACCACAAAAATCCAAAAACATTACAGAAACTCCTATAAATGTCCAACATAACTGATCATTAAACGCTAACATTTACTAACAACATCTTTCCCTTTACTGAAAAACACATAAAATAACACTTAAAGGGTTAGTTCACCCAAAAATGAAAATTATGTCATTAATTACTCACCCTCATGTCGTTCGACACCCGTAAAACATTTGTTCATCTTCGGAACACAAATTAAGATATTTTTGTTGAAAGCTGATGGCTGAGAAAGGCCTCCATTGACGTTCAGTACATTTACACTCACAAGACCCATAAAAGGCACTAAAAACGTTGTTACAAAGTCCATCTCACTACAGTGGCTCTACAATAATTTTACGAAGCGACGATAATAGTTTTTGTGCGAAAAAAAAATCAAAATAACGACTTTATTCTACAAGTTCTTGTCTTCCTTGTCGGCCTCTGCCGTGAAACTCACGAAGCACCACGACGCATGCGCGAGAATATGACGTAGCGCCGGCGTTCGGGAATCCATGAAATGCACACTTTAGTCACATTTTGAGCACTACGCCGAGACCTAAAGCACGATCAATGTAGAATTCAACAGCTTAGATATGGCGCGTCTTCCTCTGCTCGTTGTAAACAAATCTCCTCGCTTCTGGGTCACGTGTCCGAACGCTGGTTCTGCGTCATATTCTCGTGCATCGTTATTTTGATTTTTTTTCCGCACAAAAACTATTGTCGTCGCTTCGTAAAATTATTGTAGAGCCACTGTAGTGAGATGGACTTTGTAACAACGTTTTTAGTGTCTTTTATGGGTCTTGTGAGTGTAAATGTACTGAATGTCAATGGAGGCCTTTCTCAGCCATCAGCTTTCAACAAAAATATCTTCATTTGTGTTCCAAAGATGAACGAATGTCTTACGGGTGTCGAACGACATGAGGGTGAGTAATTAATGACATAATTTTCATTTTTGGGTGAACTAACCCTTTAATCCCCAAAGCATGCTGGAAACTACAGATCCACTGCCCAGTTAGTTATGTCAACAAAAATGATTAATGCAGTTTTAACACAAATGAATCAAGTAAACTTCAGTTTGAAATATATTAGGTTGATTGCACACAATTCAATTAAGTTGCGGCTAAATGTTTAAAATATGTGTTAATTTAGCTCACTTTAATTAATTAAACTGAACAAGAGGCAAACAAAAAACAATCATTTGAAACAATGAATGTAGAACATTTTAATAATCGAAAGAAACTATACTGACTACTCCACTATAATGAACCTTTTGTGCAATGAAAAGTTTCCACGGATATTAAAGGTTCTCATGGAATTATAGATGCCAATAAAAACCTGTGTTGTGGGTGAATTGAACACAAGTCTGTAAATGGCCTACAGTCCACGACAATACTCTTCGTAATCGAGTTTGTCAATCTGAAGTTGACTTCCTACATTGACAATGTTAATCATTTATTCTAGTCACGTAAACAATGTTTGAAAGTTTAAAAGAAAGGAGGTGAACAATTGCATAATTTGATGGAGTACTGGACATGTGTTATGAAGTCATTCCCTAAACATTAATCAAATTCTTCATATGTTACAAAAAAACAGCTCTTTTAAACAGGACATTGAGCGTTGGAGAGAAAGAAAAGAATGGCCGATGAGATTTTGGCACAGCTATGTTCAATACTGACTAAGATAGAAGATCCTGGAGGATTTATGACTGACGTAAAGCCCTTTTTATGAACAGAACATCAGCAGGAAAACTGCAGACTAGTTCTGATTTCCTCATCTGATTTGATCGTCATAAATATTAAACATTTACAGTAAAGAGCATTTCATTTTTTATAGCCGACTTTAGACAGCACGTTTGGGTTTCTTAAGTCTTTTGAAACGTACTACAAAAACAATACTGTTTCGTCTTCATTCCAGTTAACATGTTTGCTTTAAATGTCTAATTCTTTTTTTACCTTGGATATACAAAACTGTCCAAAAAGCTCATTAATATTTAATGAGGCAAGTACTACTGAGTTTACAATTAGTTGTCTGTTACTAAAAAAAAACATTGTACCAGTGTCTCTTTTCACATAGGCCACATTTTTGGGCTTAACACTGCAAAATAAGTTCTAGCCTTCAAAATTTAAAAGGTGAAATGTTGTTTAACAAGTGGTTAAAAGTATTAACCACTTAAAAAGATGGTAACCCAAGGTTAAATGCAGTGTGAAAAGGCTGTTAGTATGAATACTGATTCATAAACCCTCAAAACCTGTAAACACATGTGGCATGTTTACTCCTTAGTGTTATAAAGGGAGGCATTCTACGTGAGACCCTGTTTTCTGAGCTCCAGGGTATTTGAAAGGCATGACCCCACAATCAGCCTGGGGACTTAATGGAATGATTATGTAAAGCTGCTGACTATGCTGTTTTTAGGGGCCTGTCTCGAAGCCTCAGGACAACGGCATTATAGGCTCAGGATCATATCCCCAGCCAACACATGCAGCATATCATGAAGGAAATATTGTTCCCCTTGGCTAGTTTAAGTAAAATATCTCTTTTTCCACTGCTACAGCTAAAGGTTCTAAATATGGCATTTCTTGAAAATATGTTAATGCTTTATCCTCTGTCTGCATTCATGTCTGCACCTCTGACAGATTACAGTCAATTAATTAGACTGAAATGTCAAGTTAAGCTACAGGTTTTTCAAATACATTTAGGTGAATGATAAAGTCATTTAAGTCACATTTAATGTAAATGGCTTATTTGTGACTATTTTTATAGCAATAATTATATAGTTAATTAGATGGAAGCATCTCTTTATATTATACACTATATTGCCAAAGGTATTGGGGCACCCCTCAAAATCATTGAATTCAGGTGTTCCAATCACTTCCATGGCCACAGGTGAATCAAATCCATAGGCATGCAGACTGCTTCTACAAACATTTGTGAAAGAATGGGTCGCTCTCAGGAGTTCAGTGAATTCAAGCGTGGTACTGTGATAGGTTGCCACCTGTGCAATAAGTCCATTCATGAATTTTCCTCACTACTAAATACTCCACGGTCAACTGTTAGTGGTATTATAACAAAGTAGAAGCAATTGGGAACAACCGCAACTCAGCCACGAAGTGGTATGCCACGCAAAATCACAGATTGGGATGCTGGGGCGCACAGTGCGCAGAAGTCGCCAACTTTCTGCAGAGTCAATAGCTACAGACCTCCACACTTCGTATGGCCTTCAGATTAGCTCAAGAACAGTGCATAGAGAGCTTAATGGAATGAGTTTCCATGGCCAAGCAGCTGCATCCGAGCCTTACATCACCAAGTGCAAAGCGTCAGATGCAGTGGTGTAAAGCATGCTGCCACTGGACTCTAGAGTAGTGGAGACGCGTTCTCTGGAGTGACGAATCACACATCCCTGTCTGGCAATAAGATGGATGAGTCTGGGTTTGGCGGTTGCCAGGAGAACGATACCTGACTGCATTGTGCCACGTGTAAAGTTTGGTGGAGGGGTGATTATGGTGTGGGGTTGTTTTTCAGGGGTTGGGCGTGGCCCCTTAATTCCAGTGAAAGGAACTCTTAATGCTGGCCTGCACAGAGTCCTGACCTCAACCCAATAGACAAACCCACCTTTGGGATGAATTCGAGTGGAGACTGCAAGCCAGGCCTTCTCGTCCAACATCTTTGTGGAAAGCCTTCCCAGAAGTGTTGAAGCTGTTATAGCTGCAAAGGGTGGGCCAACTCCATATCAAACCCTACGGATTAAGAATGGGATGTCATTAAAGTCCCCAAACTTAAAATTAGCAATAAAGTGTATATTAACTATACAGTATTATTATATATCAGGTACACTGTTGTTCAAAAACTTGGGTTTGTTAAGACTTTTGGTAACACTTTATTTTAAGGTGACGTAGTTACATGTTACTACATGTACTTACTATAGTAATTGTAAATTATGTACAATTAAAAGTAATTAACCCTAAACCAAAGCACTTTACCCTAACCGTAACTCTCTAAAGTAGGCTTAATATTACTCAGTACTTTTTTGAGTAAGTACAATGTAACTAATATTGTGGAATTTTATTACAATTTAAAATGACTAATTTTCTATTTTAATATATTTTAAGTCTTTAGGGCCTTCTTTTTGTCAATGTTGTAAACCGTTTTTTTTTTTTTATACTTGATATTTTTGGTCACATTAGGGTCCAATTTTCACTATTAACTAACTATCAACTATGACGCATGCCTCAATAAACTCATAATTACTGCTTATTAATAGTAATGTAGTTGTTAAATTTAGGTATTGGGTAGGATTATGGATGTAGAATATGGCCATGCAGAATAAGGCATTCAAATGTTTTTTTTATAAGTACTAATAAACAGCCAATATCCTAATATGCTTGTTAGCACGCAACTAGTTAATAGTAAAATTGGGGAAACCATGGCACCTTTTCTCTCAGGATTCTTTGTTAAATAGAAAGTCCAAAAGAAAAGAAATATAAATATTTTGTAACATTATGAATGTATACTGTCACTTTAATGCATCCTTGCTGAATAAAAGTAATTCAAAATCTTACTGACCCCACACTTTTGAAGTAGTGTATTTTTTGTGGTTGGTCTTTCAATGTAAAGCAAAAAAGAAAAGAAAGAAAGAAAAAAATAGTTCAGTGGACAGAATCACTACAAATCCTCCTAAACTCAGATGATCAGAAAAAGGATTTTCTAATGGTCAACCAAAAAACATAGACACAAATGTAACCCTAGATCTTACTATGCCATGTATACTCTATAAGGCTATGTTTGGAAATTCCTTACTAATTAGCACCCAAGCTTTCAAGAGCACACACACACACACACACACACACACACACACACACACACACACACACACACACACACACACACACACACACACACACACACACACACACACACACACACACACACACACACACACACACACACACACACACACACACACACACACACACACACACACACACACACACACACACACACACACCCAACCCACACCCACACACACAGTTTATTACCATTAGAAATTCTTCCTCTTATTAAACCCAAACTGACTCCACCCTGTAGTTTATTAGTTTTAGACCAAATGCATTAGACATCGTTTATTGGGAAGGGTTGTGTTTGAAGGAAGACCTGGTTGAGATTCACGTGGGTCTGTTGCTCTCTAGGGTGCTGCCGGACCACCTTTTATGCCCTGGGAGTTGTTTTAACTCCCCTGAGCAGCACTTGTGAAACACAAGAGCCTCACATTTCCGAAAGCGCTCATTAAAGAGTGTGCGTGTGTTTGTATACGTGTCTGATGGCACGTAGAAGTCTATGTCCACATTCTCTTTTGTTTTTTGGTCACCTCATTGGTCTTCATTGTGCTTTTATGTCACATCCTCAATATCAGAGGTGGGTAGAGTAGCCATCATCTGCACTCAAGTAAAAGTACAAGTACTCACGGAAATATTTACTCAAATAAAAGTAACAATCTTAAATGTTTCTTGAGTAAGAGTAAGAAAGTATTCGATGGAAAAACTACTCAAGTAGTTAGTTACTAGTTACTTTCGATCTGATTGATAAGAAGCGAAAACCCTGAATTTCAGACTACTTGAAGAGCTTTCACACACCTCTTCTTGAAAGGTTGACCTCACCAAATATATGTGCGTGTGCGTGTGCGTGTGTGTGTGTGTGTGTGTGTGTGTGTGTGTGTGTGTGTGATTAATGGTTAAACAGTGTAAATTAATGGTGTGCTGGGCTAACCAGAGCTCTTTTTAAAACATATTTTGTTCTTATATTTTTATAAGTATATGCATTCTTTAGGTAGGAATAAAATACAATCCAGTTTTTATTTGTATGTATTTTCTACACTTCAGACAGGTGTCTGTCCGGATTTGTGCATAAATGCACAAATTCAATTTGTTTCGTTTTGTGAAAAAAAGGATATGTAAATGTACAGATGTGAACGTTTGTTCGTGGACGTGTGTTGTTTGGAGGATTCAAACGATTTGTCATTGCTTACACAAGAGCGCATATGAGGAAAACACTTGGACAGTGTGTGAAATAGTATTACAATAATGGAAAAGTGCCCATAGTTACCAAATTACCATTAATAGTGTTCAAATATAGGCATCATTGTGACACTTACCGCTACGGTACATGTTTTTTTCAGGTTGGAGCTGGAATTCTTGTATGATGAGATGGTGCATAGTATGCATCACATTATGAAACTATCCTTTTTGACATCTTGGAGTGTAACTCACACACCTCTTCCTCTGCTTCGGCCATCATCTTCAGACTAAACGCGCGTTAATTATAAGCGGGTGATGCGTAGCCACCTCTCGCGAAGCAGCCTCTCCAACGCGAGACTTGCGAACAAGTCATATTAACTTAACTTAACTTAAAAAAATACAAAAAATTAAACTAATTATATTTGACAGTAGCAGAGGAACACCACCGAATGTAATGAAGTAAAAGTAGCATCTTTAAATATACTCTAAAAGTACAAGTAACCCAAAAAGTAAATGTAATTAATTACTACCCACCTCTGCTCAATATATAGCATTATTTGAGAAAAGTAAATAAAGGAATGAGGGGTTAGTCCATCTCAAGTGGTCCAAAAATTGGAAAGTTGGTTGCTTGACCGCATTTTTTATTTTCCCAACAGTTTTAAATTTTTTTAATCAACAGCTGTTGCTTAAATTCCATAATATTTCAGGTCAGGGTGACCTGAACAAAACTGATCTCTAAAGTCACCGGAGTCAGATAAATCCCAGCACATAGAGACTCTTTCACCTAGATATTATCATATATAGACTGTGTCTGTTCCCCGAATTAGTAAATACAAAAAAAACATCAAATTTTACTGATGTACAACAAATAAACAACAGATATAATACAGATGAACAATTGATAAAGCTTGGGTTGCTGAATATTCGATCCCTTTCCCCAAAAGCGCTTAATGTTAATGATATCATTACAGATAATAATCTAGATGTGCTGTGTTTGACATAAACCTGGCTAAAACCTGACGACTACATTACTTTAAATGAGTCCACCCCCCAAGATTATTGTTATAAAAACGAGCTGCGTCTGAAAGGTAAAAGGGGAGGGGTTGCTGTAATTTATAATAATAACTTCAGTATTACTCAGAAGTTTCAAATATAATTCCTTCAAGGTTTTGGTGCTTTATGTAATGTTATGTAGTGTACATGATAAAACCCGTTTAACATTTGTGTTAGCTACTGTATACAGGCCACCAGGGCACAATACAGACTTTATCAAATAATTTGCTGATTTTCTATCAGAGTTAGTACTGGCCGTAGATAAAGTACTAATTGTTGGTGATTTTAATATCCATGTAGACAACAAAAAAGACGCATTGGGATTAGCATTTAAAGACATTCTAAACTCTATTGGAGTTAGGCAACACGTGTTAGGACCCACTCATCGCCATAATAATACTTTAGACCTAATATTGTCACATGGAATACATTTTGATACCGTTGAAATTCTGCAGCAGAGCAATGACATCTCAGATCATTACCTAGTATCATGTATACTTAATTTAGCTAAGGTTGCAAAGCCACCCCCTCGCTTCAAAAATGGCAGGACAATAACCGCCGCCACTAAAGATTGCTTTTAAAATAATATTCCTCATCAGAATCATCTCCTCAGCATTCCAGATAGCTTAGAAGAACTCGATGTTGCAACAGAAACTATTGACTCTCTCTTTTCCAGTAAAATAGTCTACGCCATGGTACAACGAGCACACTCGGGCCCTTAAAACAGCAGCCAGAAAAATGGAGCGCAGCTGGAAGAAAACAAAACTAGAGGTCTTTCGTAATTTGTGGAAAGAGCGCATGATCGCATACAGAAAGGCCATAAAAACTGCTAGATCTGCTTATTTCTCGACCTTGGAAGAAAACAAACACAACCCTAAGTATTTATTTGATACAGTAGCTACATTAACCAAAAATAAAGCTTCAACTTCTGATGTTTGTAAACAGCACAGCAGTAATGACTTTATGAACTTCTTTACATGTAAGAATTTTAACCATGCAGCCGTCTACTACAGTATCACATCAGACAGAGCATTGTAGTGTCACTGAGGAAAAATTACACTCATTCACTGCTATAGGAGAAGAAGAATTGGCTAAACTTGTTAAATCATCAAAATCAACAACATGTATGCTTGACCCTGTACCGGCTAGGCTATTAAAATAGATGCTACCAGAGGTCATAGATCCTCTTCTTAATGCCATTCATTCATCTTTGTCATTAGGATATGTACCGAAAACGTTTAAGTTGGCTATTATTAAACCACTTATTACAAAAACGCAACTTGATCCTACAGAATTAGTCAATTATAGGCCAATCTCAAATCTACCCTTTCTGTCAAAAATACTTGAAAAGGCAGTGCCTTCACAATTAAGTTCTTTTTTAGAAAGAAATGGTATCTGTGAGGATTTCCAGTCAGGTTTTAGACCGTATCATAGTACTGAGACTGCTCTCATCAGAGTTACAAATGATTTACTCTTATCATCCGATCGTGGCTGTATCTCTCTATTAGTGTTACTCGATCTTAGCGCTGCATTCGATACTAACGACCACAACATTCTTTGAATAGACCCAAAAATTATGTAGGCATTAGTGGGATTGCTTTGTCCTGGTTTAAATCATACCTATGTGACCGTTATCAGTTTGTAGCAGTAAATGAAGAGATGTCACACCGATCACAAGTTCAGTATGGAGTACCGCAGGGCTCAGTGCTAGGACCGTTGCTCTTCACCCTGTACATGCTACCACTGGGAGATATCATTAGGAAGCATGGCGTTAGTTTTCATTGTTATGCTGACGATACTCAGCTCTATATTTCTTCACGCCCTGATGAAACTTACCAATTCACAAGATTAAACGGAATTCATAACTGATATAAAACATTGGATGACCAGTAATTTCCTGCAACTCAATTCAGAAAAAAATTAATTTTTAATTATTGGACAAAAAAGCTCCACAAGTAGTAACCTAGAATACTGTCTAACACTTGATGGCTGCTCTGTCAAGTCCTCGTCGTCAGTGAGGAACCTGGGTGTGCTCTTTGATACCAATCTTTCGTTTGAAAGCCACGTTTCTAGCATTTGTAAAACTGCATTCTACCATCTTAAAAATATATCTAAATTACGGCACATGCTCTCAATGCAAAATGCTGAACATTTAGTTCATGACCTCAAGGCTAGATTATTGTAATGCTCTACTGGGTGGTTGCCCTGCTTGCTTAATAAACAAACTCCAGCTGGTCCAAAACGCAGAAGCTCGAGTTCTTACTAGAACCAGGAAGTATGACCATATTAGCCCAGTTCTGTCAACACTGCACTGGCTGCCTATTAACCATTGCATACATTTTAAAATCTTGCTTATTACTTACAAAGCACTAAATGGTTTAGCTGCCCAGTACTTGAGCACATTATACTCCATCACGTCTCCTGCGGTCTCAAAATTCTGGTCAGTTGAAAATACAGAGAATATCGAAATCAACTGCAGGCGGTCGATCCTTTTCCTATTTAGCGCCTAAACTCTGGAACAGTCTTCCTAACATTGTACGGGAAGCAGACACATTCTGTCAGTTTAAATCTAGACTAAAAACACATCTCTTTACTATGGCATAGACATAAAACCCTTTTTCAATTAAATGAGTTAGGCTGCATTAACTAGGTCAGCCGGAACCGGGAACACTTCCCATAACACCTGATGTACTTGTGACATCATCAGAAGAATGGCATCTACGCTAATGATAGTCTCTTTTATCCTGAGGTTTACTGCAGTCAGCCGGATCCAGGCCGTATCCAGATCAGATGGTGGACCTGTGCCTAGACATGACCAACGCATGACCCTGAAGTGTCTGCAGAGACCGTGTCAATTAGCCTCCCCCTGAAATTGCCTCGTAGACACAGCATCCCCAATAAACCCGTCTCCGGCGTGATGACTCAGATTGTTCAAATATTACAATTTAATAATTCTTAAATCGACAGGTCATCCTCAATAAACCTGTCTCCGGCGTGATGACTCCGATTGTTCGAATATTGCACTTTAATAATTATTTAATCAACACATCATCCTCAATAAACCCATCTCCGGCGTGTTGCCTCTGATCTTTCGAATATTCCGATCTATTATGACCTCTGACCTGTAAAGTTGCCAGAATAATAATCATACGCTGTTTGTTAATTGGCCAGAGGAGAACTGGCACCCTGACTGAGCCTGGTTTCTCCCAAGGTTTATTTTTCTCCATTAGGTCGCCTGATGGGGTTTTGGTTTCCTTGCCACTGTTGCCCCTGGCTTGGCTTGCTCAGTTGGGGCCACTAAATTTTTCTTAATTTTTTCAACTAAATATCCAAATAAATCTAATTATTAAACCAAATTAACCATATAAACTAAATTACTGATCTAATTACTGATCTAAAGCCCACACTGTCACTGTATGATAATTGAAATGAACTGATGACACTAATCACCATTTTCTCCGGAATGGCTACACGGCTGAATAAAATTCTGTTGCATTATTTTGCTGTTTAACACTGTAAAGCTGCTTTAAAACTATTTGCATTGTTAAAAGCGCTATATAAATAAATTTGACTTGACTTGACTTAAACCTTACAAAGTAATGAATATACTGTATATGAGACTGTACAAGTGAGATGTCTCTAATTTTGAGGTTGTTTATCTCTGGTGTGGGATCTTATAGGAACCTAAACATTTCACAGATAAAAATCCTCAATGACAACATTTTGCTGAAAAAAAAGAATAATAAAGAATTGAGTTTGAGATTCTGCTAGTTACAGAGCTACAAAGAGTACAAAGCTGGGGATAATCAATAAGTATGACTGGCATACAATAGATCAGGGGTCACCAACTTTTTTGAAACTGAGGGCTACTTCTTGGGTACTGATTAGGGCTACCAGTTTGATACACACTTCCGAAATAACAAATTTGCTCAATTTACCTTTAATTATATGAGTAATTATACGCACTGTGAGTAATTATATACATTTCATCCCAGTGTGTTAACCTGTTAACTTAATTTTGAGTGTTTTTTGTGACATATTGACAACTGAAGTCATTTTTATCTCCTGATATTGGGCCCTATCTTGCACCCAGCGCAATTGACTTTGTACACCGACGCATGTGTCATTCCTATTTTGCACCCGCGCAAAGCGCGCTTTTCCCTCCACAGAAGCACGTCGCTAAACTAGTGAATGAACTTGCGCTCCCTGGGCGGTTCAGCGCAAAAAAGGAGGCGTGTTCCGGCGCAAACAATCCCTGGTGCTATTTTGCTGTTCCATTAAACAATTGCGCCACTGACCAGAAAAAACCTAGTCTAAAGTCAGTGGCGCGTTGTTCATTATGCTATTTTAAGGGCGCATGCTTGACCATAGCGTGCACAACGCGCATACACTTTGCTCATGTAATCTACACAGATGCAACAGTTATTTTTGCAAATCATAAATTGTTACACAAAAAAAATATTAACACATGAGATGACGGAAATCATTGTGGTGTGCCACGAAGATGTGAAAAAATAGGCATAAATCTAGTTTACAGATTATTCAGGCTAATTATTTATTTAACCGATGCTATTTTGGGTGGGTTTCTCCCATCCCCATACAACACAACTTCTCTGTATTTCACTGCTCTTACAAGAACATCAGTCTCCTCGGCTGTGAACCGCTCCTGGCGTGCACCTGGTAAATACGCCATAATAATAGCAATCCATAATGGAACTTGCGCACCTGCTTTTAAAGGGAATGTTGGATGACGCTCTGATTGGTTTATTCACGTTACGCCCAAACCACACCTATGAATAATGAAGCTACTTCAGACCAACCCATTTTAGATTTGCGCCGGGCGCAAGAGCCATTTATCCCGCCGGGAAAATAGCAACAGCGCCGAGACCCGCCCACAAAGTTACTTGCGCTTTGCGCTTTGACACTTGCGTTTCAGATCGTTAAAATAGGGCCCATTGTGTCTATTGGTGATTTGTGAAATGTGATGGAAAGGATTTAATGAGAAATGGAAAGTCAAAAATAGATAAAATATATATGAATATAAGAATGTGAAGTAATTCACACAATCCACTTTATGTAGCGCCCCCTACCTGTCTTTCTTGTAATTAAGTAGGACAGTGCTCCAGATTCTTTAACTAAGTGCCTGCAGATGTTGTAGTTAGGCCCCTCTGAAGTCACTTTATGTTCTTTTAGAAAGTTACTCAGAATTAAACAATATACGCACCCAATATAAACTTGTCAATATTAAAGCTATTGAAAGAATAAAACTGTAGGGTAAATTATTTAATTAGAAATGGAAAGTCAAAAATAGATAAAAAATAGATGAATATCCAAATGTGAAATAATTCACACAAATCACAGTTCACCAATCACCAATTGACTCAATATCCCACTGATAATAAAAGGATATAGGTGATACAAATGACTGAAGTTGTCTATACGTCACAAAAAACAAAACAAAAAAACACTCAAAATGAAATTAACAGAGAAATACACTGGTATGAATGTATTAAATGACTCACTCTGAGTATTAAAACGTCCCTCTGAATATGACACCTCCCTCATAGCCAGAGGAACCCCAAATATCGCGGGTTCAGTTACAAACAAAACACTAATTCTAACACTTGTACAGGTCACTATATACAATATCAGTGATTTAATCCAATGATTTATCGACTAAAACACACTTTTAGTTACCACAATCTCTTAGCGTCACTCTCCTCACCTTCACTGCGCCCGCTAGTTGGTGAGTTATTTTTAGAACAGGGCACCATGTTGGTGACCCCTGCAATAGATTATGCTGTCATCAAAATCATTGATCCGTATTGGCGGAAGTGAGAGACTGTAAGTTTGAATGCTTCTATCTTCTAAATACAAATTTTGTCAATGTTTTTGAGCACACTAGCTTAGAAAACAGTAGATAAGGATAACATATTAATTCTGAAAGCCACAAAACTTCATTTTGATTTCATGGCGAGTTTAATAAAGACTTCATTTCACACTGTTTCTTGCATGATACTATATTATGACCTCAAAACACTTTTACCATAGTGCATGATTTGTAAACGAATACATTTAGACATTACACAACCAGCTGCATATTTATGGATTTGATTTTCTGACATAGTAAACTGTAACGGAGGCCAGCTAGTAGTTGCTGTGCGAGTAAACCTCACTCCTCTAATCTCAAGAGATGCTCTAGCAACTGACGCTAGAGGTTGCAGCCTTTAGCCTCCTTGTTAGAGCGTCCGACTCTCATGCCGGCGGACCCGGGTTCGAGTCCCGCTTGGAGCGGGGCGGTTCGAACAGGAGGGGTTACATTGGTGCCGTGACCCGGATGGGAGTGAGGTTTAGGGGGGTGAGTGAAACGGAGGCCAGCTAGTAGTTGCTGTGCGAGTAAACCTCACTCCTCTAATCTCAAGAGATGCTCTAGCAACTGACTCTAGAGGTTGCAGCCTTTAGCCTCCTTGTTAGAGCGTCCGACTCTCATGCCGGCGGACCCGGGTTCGAGTCCCGCTTGGAGCGGGGCGGTTCGAACAGGAGGGGTTACAAAACTTGCTCAGTAGCTCACCCGCTACAACATTGCACTTGTGACAAAGAGCTAATGAATACCCAAATGAGTCACATGAAACTCGAGTCACAATTAGAGACGATCAAATGTAACAGAGCATTAACTTTTTAACGCCACTCCGAACTGCTGCGGTACGTACAACAACCAACGTAATAAAACTTTGGCAGAAACTGAATACGCTTTGGTTACACTTTAGAATACTGATCCATCATTATTGAATAACTACACAGGAACAAGTGAGTAATGCAGTATTAACACTCTAGTTACTACTATTAACTAACAAGAAACTCTGATTAATAAATTAGTTAGTAATAGTGCTTAGTTGAATGTGATAGTTCACTATTCACTATTTTTTTCATACCTCCCAGAGGACTACTAAGAACTACTATATACAGGATCATAATTCGTGTGAATAATGCATAATGTATAATGAATTCTAAAGTGAAGATCATGGTAACCCACTAGTAATAATGACTCAGGTAGTATTCTAAAGTGAATAGCATGATAACTCTAGTAATGTAATGACTGAAGTCATTGTAAACTTTTGGATAGTAATGACTCATGTGTTGCTACATACTTCTATAGGGATCACTGATTATTTGGATCAGTATTCTAAAGTGAACATCATGGTAACTGACTAGTAATTACTTAAGTGTTACTATCCAAAACCTTACAAACTCAAAAAATTACAGTAACTTTAGTAATTACCAGAGAGGGATTTCCTTTACGCGAGATTTTGAAGCAAATTTTTATCCTAAAAAATACCATGTAAAACGCAGTGCAGCTGCACAGCTCTCAGCAGGAAGCATCTGCGCGCTGATTGGCTGTGCCACTGCAACTGCAGGAACCTATGGCGAGACCGCTGGGCGGGAAGGACCGATCAGGTCCCTCTAATATTCCTGCAAAAAGGGGCAGCAGAATTTGCATAGCCAAGGGTATAAAAGATCCTGTCTCGCCAGGTTCGTCAGATTATTTCTTCTTCAGCGACTCACCTCGCTGAGCTCTGAATTGAAGCCTGCCGTCGACACGCACCCAGCGGAACTCTGCAGCCTGAGGATGTCGGACTCTCCACCTTCAGCCTGCCTTCCAGCTGCGCCATTCGGCACATATCCTTTATACCAATCCGTGTGTTTGCCGTTGCTACACACTCACGAAAATAGCCGAGATGTTGTAGCAAATGTCTCGTTCCTCCTGTGTCTCGTGTTCACAGGATCGGCACATCATCTGCGTCTCATGTCTCAGACGAGACCACGCGCAGGCCGCACTCAACCAGGGCGGCTGCCCGGAGTGCGACAAACTGCCGCTGCAGACCCTTCGGGCTCGGCTCGCCAGTTTCGATCCGAATCCCGTCCCTTGTTCTCAGCCTCTCGAGCCGCATAAGAAGAAACGCCGCGACCAGAGGCCCCGGAGCACTCTGACGAGCACACGCCGGTCATTTCCCTGGTTCCTCGCAATCGCCTGTCATGTTCGTCAAGAAACAGCACAGCTCCCCTCGTCTGGTGGCTGCTACTGTTTCCTTCGGCGGACCGAAAGAGGAGGAGGATGACAGCCTTTCGCTTGCTGCATCTGAAAGCGGGTGGTCGGACACCGTCTCGGAGCATGTTACTTCGACGCAGACTGCCATGGGCAGCAAAACCACGCTGAGCGCCTGCTCACTAAGGCTGTGGACGACCTCAGTGTTGACTGGTCTCAACCCCAGGAGCCCATGAGAAGCAGACTGGACGAGTGGTTTTCGAGAACCGCAGCCACCCGCCCACTCAAAAACCCGCTCCCTTCTTCCCAGAAGTCCACGAGGAACTATCCAAGTCGTGGAAGGTGCCATTTTCATCTCGCGCCAAATCCTCTTTTTCTCCCGAAAAGGGATATCACGCTCTTCCTCCCCTCGAGGAAGCCGTTGCTGCACACCTTTGCCCTCCCTCCGCCAGGGGATGGCAGTCAAAGGCTGTACACCCATCTAAGGCCTGCCGCCCTACTTCAAGCCTCGCCGGTCGAGCATATGCCTTTGCCGGCCAGGCTGCCTCAGCGCTACACTCTATGGCGGTGCTTCAGGTCTTCCAGGCCAAAACTCCTCCGTTCCCTGGAGGAGTCTGTCCCTGATACCGAGGCCACTGACCTGGCCCTGCGCATGACCAAGGCTAATGCTCAGGTGATCAGCAGATGCATGGCCAACTTGACAGTGTTGGAGCGCCATTTGTGGCTCAACCTAACCGAGATGAAAGACTCGGACAAGACCGCTTTCCTGGACGCGCCCATGTCTCCATAAGGATTATTCGGTCCCTCTGTGGTTAGGTTCACAGAACGCTTCACAGAGGCACAAAAGGCCTCACAGGCAATGCGACATTGCCTGCCCAAGCGTTCCAGCTCCTCCGCTAGCCGTCACGCTAAGGCTGGACCAGCCCACCAAGGCAGCGCCACCAGCTCCCCAGCCTCGCACGGCTTCTAAGCCCAGACAGCGTTCCCGCTCTACGAGCCGCAGCAGACCGCCGGAGTGTCGAGGTCCCCGACCCAGCAATGTGTCGAAACCCGAGCCGCCGAAGCCGTCCTAGCCACAGGCACAAAGAGAAGGTGGATAATACCCACTTCGGCCGGTTTACCACCTCGCTCTCTTCCAAAACGTTCCCCAGCTCCCTTCAACCAGGTGGCTGGGCACATTACATACACAGCCAACGAGCCCGCAAACAAACGCGCAGGCCTGTACACAAACGTTGTTTTCACAGCGACCCATGTGAATCACAAAATGGGTTTATTCTCTGTAGGCAGTGTGCCAGCATTAAAGCATGTACCCCTACACTCAATCACTCCCCCATGTTCCAAGTGGCTGGAAACACTATCCTCACAGTCAACGAGCCCGTACTCAAACACGCTCGCCTGTACACAAGCACCAATATTCTATGTCCCCCGGCCCCCTGCACTCAGGCGGCGGGAAACAATTATCTCGCAGTCAGAGAGCCTGTGAACAAACGCACTCTGATAAGCGCCACTTTAACACAACATTATCGGGCCACCAAGTCCCTGTTACTCAGCGACTCACCACACAAATTAATTCAGCCCCTGGCTTCGAAGGCCGAGGCCTGGCAGGCCATTTCTCTGCATTTCAAAATGGGTGTTGAACATAATAGGACAAGGTTACTCGCTACAGTTTGCTCGCAGACCACGGCGAGAAGCGTCACAAGTCACGTGCTTTGAACCGAAATATCAAAACTGTTAATGAAAGGGGCGGTGGAAGCCGTACACCCCTCACAGAGCGAATCAGGCTTTTACAGTCGTTACTTACTTGTACCAAATAAGGACGGTGGTCTCAGGCCCATTCTAGATCTCAGACATCAGAACAAGGCCTTCATGAAGCGCCCGTTCAAAATATTGAAAATGAAACAAATCCTTGCGCACATTCGCTCGGGAGATTGGTTTTTCACTGTAGATCTAGAGGATGCCTATTTCCACATACAAATAGCCCCTCATCACAGGCCATTCTTGAGATTCGCCTTCGAGGGGAAAGTTTACCAATACAGGGTGCTACCCTTTGGTCTATCTCTGGCTCCCCGCACGTTTACAAAGTGCATGGAAGCGTCGCTAACCCCGCTGAGGCTTCGGGGAATGAGAATTCACAACTATCTCGAAGACTGGCTCATAATAGCTCAGTCAGAGATACAGTTATTGAACCACAGATCTTGGCTTCTCAACCATTTTAAATGCTTGGGCCTCAGAATCAATGTGGAAAAGAGCTCATTGTCTCCCACACAGAATGTTTCGTTTCTGGGAACAGTGTTGGACTCACTACAGATGAACGTGCGACTGACGTCACAGCGTGCGCTCTCTGTTCGGAACCGAGCAGTTTCCTTCAGGTCCGGTGCATACACTCCTCTCAAACACTTTCAGAGGATGTTGGGTCTCATGGCCTCGGCAGCGCCAGTCCTCAGACTAGGTCTGTTACACATGCGTTCCAGCTCATGCATGGCTCTCGGGCCGATTACAAATCAAGGTAGACCACAGCTGTGTGTTGACTCTGGGTCCTTGGAAAAATCCCGTCTGGTATCAGATGGGCGTGAATTTGGGCACTGTTACGAAGTGGAAAGTTATCTCGACAGATGCATCCAACCTAGGTTGGGGAGCCCTTCATGAGGGCAGGCCAGTCTCTGGTCTCTGGTCAGACTCAGAAAAGAGCCTTCACATAAACTGTCTAGAGATGAAAGCGGTCACGCTATCGCTAAAAGCTTTCCTTCCATACATAAAGCACCACCATGTCCTGATCCGAACAGACAGCAGGTCAGTGGTAGCCTATATAAATCGCCAGGGCGGTCTAAGATCTATTGGTCTGCACACAATGGCGGAAAGAGTCCTAATATGGGCGGAGCACAACCTGAGCTCGCTGAGAGCGACTCATGTACCAGGCATTCTGAATCTGGGTCCGGACATGCTGTCCAGGGGCAAAGTGTCCCCAGCAGAGTGGTCTCTTTACCCACAAATGATTCAGACAATTTGGGGCATGTTTGGCGTGGCAAAAGTGGATCTTTCCACCTCACAAGACAATGCTCAATGCCTAATGTATTTCTCCAAGCACAAGGACGCGTTGGCCCACGAATGGCCCAGCCTTCCTCTTTATGCTTTTCTCAATGTTACCTCAGGTCATAGAGAGGACCAGGGAGAGCAAATGCGCTGTGCTTTTAATAGCCCCGCTCTGGAGAAATCAACCATGGTTCTCACTGCTAAGTCGGATGTCAGATACAGCCCCGTGGCCAATTCCGCTGAGGAGATACCTCCTCATGCAGGTGAAATGGCAGATCTGGCATCCCCGTCCCAATCTATGGGCGCTTCATGTTTGGCCCATCAACGGGTACATGAGAACCTCTCTGAAAGTGTATTAAACACTATTTCTGAAGCTAGAGCCCCCGCGACCAGGCGGCTCTATTCAGTCAAATGGCCAGTCTTTTCGGACTGGTGTAAAGCACGAAGCCTGACCCCACATAATTGTGAAGTGTCAGAAGTGCTCACTTTTTTACAAGAGCTACTGGACGCGGGTAGTTCCCCCTCCACACTCAAAGCAGACCTTGTCATGATGGATAGTGGATGCTATCTCGCTGGCTTATGAGTCCAAAGATCTCAGCTGCCCTATAGGCATCAAAGCCCATTCTACTAGAGGCATGTCCTCGTCATGGGCTTGGTCTACTGGCATTTCTCTGAATGATATCTGTGCGGTGGCAGGCTGGGCCTCCCCGTCCACTTTTATCAGGATCACTTTTCAGGACCACTTTTATCATTTGGATGTCTTTGCCTTACAGGCTGGGCTTCTCGCTGTGTAATACATATTAACCCCTTACGGCCCAACAGTCTGGTCTGGGTTAAGTATTTGTATAAGTCATTCCTTACATGACTCGAATTGTCTGGTCATTCAATATTCTTATCGGCCCGACTATGTTTGGTCTATACATATATACATACATATATATATATATATATATATATATACTACACATATATTTGTGTGTTATATACTACATATACTACACATATATTTGTGTGTATTAAATAGCCCGACTCAGGTCTGGCTCATATTGGGGACTTCTATGAATATCATATTTACAGGCCCACTTAAGTCGGCCTGGGTATGGTGTCTCCAGGCTTTCAGAGCCGTTAAGCGAGCACAGCGTTTTGCATTGGGTCCCCTAGCGTTTAGCTAAATGCAATACGAGTGTACTCTCGTAAGGGAATGCTTCGGTTACTGCCCCTTGTGGCGGGAATATTAGAGGGACCTGAATGGTCCTTCCCGCCCAGCGGTCTCGCCATAGGTTCTTGTAGTTGCAGTGGCACAGCCAATCAGTGCACAGCCGCTTCCTGCTGAGAGCTGTGCAGCTGCACTACGTTTTACATGGTATTTTTTAGGATAAAAATTTGCTTCCAAATCTCGAGGAAAGGAAATTCCATAGCGTTTAGCTAAACGCAATACGAGAGTACTCTCGTAAGGGAACAGAGGTTACGTAAGTAACCGAAGCGTTTTTCACTTTTAAATACTGATACAAATAATTAGTCATTTCTTTAGAAGGATGTAGTAACACTTTAGTCATTACTAGGGGGTTACCATTATCTTCAGAATTCATTATACATTATGCATTATTAATGTTAATTATGAACCTGTATAGTAGTTCTTAGTAGTCCCCTTGGAGTTATGATAAAAATTGTAGTTATTGATTAGTTCATTAATGAACTACCCCATTATTACTTACTCATGCGTCAATCAAAAAGTTTTTTGGATAGTTAATAGTAGTTGCTAGAGTGTCACCACAAGTATGTTTTTTTTTCTCAATGAGCCTGAGTTGAAATAAACTGATAAGATTGTCCAACAACTTCAATGAGAATGCTAGTTTAAATCACTGATCAACTGTGGATTCAAAGTAAAGACAACAATGGTTGAGAGAGAAGGGAGGTAAAGAGACCATTGAGTCTGGTTATCTTAAATATCTCAATATGTTCCTAAACATACAGCTGTTGGCCTCCAAAAAGTGTAACATCCATTTCTGAGCCTGGCTTACTAGGCCGCTAAATCCAGTTTCTTTTTTTATGTGGGTTTTGTTTATTTTATTAGGCTGAGGGAACAGGGAACATGACCTTCTTATGACTTAACAGGAATAAATCTCTCTTAATTCTTGTTTTTTTTTTTTTTTTTATGGGGTGGGCATTACATCATCCAGTGACCTATCAGATGGTTTTGTCCTGTGAGAGTCACTGACCTACACCTCCCCTCACATTGGCCCTCAGTCAATGAGAATTAACACTAGCAACAAGGGACTCTTCAAACCACTAACATTTATATACCTTCCTGCTTTGTGGGGGCTTCCCATTCATATATTGTTGAAATACAGTGACTCCAAAATGTATTTGGACACTCTTAGAGTAGTATTTGAATATTGCATTACATTTGATGCTAGAGTTTTTTCTTTACTTTTCTGAGCCTCTTTTCATTGACTTTTAATTAGCGTTGTAGTGATTTGTATGAAGTCAGTTCTTAAGCTCACACAGGTGTCCTAACAACAGGTGTAGACAATTCCATAAACTATGAACTTGATCCACTAACATTTGGCAACTAGTAATTATAAAAAAAAATCTAATTTTCTTCATTCAAAAAGTATATCTATTGTTTTAGAATTGAAACCATAACACACTTCATTTTATTAATTTCTTTATTTGAATAGCACATGGATTTAATACTTAGTCTCCTTATTTAGTCTCCGTTGTCCTCATGGAAATGTCAGGTTTTACTATTCTTCTGTGGAAGCTTCATCTCCACAAGGATAGCAAAAGCTGAAACACCCAAAAGACACACATGAAATAGGAATTCAAGCTCTTATCTAGAGGTAAAAATAAACATGTATTTGCCAAGTTAAATATTAACTGTCAGCACTTTTATCTGGCCATCAATCCTACATATTTAAAGGGTTTTTGGAAAGCATGGGAAATACAGACATACAGAGAGAGCAGAGTTATACAAGTTTGAAATTTTGGCAAAAATGATCGGGAGAGCTTTACTCCAATAAAATTGCAGATTCAACAATCATCCATGTTTTTGGAACAGTCCAAGTAACAGCAGAAAACTGCATTATAATTGCAATTTTTTTTGCATGGCTAAAGTTAAGACTGATATAACTTTAATTTATACTTTGCACAACATCTTGACAATATCCTGACACCGAAAAAAGCTCATCAGTGTGTAATTTACAATATGTCAGTGAGATCAAGACTACAACAACAATAAGAACCATAAAACTGGACACATATCCACATCTGGCTGTCCTTGGCATGTTCTTGAGAGTTCATGAAGTAGTAACCTTTGATTCAATAATGAACTGTTCTTTTGCATCAGATCTTTTTCATTAATTTGGTTGATCCAGATCACAAAATATGAATAAATCTCTACACTGTAAACCCCAGCACCCCAAATAATTAATTGGTTTGAGTAGGGTAAACGTCTCGGTTACGTATGTAACCCTCGTTCCCTGAAGGAGGGAACGGAGACGTACGTCGGAACTGACCGACGAATTGGGATCTATTTTCAGAGACCAATCTGCTTCGAGTGTATAGAAACGAGCCAATAACATTGGCATGCGGTTCACGCACCGCCCCGCAGCGCGGGTATAAAACACGGAAGTGAACAACGCATACCGCTTTACAACTGAGGAGCCGAGATGTGACTCGGGCCTGCAGCTGAAGCACAGCACCTGGCGACGGGACGTACGTCTCCGTTCCCTCCTTCAGGGAACGAGGGTTACATACGTAACCGAGACGTTCCCTTTCAGTCGGTCACGTTCGACGTACGTCGGAACTGACCGACGAATTGGGATCCCTAGAAAAACGCCAGGGTGCTGGCCCTTCCAGCGCCCTGCTTAAGCACACTGGGTGCTCCCATTTGGAGCAGCAGGCAGGGCTTAAGGCAGGGAGGTCCGACACTGCTGTTTCTGCAAGACCCACTCAGCGTGACTATTGGATAACGCTGGGAAAGCGTGCCCGTCTCGGAAGATGGTACGCTGCGGAGCCACGTCCTCCGGAGGAGGAGAGGTGGAGAATACTCATACGGACTAACCTATCTGGGTAGTAACTTACATATGGCAGTCTCTGGGGTGGATCCAACCTGATCCCAGGGGGGAGAGAACACACCCAGAGACGACAGAGCGGGCTCTGTCAAGGGAAAGACACGGGGCTAGCCGAGTAGGGTAGCTGGAACCGTGGAGAATACACATATGGGGTCGCCGTGAGGGAACCGCTACATATGGACCCAGCCTAACACACACGTTCCACAAGCATACGGGTGCAGGCCTGGCGTCAGACGGCCGCAACGTCTGACACCGCAGGGGTGACGGAGGAGCTCGACAGGGTTCACCATTTCTGGGGAACACAACTGGAGAAGATAAACGCACGTATCCGGCCATAGGCGGGAGTGGCGCAGCAAGCCGACACAGGAACGGGTACTTCGCGTCTACCGGCCGCTGGAGGCGAGTACACGGGAAGAAACCGGTTCCACACGGAGGCTATAAAATCTAGCGAACGTGTTAGGTGTCGCCCAGCCCGCAGCTCTACAGATGTCTGTCAGCGAGGCGCCTTGAGCCAGCGCCCAGGAGGAAACAACACTTCTTGTGGAGTGTGCTCGCAACCCGAACGGGCAAGGCACGTCTTGCGATTGGTACGCTAAGACGATAGCATCCACTATCCAGTGGGCTAACCTCTGCTTGGAGACAGCCTTTCCCTTCTGCTGGCCTCCGTAACAGACGAAGAGCTGCTCTGAGGTCCTAAAGCTTTGTGTCCGGTCAACGTAAGCGCGAAGAGCGCGGACGGGACATAACAAAGCCAGGGCTGGGTCTGCCTCCTCCGGGGGCAGCGCTTGCAGGTTCACCACCTGGTCCCGAAAGGGAGTGGTAGGAACCTTGGGCATGTATCCGGGCCGGGGTCTCAGGATGACGTGAGAGTTACCGGGCCCGAATTCTAGGCACGATTCGTTGACCGAAAATGCATGCAGGTCCCCCACCCTCTTGATTGAGGCCAATGCAGTCAGGAGAACCGTCTTCATAGACAGGATTTTTAACTCAACGGACTGCAAGGGCTCAAAAGAAGGACCCTGAAGTGCTCTGAGCACCAGGGCTAAGTCCCAAGAGGGTAACGAGATAGAACGAGGAGGATTTAGTCTCCTCGCACCTCTGAGGAACCTGACGATTAAGTCGTGCTTCCCTAAGGACTTACCTTCAACTACATCGTGATACGCCGCAATTGCCGCGACGTACACTGTTAGGGTGGAGGGAGACAGCCTTCGCTCCAACCCATCTTGTAGGAAAGAAAGCACGACATCAATCGAACACTTTCGGGGGTCTTCTCGGCGAGAAGAACACCATTCAACGAACAGGTTCCACTTCAAAGCATAGAGGCGCCTCGTAGAGGGGGCTCTAGCTGAAGCGATGGTGTCTACCACAGCTTGTGGCAGGCCACCTAGAACCTCCGCGTCCCGTCCAGGGACCAGACATGGAGTTTCCAGAGGTCTGGACGCGGGTGCCATAGAGTGCCCCCTCCCTGAGAAAGAAGGTCCTTCCTCAGGGGAATCGGCCAGGGTGGGGCTGTCGCGAGGAGTGAGAGTTCGGCGAACCAGGTCCGGTTGGGCCAGTAGGGCGCAACTAGCAAGACCTGCTCCTCGTCCTCCCTGACCTTGCACAGAGTCTGTGCTAGAAGGCTCACTGGGGGAAACGCATATTTGCGTAGGTCCCGGGGCCAGCTGTGCGCCAGTGCATCTGTGCCGAGGGTACCCCCGTTCAGGGAATAGTACCACTGGCAATGGGACGAGTCCGGAGTGGCAAACAGGTCGACCTGCGCGGCTCCGAAGAGGTCCCATATCAGCTGGACAGACCGGGGGTGGAGTCGCCACTCTCCCGGAAGTGGACACTGACGAGAGAGCTTGTCGGCTGTCTGGTTCAGCGCACCAGGGATATGAATGGCACGAAGCGACCTCAGATGCTTCTGACTCCACAGGAGGAGGTGGCGGGCGAGTTGGAGCATGCGACGGGAGCGTAGACCACCCTGATGGTTGATGTACGCAACGGCCGCAGTGCTGTCCGTGCGGACCAGTACGTGCTTGTGCTGAAGCAGCTTCTTGAAGCGACTTAGCGCAAGACGTACTGCCATTAACTCCAGGCAATTGATATGCCAATGCAGCTGGGGCCCCGTCCACAGACCCGAGACTGCATGCCCGTTGTACGTGGCCCCCCAACCCGAGGCAGAGGCATCCGTGAATACCACAACATGCCTGGACACCTGTCTCAAGGGCACTCCGGCCCGTAAGAACGAGGGGTCGGACCAAGGGTTGAAGGTTTGGCGACAGTACGAAGTAACTGAGACCCGATACTGGCCGCTCTGCCACGCCCACCTCGGGACTCGGTCGTGTAGCCAGCGTTGAAGCGGTCTCATATGAAGCAATCCGAGCGGCGTTACCGCGGCTGCAGATGCCATATGCCCCAGGAGCCTCTGAAAAGATTTCAGTGGGACCGCCGTCCTGCTCTTGAATGTACTCAAGCAGTTCAACACTGACTGGACTCGTTCCTCTGTGAGGCGCGCAGTCCGGTTGACCGAATCCAACTCCATACCGAGATAAGAGATCCTCTGCGTGGGACAGAGTTTGCTCTTCTCTCGGTTGACCTGAAGGCCCAACAGGCTGAGGTGACGGAGCACCAGGTCCCTGTGTTCGCACAACTGCTCTCGAGACTGGGCGAGGATAAGCCAGTCGTCGAGATAGTTGAGAATACGAACGCCGCGTTCTCGGAGTGGAACAATGGCTGCCTCCGCGACTTTCGTGAAGACGCGGGGCGACAGGGACAGCCCGAAGGGCAGGACTTTGTACTGATATGCCTTCCCCTCGAACGCAAAGCGTAGGAACGGTCTGTGTCGAGGAAGGATAGAGACATGAAAGTACGCGTCCTTCAGGTCGATCGCTGCAAACCAATCTTGGGGACGGATGCATTCGAAGATGCGTTTCTGCGTTAACATTTTGAACGGAAGTCTGTGCAGGGCCCGATTCAAAATGCGCAGATCCAAGATTGGCCGTAACCCACCCCCTTTCTTGGGTACAATGAAGTAGGGGCTGTAGAACCCCGACTTCATATCGGCTGGAGGAACCGGCTCGACCGCGCCCTTCGCCAGTAGGACATCGATCTCCGCCCGCAATACATGGGCATCGCTGTTCCGCACTGAGGTGAACAGGATGCCCTTGTATTTGGGGGGCCGGCGCGCGAACTGAATCGCGTAGCCGAGTCTGATGGTACGGATGAGACAGCCCGGGGAGCTCTAGCCAGGCTCCCAGAGACTGTGCAAGCGGGACCAACGGCACCACAGACGTACCCAGGGTGAGGCAGCGAGGTGGAATGTTCAGACCTGACTCGGACGGCCCGGAGGCGACCCGGAGAAGGGTCTGAACATTCCGAGGTGGGGAAGTGTGGGGGAGAGAAGGCCCGGGGGCGTCCTCTAGCCCCACACTTCCCCCTGGCGAGAAGAGTGGAAGACTGGAGTGGCAAGGCCCGGGGGCGTCGCGCACAACGATCTTGGCCCTCTTGGGGCCCAGGGACATAGGAAACTGCTCTTTTAATGAGAATGTGGGTACCACTGAGCTCCGAAGAGCCAGTGGCAGAGATGTTATTTTCAAGTTGTTGGCCCCCCGGTCCTCCTCCGGGGGGGGGAGGGGTGCGGACACCATCTCCCTCTGAGCAGCTCCCTCCGTCCCTGGGCTGCCCGTCTCAGGGCCGCTTATCCTTACGCTTCCCTCCAGACTTAGCGGGGCCCTGAGCGGGTTGGGCGGCCCCCTTGCGTCCGGCGCCCTGCTTCCCGGGTGGAGGCTGCTGCTTGGGTTTAGCAGGGGCGGAGGCGGACGCAGGAGGTCGCCCTCGGCGACGAGCAGGAGGAGGCGCTGCAACCGGCGGAGGGGTGAAGGCAGCAGCGGTCCGCCGGGGCAGGATGTTCTTAATCGCCTCCGTCTGCTTCTGTGCCACCGAGAACTGTTGGGCGAAGCTCTCGATGGCGTCGCCGAAGAGGCCGGCCTGACTGACAGGGGCGTCGAAGAACCGCACTTTGTCGGTTTCGCGCATATCAGCCAGGTTCAGCCACAGGTGGCGTTCCTGGACCACCATGGTGGACATCGCCCGACCCAGGGAGCGGGCAGCGACTTTCGTCGCCCGGAGGGCGAGGTCCGTCGCTGTCCGCAGTTCCTGCGTTACCCCTGGGTCGGCACCACCCTCGTGCATCTCCTTTAGCGCTTTGGCCTGGTAGACCTGCAGGAGCGCCATGGCATGCAACGATGATGCGGCTTCCCCACAGGCGGTGTAAGACTTGCCCAGAAGTCCGGACGAGAACTTACACGCCCGGGAGGGGAGACGTGGGGCATTCCGCCAGTCGACCGCGGCCCTGGGACACAGTTGCATCACCACGGCGCGCTCGACCGGAGGTATCCCCACGTAGCCCTTAGCCGCACCACCATCGAGGGTAGTGAGGATGGAGGAGTCAGTCGATCGATGGCGGGCACTGTAGGGTGCCGACCATGACTTCGTGAGCTCCTGATGCACCTCCGGGAAGAATGGCACTGGGGCGGGGCGCTGAGAACCAGCACGGGCCGCCCCGAGATACCAGTCATCCAACCGCGAGGGTTCGGGACACGGTGGAGGGTTCCACTCGAGCCCGACACTCGCGGCGGCCCGGGAGAGCATAGCCGTGAGCTCTGGATCCGGCTCGGACAACGCTACCACACCCGAAGGGGGCAACGCAGCCGGGTCGCCATCTCCGGAGCCCATTAGCTCATCCTCCGATGCAGCCAACGAAATCATATCCTCAGCCGGAGCCCCGAAGGAAACGGCTGGCCCCCCATGGGAAGGACCAGCGCGCTCCTCCGAAAACTCCACCGGCACAGCGGAGGGTGGGAGGGGCCCAAGGGGCTTTTGGCCCGTCGGGGAAGCCCTGACCGTCACCCTCAGATCTCCACCAAAGGCATCAGCCAAAGTAGCAGCCCTCTGCTTTGCAGCGGGAGGACCACTAGATCGGGGGATGCTCAATGGGACCCCACCCCTTTCGAGGTATTGGAGCCTAGATCTAAGCACTGCGATGGTCATGTTCCCGCAGTGGGAACATGAGTCATTCATGAACGCTGCCTGCGCGTGCTGAACGCCCAAACACGTGAGGCAACGATCATGACCGTCAACTGGGGACAGAAAACGCCGGCATCCAGAAACACACGGTTTGAATGACATCTTGAAAAAGACGCAGGGTCAAACCGTGTAGCTCTTTTAGGAGTGGAAAAACTGCTCTTTTAGTGCTGAAGCACTCAGGGAGATGGCCGCGGCTCCCCGCGGTCCGATAGTGCAAGCCCGCGGGTGAGCACTCAAAAGGAAACGCCCAACGAACCAACACTGGAACTCTTTTTGTCTCTGCAGCCACTCGCTGAATCGCGCTGTCACGCCAACACCCGAAGAACAGCCTCTCCGACTCGTCTCACGACACTCACTTGCAGAAAAACAGCTTTGTGTATGGAACAACAAAACCATCGGCTCCGAAGTTGAAAGCGGTATGCGTTGTTCACTTCCGTGTTTTATACCCGCGCTGCGGGGCGGTGCGTGAACCGCATGCCAATGTTATTGGCTCGTTTCTATACACTCGAAGCAGATTGGTCTCTGAAAATAGATCCCAATTCGTCGGTCAGTTCCGACGTACGTCGAACGTGACCGACTGAAAGGGAACTTAAATTAAGCAAATTAGTTCAATCAAATAAACTTTTATGAGTATTTAGAACTTTTTTTTTCTTTTTCTTTTGAGTTCACAAAACAGACACATTTTAAGTAATCTGAATTGTTCCATTGTTTTGAGTTTTATTAACCTGTTTCTTTTAATATAGACAAACTTAAATTTAACTAAATCAGGCCTGGGATTTCTGAGCATGCTTTGCCATGACACTCGAAAGGGAGAGTAAATGCTAAAATAAAGTTATATAATGTTTTTTGTGTGTGTGTGTGTGTGTGTGTGTGTGTGTGTGTGTGTGTGTGTGTGTGTGTGTGTGTGTGTGTGTGTGTGTGTGTGTGTGTGTGTGTGTGTGTGTGTGTGTGTGTGTGTGTGTGTGTGTGTGTGTGTGTGTGCAAGATTAAGTGGGAGATTTAGTAGTGTTTAATGTTAGAAGAGTTCTGCTTACTTAAACTTTGAATTTTTTAACTTAAACATTTTGATGTTATTGATAGCCTCAAATCAATTTTTTTAAGTTTTGCCAACTTATTCAGGTTAACAGTGTGTCAGAAACATTTGGGATAATGAAAGGCAACAAAATATATAACTGTTCCAGACATTTTTGGATATTTTAATGCAAAAATATTACAAATTGTACCTTTAAATTTTGATCATAATTAATAGTATATGTAATAATAATGTATGTTTTTAGAAGACCTGAAATGCACAAGAGTCATGTATAGACTACTTGTTTATATTTTATGATTCTTCAATAGTGTTTTTGCATGTCTGAAAGATCCATTCAGCCTTTCCTTTTAACTGGATGGAAAAAACAACCAGTATATTATTAAAAATGTCTCCTTGAGGGTGAGGGTGTGTAAATGATGACAGAATTTTTATTATTGGCTTAAGTAATCCTATAAAGCACAGGTCTACATGTTATCATAACCGAAAATGTTTAAATATACAATATTGCTTATACAGAGCATGCCCTCTATAAACAGAACCGGGTGAGGAAACACACCCATATCTAAGAGAGCCAGCTGCATTATGTCAACTAGCCCGGTCAAACTAACCCAAACACCTGTGCCTCAATCAATGGCTGGTCAGGAATGATACTAATGTATGAAACGAGCAGGACGGGCTTCCCATTATCCAGCAGAGAGCAAGAACACACAAACACACTTACAATACACGTATAGGGCAGACACTTTGGCCCTCACCAGTATAGCAGATGGAGCCAGGGTTGATTAGCTCTTAAAGAGTTCAGCGTGTTTGGTGTCTTGGCCGAGATTCTGGAGTTTTTGTGCCCAGTTAGTCACCACAGATAGTCATGTGTTTGTTCTTGGAGTGTTTCAAGATGCAGGACAGTCACCCCGTTAGGCTTAGCAGAAGCACTCAGCCATTAATGTGTTGACACCGCCAAAAATATGAATCTGTACACGTGCCAAATTCCCAATGCAAGATTATAATAAACTTATAATACTAATATTATAGCACTTGCAATAAAACCATTTCACACTGCAAAACACATACACCACTCATAATTAAGCAATGTCATACAAACTTACATACACAACAATGTAAGTAAGTTTAAACCAAGAGTGTTGCCATTTCCAGTTCAAAAGATGAATTGGAAAACACAGTGATGGCTTTAGCAGATATTAGAGTAACAAGGAAGCATTATACAACAGTTCAATAAAAAGTTAATGTTGAGCTTATATTTTATTGCCAGTTATTGTGTCTGTTTTTGTTCCATCAACAAAAATGTAGTTCCAAACAAAGCCAACGCAGAATCATTATGACACACACAGTGCTGATTCATTTCTGAATGAGTCAGCGGTTTTGGACAAATCAATTGAATGCTTGTTTCAATGACTCATTATTAAAGACAGTCAAGTCATTTGTATCATTTATGAACAGATCAACATTTTTAAATGAATCAGTCAAATGAATGAATCAATGACTCATTCATAAATACAGTAACTTGTATCATTCCTCACTGAATCAGCATTCTTGAAAGAATCAGTTTAATTAATAATTCAATGATTCATTCATAAAGACAGCCACTCGTTTAAACCCTTTCATGCATGAATTATGGAAAACATTATCTAGATTTTTTTAAGATTCTTTTTATTACTTTAATATGATGCTAAAATTGATATCCATTTAAATTTTTACAAAATTCAGTTTTATTTAAAAAATATTTAACTGTCCACGTATGTGGACACCATGCAACAAAGGCGTAAAATGGGACAAAAAGCCACAGATGACAATATGGAATATTGTGATTTTATTATATCATTTTATGCTATGCATAACAGCTCAGATATTTAATTAATATTAATATTACAATATAACAACGATAAAACACATAGTGTAGGATCTATAATGCTAGTTACATATATGTGGAAACCTAATAGCAATATGGGCTGGGCTTTGCTGGCACACACTCCTCATCAGTGCGGTCACTGTCACACACACACTGTTTTTTAAGCTCAATTGACCTCGTTATGTAAAAGTTTTCACAGATATGCCTGGGGCATTTGGCACATGGCTATCGCTGTCAGCCATCTTGGATTAATGATGTCATCAAGCAGTGAATATTTGGGATACAAGACAGTAGCCACTGTTAAAATATTGCTGTCAATCTACTGACACTGCCCTCAAGTGGTTTGGAGAGAATTACCAATATAAATGAACCCTAAATGGAGTTAAATTAACTGTCCCCAAATGTGGACACCATGCATGAAAGGGTTAATTTCTGAAGGAATCCAGTTTTTGCAACAACAACAAAAAAATCAGCTGAGTGAATGATTTAATGACTCATTCATAAAGACAGGTGCTGCATCCAAATATGCATACTTCCCAACTATATATTAGATGAAAAACAGTATGTGAATGTCTGAATTCACAGCATTCATAAAACAGTATGCAAAATGGACCTGGATGACTTTTATTTTTAAGATTATCCAATGGACACTTTACTATTCCATGAGGCCACGGGAGAACATTTGTGAATGGCAGTGAAGCGACGCAACTGACGCTGTTAAGCCATTTGACGATGACAACATGACAAATGTAGTATGTCCAGATTACATTCATACAACACACATTTATATAGAACATATTTTTTGGTACTTAACAGGATGAAGCCAGTGACTTGTACTTGAATCAGCATTTTGGAATGAATCAATTAAATGAACAATTCAATGAATGATTCATAAAGACAGTCACTTGTTTAATTTCTGAATGAACCATTGTGTATAAGCTAATCGGGTAAATGAATGATTCGACTCACTAAAAGGATGCAAACAAGAAAACGTGATTGAAAAATCTTCACGACTAATGCCCAGACTGACATTCTGATTGGAACGTGCAAACACAGACTATATCAGCACTCTTTATATATCAGCGACACATACTGTACATCAGCTGCTCGACCAACTAGATTTGAGGAGAAAAAGAAAAAATTCTATTTTATAAAGAAACAAAGTTTAAACACCCAATAATCTCAAAGATGAGCTTGAAACTTGCTATAAACCAAAAACCTAAACTCTGAAGTAAACCCACTTTGAGTTGTGTATCAAGGTGCAGATGGAGACAGCGGGCTGCTATGGACCTGTGAAGAACCAGTGTTTTTGTAAGAAGATATATGTATAAGGCTGTAGCAGGGCACTCCCCTGTGTACCGGTCCTGAAGACTTCTCCAGGCCAGAACAGAGGCATACGGGGGGAAACTGGCCTTAACTACAGAAGAATTTCCACAGAGACACTTTCCTGTATGATTTCTCCACCATACATCTTTGAGACAAGGATCAGCCATTTCTGGATCTGCTGATTGAAGAATAAATTAAACAGATAAATGCCTAGATACTCTTTGAAGATTTCTATAAATGATGATTTGGAGTGCAGGCATTGACAATGATCAAACTTATGGAGAAGAGGAGAGGAGAGCTGAACAGTTAACAGATGAAAACATCAGTGAAGCATCATTTTTTTCCCCTCAGCTGTTTCTTTTTTCACTTCAGGGGTTGGCTTCAGACTTGCTTGAATTTCCCAGAATACCAGCTCACACAGACAAACAGCTGCCCAATGCAGACCCACTCTTTATAAAGCCCTGTATGGAATTTCTTTCATGGAAGTCTTTCAAAATAATCAGAAATGCCTTGTTCTTCCATGTTTTGACACATTTCCTATTGGCAAAGAGATTGATTTGAAGAGACCATCCCTCTATTTTAAGGAACCAACAGGTTTTTAATTTATGTCACATTATTTACATTCCCCTCTAAAACAGAGAATGTACATTTTAAATGACTACTAAAGGTTTAGTTATCGATATGCGTAGCTTCAAAGCTAACACACATGGACTAAAAGCTACAAAGTTTGATTTCATGTGGTCTTTAAGAGCTCTTTCTGCTCATGGCATCTAGAAGTGCTGACAGACATTTGTCACATTTTTTTTCTTTTCTTTCAGCTGAAATACTTCATGAAGAAAGAAATGTTTTAGTCGGAATGGTGCTTTCAGACACTTCAAACTGGACATGATGACTCTCCAGTGTGCAGCGTCAGTTTGACCAGATTAATGGTTAAAACAGAGGCAATTCACGGCAATTCACATTGTGCTCCTTGCACACACACACACACACACGCACACACACACACACACACACACACACACACACACACACACACACACACACACACACACACACACACACACACACACACACACACACACACACACACACACACACACACACACACACACACACACACACACACACACACACACACACTAAACAAACTGCTCAAAACTCAATGGCCCAATGATTTATTTTCTAGCATCCAGTGAACCCCCCGACCCCGCCCCCCCCCTCCCCGAATAATTAGAAATTAACAATTTTTTTTAATATTGTTGATGCTGCTCTGCTGTAATCCATTACACACTGTTCTGTTTGTTGCTAGGATGACAAAAGTAAGATGTTATTCACACAGAAAAATTGTGTCAAAATTGTAACTTTAGGGGTACAACAGCTTGTCACTGGGGTACAGTACCCTTAAAAGGACATCTATGTACCTTTTTTAAACCTAAAAAGTGCACATTAGTACCTTAGAGTACAAATACATACCTTAAGGTACTGCTATGAACCGTTTTGTGGTAAAAAGGGTACAAAGATGTCCTTTTAAGGGTACTGCCCCAGTGACAAGCTGTTGTACCCCTAAAGGTACAATTTTGACACTTTTTTTCACTGTGTGTTGGTTGGTTTGCCTCAGCGGTCTAACAGCGCTTGTCACTGTCAGAATGAGTGGGATGGCCAATCAAATCAAAGAAGGCGGGGCTTACTGTTAGTGAGTATTCCAACGCGACACTTTAGTTATAGCAGTGCGATGTAAGTAGCTAAAGATTTAATATTTGACAACTTTCAGCGACCAACAACAATATAGAGTGATGCAAGCTCCTTGACATTTTTTATAAAATTTCACAGTTTATCTGTAAATCTCCTCGATCTCCTCCATGAACTGCCACCTTAACGTGGTGGAGGGGTTTGAGTACCCGAATGACCCTAGGAGCTACGTTGTCCGGGGCTATATGCCCCTGGTAGGGTTTCCCAAGGCAAACAGGTCCTAGGTGACGGGTCAGACTAAGAGCAGTTCAAAAACCCTTATGATGACAAAAAAAAGGAGGACCGTGATGTCGCCCGGTACGGCGCAGCCGGGGCCCCACCCTGGAGCCAGGCCTGGGGTTGGGGCTCGTATGCGAGCGCCTGGTGGCCGGGCCTTCCTCCACGGGGTCCGGTCGGGCTCAGCCCAAAGGAGCGACGTGGGGACACCTTCCCGTGGGCCCACCACTCACGGGAGGGACCGTAAGGGGCCGGTGCAAAACGAATCGGGCAGCAGTCGAAGGCGGGGGCCTAGACGACCCGATCCCTGGACACGGAAACTGGCTCTTGGGACATGGAATGTCACCTCGCTGGCGGGGAAAGAGCCTGAGATTGTGCGTGAGGTTGAGAGGTTCCGACTAGAGATAGTCGGAATCACCTCCACGCACGGCTTGGGCTCTGGAACCATACTCCTCGAGAGGGGATGGACTCTTCACCACTCTGGAGTTGCCCATGGTGAGAGGCGGCGGGCTGGTGTGGGTTTACTTATAGCCCCTCAGCTCTGCCGCCATGTGTTGGAGTTTACCCCGGTGAATGAGAGGGTCGTTTCCCTGCGCCTTTGGCTCGGGGATAGGTCTCTCACTGTTGTGTGTGCCTACGGGGTGCTGGAGAGTGCTCCGACTGGGGACTCCGTCATTCTACTGGAGGACTTCAACACCCACGTGGGCAATGACAGTGAAACCTGGAGGGGCGTGATTGGGAGGAACGGCCCCCCCTGATCTTAACCCGAGTGGTGTTCAGTTATTGGACTTCTGTGCTAGTTACAGTTTGTCCATAACGAACACCATGTTCAAGCATAAGGGTGTCCATCAGTGCACATGCCACCAGGACACCCTAGGTCGTAGGTCAATGATCGACTTTGTGGTCGTTTCATCTGACCTGCGGCCGTATGTCTTGGACACTCGGGTGAAGAGAGGGGCGGAGCTGTCAACTGATCCCCACCTGGTGGTGAGTTGGATCCGATGGCGGGGGAGGAAGCTGGATAGACTCGGTAGACCCAAACGTACTGTGAGGGTCTGCTGGGAACGTTTGGCTGAGTCTCCTGTCAGAGAGATCTTCAACTCCTGCCTCCGGCAGAGCTTCAACCGGATCCCGAGGGAGGCTGGAGATATTGAGTCCGAGTGGACCATGTTCTCCACCTCCATTGTCAAAGCGGCTGCTCGGAGCTGTGGACGCAAGGTCTCCGGTGCCTGTTGAGGCGGCAATCCCCGAACCCGGTGGTGGACACCGGAAGTAAGGGATGCAGTCAAGCTGAAGAAGGAGTCCTATCGGACCTGGCTGGCTTGTGGGACTCCTGAGGCAGCTGACAGGTACCGGCAGGCTAAACGGACTGCAGCCCGGGTGGTTGTGGAGGCAAAAACTCGGGCCTGGGAGGAGTTCGGTGAGGCCATGGAAAAGGACTATCGGCTGGCCTCGAAGAGATTCTGGCAAACCGTCCGGCGCCTCAGGAGGGGGAAGCAGTGCCCTACCAACGCTGTTTACAGTGGCGATGGGCGGCTGTTGACCTCAACTGGGGATGTTGTCGGACGGTGGAAGGAATACTTCGAGGATCTCCTCAATCCCGCCGTCACGTCTTCCATTGAGGAAGCAGAGGCTGGGGGCTCAGAGGAGGACTCGTCCATCACCCAAGCTGAAGTCACCGAGGTGGTCAAGAAACTCCTCGGTGGCAAGGCACCGGGGCTGGATGAGATCCGCCCTGAGTACCTCAAGTCTCTGGATGTTGTGGGGCTGTCTTGGCTGACACGCCTCTGCAGCATCGCATGGCGGTCGGGGACAGTGCCTCTGGGATGGCAGACCGGGGTGGTGGTCCCTCTTTTTAAGAAGGGGGACCGGAGGGTGTGTTCCAACTATAGGGGGATCACACTTCTCAGCCTCCCCGGGAAAGTCTATGCCAGGGTACTGGAGAGGAGAATTCGGCCGATAGTGGAACCTCGGATTCAGGAGGAACAGTGTGGTTTTTGTCCTGGTCGTGGAACACTGGACCAGCTCTATACCCTCTACAGGGTGCTGGAGGGTTCATGGAAGTTTGCCCAACCAGTCGACATTTGTTTCGTGGATTTGGAGAAGGCATTCGACTGTGTCCCTCGCGGCGCCCTGTGGAGGGTGCTCGGGGAATATGGGGTCCGGGGTCCTTTGCTAAGGGCTGTCCGGTCCCTGTATGACCGGAGCAGGAGTTTGGTCCGCATTGCCGGCAGTAAGTCAGACTTGTTCCCGGTGCATGTTGGACTCCGGCAGGGCTGCCCTTTGTCGCCGGTTCTGTTCATAATTTTTATGGACAGAATTTCTAGGCGCAGCCAAGGGGTGGAGGGTGTCAGGTTTGGGGACCGCACGGTTTCGTCTCTGCTCTTTGCGGATGACGATGTCGTGTTGGCCCCTTCTAACCAGGACCTTCAGCATGCACTGGGACGGTTTGCAGCCGAGTGTGAAGCGGCTGGGATGGGGATCAGCACCTTCAAATCCGAGGCCATGGTCCTCAGTCGGAAAAGGGTGGCTTGCCCACTTCAGGTTGGTGGAGAGTTCCTGCCCCAAGTGGAGGAGTTCAAGTATCTAGGGGTCTTGTTCACAAGTGAGGGGAGGATGGAACGGGAGATTGACAGACGGATCGGTGCAGCTTCTGCATTAATGCGGTCGATGTACCGGTCTGTCGTGGTGAAGAAAGAGCTAAGCCGTAAGGCAAAGCTCTCGATTTACCGGTCAATCTACATTCCTACTCTCACCTATGGCCATGAACTTTGGGTCATGACCGAAAGGACAAGATCCCGGATACAGGCGGCCGAAATGAGCTTTCTCCGCAGGGTGGCTGGGCGCTCCCTTAGAGATAGGGTGAGAAGCTCAGTCACTCGGGAGGAACTCGGAGTAGAGCCGCTGCTCCTCCACATCGAGAGGGGACAGCTGAGGTGGCTCGGGCATCTGTTCCGGATGCCTCCTGAACGCCTTCCCGGGAAGGTGTTGCGGGCATGTCCAACCGGGAGGAGGCCCCGGGGAAGACCAAGGACACGCTGGAGGGACTATGTCTCCCGGCTGGCCTTGGAACGCCTCGGTGTCCACCCGGAAGAGCTAGAGGAAGTGTCTAGGGAGAGGGAAGTCTGGGCATCTCTGCTTAGACTGCTGCCCCCGCGACCCGGCCCCGGATAAAGCGGAAGAAGAAGAAGAAGAAGAAGAAGAAGAGAAGACATTATTTATTAAAGGGATCCCCTTTTTAAAGGTCCCGTTCTTCGTGTTTTTTTGAAGCTTTGATTGTGTTTACAGTGTGCAATATAACATGTGTTCATGTTTCGCGTGTAAAAAAACACCGTATTTTTCACACAATTTACTTATCTGTATACCGCTGTTTTCACTGTCCTAAAAAAACACAGTATTTTTCACACAATTTACTTATCTGTATACCGCTGTTTTCACTGTCCTAAAAACGGCTGATGAGTTCCTTGTTCTATGAAGTCCCTCCTTCAGAAATACGTAACGAGTTCTGATTGTGCCAGCGGTTCCCATGTTGTGATTTGACCGCAGCTTAGTGCACATGGCACGTTTCCTGTGTTGTGATTGAATGGTTGTGATGAAAGTGATGAAATGTCACGCCTCTGAACGGGGAGATGTATGCGCTCAATGATCTCTACAGCGTCCCCGGGAAAGCCAAACAAAGGTGATTTGACTCCGGGATGAAAATAACAGCGTCTCGACGACATGGCGACAAACATACTGAAACGCAACACTTCCTCTTCTCCACGTAGGACAGCAACAAGACCACGCCCTCTTTTTCGCGTATTCTTGTGGGCGGAGGTTAGTCTGTTCTACTGTTCTACTGACGTAATTAAAGAAGGAAGTACCAGGATGTAGTCCAAGCCGGCCGTTCGCTGTAGGCTTTGAAAGGGAACTTCTGTTAAATAAAATATCTCGCTTGGCATTGAACTTTGAGCTTTATAATTTTACAGGTATTATTTATGCTCTAACAGCAACATTACACACTAACTAAAGTTTGAACAGTGGGATCGCGAAGAACGGGACCTTTAAGACTTGTATGACTTAATATAACATAAATGATGTCTCTTACTGAAATATGTAGTAGAAAACCCATGAAAGGTCTACGTTATTTTAAAAAATCCATTATTTATTTTGACAATGGGCGGCGGCATTTTGTTTGCGTTCTAGGTCGATGATGACCCCCCTATAGGGGGCGATTTTCCTTAAATAGGGCACTATTTGAGGGGACAGCCATTTGTAGTGGTGTCCGAAACCATAGTGGACATGTTCGAGTGCATTCATTCTATCCCACATTGCACCACAATAACGAGTGTACAGCCGATGAACACACAACGGCTGTCCGACTTCTTCACACACTCGTTTTCATCCCCTCCCTCCATCAAGTGAACTGTATTACTAAAGTAGGGAATAGTGAATTAGGGTTTAGGGGGCAATTTCGGATTCAGCCAGGGAGACTGTCATTCCATCAAAGACTACATTGCCCATAATCCTTTGCCTGGACTCATCATCACTCATTGTTTGCACCTGTGTCTCATTACCCCATTACCCCAGCCTATATATAAACCATGTTCACCCTGTCATTTACTGCAAAGTCTTGTTTGTTGTAAACTGCATTTCTGAGCGTTTTCCCTGGTTTCATGTCTCTGGTTTTGGATTTCTTACCTGTTCCGTGGATTACCCATTTGCCTGTCTCTCCTGTCTGCCTGATTGGACTGATTACCTGTTATTACCTCTTGCCTGTTTGTTGACTACGAGTGTGGATTACCCTTTAATAAAGCTGCGTTTGGATCCTCTACCTTCTGTCTTAGAGCAGTCCATTACAATAATGGATTTTTTAAATAACGTACATCTTTCATGGGTTTTCTACTACATACACTCACCTAAAGGATTATTAGGAACACCTGTTCAATTTCTCATTAATGCAATTATCTAATCAACCAATCACATGGCAGTTGCTTCAATGCATTTAGGGGTGTGGTCCTGGTCAAGACAATCTCCTGAACTCCAAACTGAATGTCAGAATGGGAAAGAAAGGTGATTTAAGCGATTTTGAGCGTGGCATGGTTGTTGTTGCCAGACGGGCCGGACTGAGTATTTCACAATCTGCTCAGTTACTGGGATTTTCACACACAACCATTTCTAGGGTTTACAAAGAATGGTGTGAAAAGGGAAAAACATCCAGTATGTGGCAGTCCTGTGGGCGAAAATGCCTTGTTGATGCTAGAGGTCAGAGGAGAATGGGCCGACTGATTCAAGCTGATAGAAGAGCAACTTTGACTGAAATAACCACTCGTTACAACCGAGGTATGCAGCAAAGCATTTGTGAAGCCACAACACGCACAACCGTGAGGCGGATGGGTTACAACAGCAGAAGACCCCACCGGGTACCACTCATCTTCACTACAAATAGGAAAAAGAGGCTACAATTTGCACAAGCTCACCAAAATTGGACAGTTGAAGACTGGAAAAATGTTGCCTGGTCTGATGAGTCTTGATTTCTATTGAGACATTCAGATGGTAGAGTCAGAATTTGGCGTAAACAGAATGAGAACATGGATCCATCATGCCTTGTTACCACTGTGCAGGCTGGTGGTGGTGGTGGTGTAATGGTGTGGGGGATGTTTTCTTGGCACAATTTAGGCCCCTTAGTGCCAATTGGGCATCGTTTAAATGCCACGGCCTACCTGAGCATTGTTTCTGGCCATGTCCATCCCTTTATGACCACCATGTACCCATCCTCTGATGGCTACTTCCAGCAGGATAATGCACCATGTCACAAAGCTTGAATCATTTCAAATTGGTTTCTTGAACATGACAATGAGTTAACTGTACTAAAACGGCCCCCACAGTCACCAGATATCAACCCAATAGAGCATCTTTGGGATGTGGTGGAACGGGAGCTTCGTGCCCTGGATGTGCATCCCACAAATCTCCATCAACTGCAAGATGCTGTCCTATCAATATGGGCCAACATTTCTAAAGAATGCTTTCAGCACCTTGTTGAATCAATGGCACGTAGAATTAAGGCAGTTCTGAAGGCGAAAGGGGGTCAAACACAGTATTAGTATGGTGTTCCTAATAATCCTTTAGGTGAGTGTATTTCAGTAAGATACATCATTTATGTTATATTAAGCCATACACGTCTTAACACCAGGGGATTCCTTTAAATCATAACTGAATATGACGTGACAAAAAACATTTTGCATTTTTACATATTGGGCAGACGAAAATAAGAGTGAATGTGTGCATATATAAAAATAAAAAGAAAAGATTATTTGCAAATAGTTTACTTCATAACTACAATAGAATTGAAACTTTTACCGTTGTTATTTATTTTCCTTTATTTCCTTAAATTACTTTTAATCCTTTGATAATTTAATTAATTTTTTTTTAAAAACCCAATAAGAACTATACAAATATTCAAATACATTATTTAGTACTCCATATGATGTTATAATTGTGAGGAAATGCTTCTTTCCGAGCGCTCATACTTTTTGTTGATGAAGTGGTTCTGTGGGACAATATTTTTGGCTGGTTCACACGTGAAGTGTGAATATATTTGCACTTGTTTTTTTAATTGTTCTGGAAACTCTGAGAGGCCAGTATGTTTATTTAGCAGTGTTGAGGATATACTGTTAACAGTAAGTAAACGATTAGTTTGGCTTGAAGATGGAGAAACTATCAACACATGCCGATACAGTCACATCACCATTGTCCTTATTGTCTTTCACATCTTGGATTCAATTTCAACACTTCACACAAAAACATCCCAAATCCCAACTCTATTTTGTCAAGAAAAACTCTTGACAAAAGACACACACACACATCGCAACACACCATCCAAACAAATCACACACACACCCATGCCATGCAGACATGTTTGGGTATGCTATTCCTAAGTAAATTACAGTTCTCTCACAACTAAACACAGTGCTTGAGTTTAACAATAAACACCCATTACTCTGGTAATGGATGGTACTGCACCTCAGGGCAGGTCTGAAAAAATATTTTCACACAAAATTTATTCACGTAAATCCATGCTGACACACGTGCACAAAAGCTACTGGCTACAGAGTGAAGACTATCTTGGGACAAGTTAGCGTTTGTGAATACGCTCACACACTTGGCTATAGTACCGCTGGTGTCGAGGGACGGTCTTTAAGTTGTGCGCAGCTGTGAGAAGTTTGCAAGGGTCTGCTGCTTAGGGATGGAGATGTCAACTGCAATAAAATGAATCATGGAACTTGGGGAGGAAAATAAATCTAGACGGGTCATTCCCAATGACCTTACACTACGTGCCATTCCATCTTAAATTAAAACCTTTCATTGAATTGGAAATGTTGACATACACAGAGTCACGCACACTTGCATCATATGAATGTTACTATTTATATGTGCACGAGGTGTAGTTTATCATGCATGACTTCGAATGTGATTCATCCAATTATTGTTATTGACTACACATCTAAATAAAGGCCATACTGCTTTGCACCCAATGTTTATTGGATACGAATGTCTGTGTTGGCACTGTCTTCTTAGACTTAACGAAGGCATTTAATACTGTTAACCACCAAATTATTTGATCTAACTTAAAGTGCCCCTATTATGCTATTTTAAAGTTTTCTAATTTAGTTTTGGAGGTCTCCTACAACAGGTTTACATGCATCAAAGGAAAAAAAAAACCAAAAGGTGAATTTTCTCATAATATACATTGCACATCACCACATTTTTCGATGATTCTCAAACGACTCAATGGATGAATCAGCCTCTCTAAATCCCTCCTTTCCGCAAGCTACTCTGCTCTGATTGGTCAGATAGCCCAGTCTGTTGTGATTGGTCTACCGCATACAGTGCGTATTTCGGAAACAAATGTCTATTACCATAACAACTTCAGCTCTGTCCGGAGGCTTCCTAAAGCTCAGCGATTATACACACTGTAAAGACTGTAACAGTGATTTTAATCCCAGGGCTAGTCCAAATCGATGGTGAAACATTGGAAGAAATAGTTAACTATTCAACCTGAACCTTGAGCAGGACGTTTATCAGTGATGCTACTCAGTTTGAGGTACATTATGAGATGTTGCAACTGTAATTCCTCACTATCAGCATTAACAAGTGTGCGTCCATCAACAAACCCATGTGTGTGTGTTTCTAATTAATTGCGGTGCACATGCGGGAACTGTATCAATAACAACATTATCTGAGCACTAACGTGAATGCCTGATGTAACATACATTAAAGTTTGTCAAACAAATCTTGCTTTAAAAAACGATTCACTTTAATTGACTCTTACTTTTAAAAGACAATAACTTTATATACGGGGCACTTTGCAAACATTGCAGGATGTTTTCATTCACTTTAATTAATGATCTGCCCACATTGTCACTATATGGTAATTGAAATGCCATAATCCATAATAGGGGCACTTTAACTCATTTTAATTTCTCAGAAGAAGCAATTCTTTGGATGAAATCATATCTTTCAAATAGAAAGCAATGTGTGTGTGTTAATGGCACTAAATCTTCATACATTGACTGCACTTTAGGGGTTCAACAAGGTTCTATTTTAGAACCAATTTTATTCACACTGTATATTAATGATTTACCTAAAGTATGTAATAATGTTAATATACAAATGTATGCAGATTATGTTAATTATACTCAAATAATTGTCTAAAGAGACACGATCGCTATATATGATGAACAAATTGAATTTAGTTATGGTAAACGGAAGCTCAAGTATGTTCGTTTGGTGTGCAAAAACCAATGAGGTTCGTTCTCATGAACGTTTGAGCATGGACGTGATACAAACTAAACAACCCACAAGAAACATGAGGTTCACTCTCATGTGTTACACAGCACGTTTGAGCTTCCCCAAGGTCAATGAGGTTTATTCTCACGTTTTATGCAGCACACTTGAGCTTCTGCAAGTACCAATGAGGCTGATTCTCGTGTGTTACACAGCATGTTTGAGCTTCTGCAAAAACGATTGAAGTTCATTCTTGTGTGTCATGCAGCATGTTTGAGCTTCCACAAGAACCAGTGAGGTTCATTCAAGTGTGTTACGCAGCACGTTTGAGTTTCTGCAAAAACCAATGAGGTTCATTCTCGTGTGTTATGCAGCACGTTTGAGCTTTTATAAAAAAACAATGAGGTTCATTCTTGTGTGTTATACAGAACGTTTGAGCTCTGCACAAACCAATGAGGTTAATTCTTATGTGTTACGCAGCACGTTTGAGCTTTTGCAAAAACCAATGAGGTTCCTTCTTGTGTGTTATACAGCACGTTTGAGCTCTGCACAAACCAATGAGGTTAATTCTTATGTGTTACTTAGCACGTTTGAGCTTCTGCAAAAACCAATGAGATTCATTATTGTGTGTTACACAGCATGTTTGAGCTTCCAAGAACCAATGAGGTTCATTCTTGTGTGTTATGCAGCACGTTTGAGCTTCCACAAGAACCAATGAGGTTCATTCTTGTGTGCTATGCAGCATGTTTGAGCTCTGCACAAACCAATGAGGTTAATTCTACTCAGCACGTTTGAGCTTCTGCAAAAACCAATGAGATTCATTCTTGTGTGTTACGCAGCATGTTTGAGCTTCTGCAAGAGGTTATGTGTTACTCAGCACGTTTGAGCTGCTGCAAAAACCAATGAGATTCATTCTTGTGTGTTACGCAGCATGTTTGAGCTTCTGCAAGAACGATAGTTGCATAACTGTCAATGGAGGGATAGAAAGCTCTCAGATTTCATTAACATATCTTCATTTGTGTTCCAAAGATGAATGAAAGTCTTATTGGTTTGGAACAACATGAGTGTGAGTAAATAATTACATCATTTTCATTTTTGGGTGATCTAACCCTTTAAGAAAATTAGGCCATTTTTGACAGTTAATGCTGCTAGGTTGTTCTTACCCTCAATTATTTTGTTTACGTATTGAGTAGTGCTTCACTATCTGGTAGTGATTGAAAACCTTACTTTTTCCCATTTCATCATTGTAACATTTTGGAAAAATATAATCTTTTGAGCTTTAATTTTTATAAGGTCTTACATGGGGTTGCCTTTTAATGCATATTAAATATTTAATATATGCATATTAAACAGAGGGCTGACGGTGGCATTGATACTAGGGCCATTTCTGGAGGGGACTGTGAAGTGCCATATAGGGACACAACATTTGGTCAAACAGTACAGTCTGTTAAGGGAAGTTAAAATTGGAATAGCCTACCACTTGCAATAAGAAAGTTTCACATATCATACTATTAATTAGGCATGTTTTAACTTTTATTGTATTGTACTGTTATTGTATGTTGCTGTTATGTATTTCTATATTTTTATTAGCAACGTCTTTGTTTTACCTGGGGAATACGTATGTAAATCAGCAATGTTGCTATAATTCGGCATGTTTACATTTTGCATCTTATACTGATATACTGATTAACATGCATTGTCCCTATTAAATAAATAAACATAATAAACATTAAGAATTTAAAGTAAGAAATGTTCGACAATGGATATGTGTGTGAACGAGAGCGAAGCAAGCAAACACAGATTTTCATGTTGACAAACCTAAACAAAACCAAGTTTTTTATCATACCTCGCAGCTGTGTGCAGAAGTTACTGATTGACGCAGAATTGGCTGGTGTACCTTGAAGTTAGAAAACACCACCACTGCCATGCACCGGAGAGATAAGCAAACCAGATGGCCAACTCTGAAAACAGAGGAAGATGACAAAATCATATCTACAGAAAACAGAGCAGAGCAGCTGCTGACATAGACACCTTGTTTTTAAAGCTGGACAGGCCAAAGTCTCCCAAGTACATAAGAGGGTAAAACCAAGACAAATAAAAAATAGAGCCACATCAACACATACATATTTATGTTAAACACGTTTTGTGTGCCTTGTTATTTGGACTTTTAGGTTGTATTCTGCCCAGTTCTTTTCCTGTTTCTAGTGCCATTTTGTAGTCAGTTTGATTTTTTCCCCCCTGTTTATTAGCCCATCATTGTTTCCGGTGTTCACTTCCTGTGTTTAGTTCCTGTTTGTCTTTGTTTCCATAGCTACCTTTTTGTTTCCATAGTTACCCTTGCTAGTCTCCTTAGTTATTGATTACTCTAACCTGTTCCTTGTTAGCGCAAAATTGTATTTTGATATTACTTTCATAAATACTTCTGTATTTTGATCCATCTCTCTCTAGTCTCGGAGTTCACCATGTTATAATTTATAACAGCCACAGCCCTAGTATAATCCTATATATACACCGTTCAGGCATAACATAATGACGTGAAGTGAATAACACTGATTTTCTCTTCATCACGACACCTGTTAGTGGGTGGGTGGGATATATTTGGCAGCAAGTAAACATTTTGTCCTCAAAGTTGATGTGTTCAAAGCAGGAACAATGGGCAAGTGTGAGGATTTGAGCAAGTTTGACAAGGGCCAAATTGTGATGGCCAGATGACTGGGTCAGGGCATCTCCAAAACTGCAGCTCTTGGGGGGTTCCCTTTCAAGGGAACTCGCGCTGCGTCAAAACGCTTTGAGAACGCTTCTGCGTGATTGCGTCTTGAAGCACTTGTGGAATCAGTCCAATGGACAGACGGAACGTCATAGACGGGTGACGTCATAGACCGGAAACTATAAAGCACCCGTGAACACAAACAGTACTAGCTTCTTTGCCTTCAAGAAGCGCTCTGTGTGAATCTTGTCTGTAAAAACTGGTGTTTTTTTGTCTGTCTTTAGAAAAAGTTAGGCAGGAGTTTTCCACCTTTGTTCTTGTAAAAGAAAAACATAAAAGTAAAACAAACGTGACAGCAATTCACTGGATGTGTTCATCCCTGCCCTCATTTCATTACGGGTGGGGATGCATATTCTATGTGTGTTGACTGTTCGTTAAGCCGCCGGGCACTCTCCGACGAGGGCGCATCGGCTCGCGTTCCCCGCGGCTCAGGTCCCTTCTGCCGAGGCAGAGCGGCGGCTTCAGTCGTGGGGATCGCAAATAGGTCCGGCAGAGGGGTTAGAGACGGGCATCGCCCTTTCTCTGCCTTCACCTGCCGGATCCAGTGTTTCATCTCAGGGTTGGAAGCACGCTTGCGGTTCCTTCCGCCCCGGGTGAAGCGCAGAGACATATGTATGTGCGTCAGCTTTCATAAAAAAGGAGTGGGCGGACATTCATTGATAAATTTCTCAAATGTGTAAGAAAAGCACGTAGCGAAAAAGAGAAAATAACGACTCGGATCTCATATTTGCCGAGGCAACATGTAGATTACAGTCTGCAATATAAACACTGCATCTCACGTTTTGCCGAGGCAGCGTGTAGACTGCTAAGAATGTAACGGATTTGCAGAGCTCGTGTTTCCGAGGCAACACGTAGATTACAGTCTGCAATATAGTAGCGTTTGATCTTGCGTTTTGCCGAGGCAGCGCATAGATCAGGGTCTGCTAAAAAAATATAATGGACAGAGCTCGTGTTTGCCGAGGCAACACGTAGATTACATTCTGAAATATAAGAGAAATCAATGGATCTCGTGTTGGCCGAGGCAACGCGTAGATTACATTCTGAAATATAAGAGAAATCAATGGATCTCGTGTTTGCCGAGGCAACACGTAGATCATGTTGCCACAATGCATTTATAAATGGGGGAAAGAAGGAAGAGAAAAAGAAAAAGAGAAGCCTTTTTCTCTGTTCCTATGTTTGACTCCTCTTTGCATTTTTCATGCCAATGAATATTCAGCCAAAAGAGTGAACATCTGAGTGGTTTTGAATGCATTTCATTTTGACAAATTAAATCATATTTCTTTGTGGCTTGAGAATTCTTTATATATGGAACATATATATACATATCTCTAAAAATCCATGGTTATGGTAAGAGCATGCGCTGAGTGCTTCGTGCCCTTTCTAATTCCAAAATGTGGAAGCAGAGTGAAGTTCTCTTCAGGCAAGGCGGTATTGAAAGACAGTTATTGTCATAAAGAGGGCTTTGTCAAAGTAAAACTCCTGACGCCATCAATGTCAGGTTTCTGAGGGAAACCCTCCGTAGGAAGGCGGTGTTCACCACATTATACGCTGCCCATCTCCCTTCGGGGCCCTCAAGGGGACCATTCTGCCAACCTCGCCATTTCATGTGTTTCGGGGCGCAGTGGTCTCTGGCGAACACATATCTCAGGGTCCACCCGGAAACGTAGTGGTCCTGGGATGTGCGCCCCCTCTGAGGAGGGTCCTAGAGCAGTCAGGCCAGTTGTTCCCTGCGCCTTCGTGCTTCAGGGCACTGCGCTTGCTGCTTGTGGTACACCAGAGGCCAGTCTTGAGAGACTGGTATCTCTAATATTTCTGACGATATAATCATGTCTCTGAGGGTCCCTTCCGTAGGAAGGCGGTGTCCACCTCATTATACGGTGCCCGTCTCCCTTCGGTGCCCTCAGGGGGACCATTCTGCCAACCCTGCCACCTCGTGTGTTTCAGGGCGCAGTGGTCCCTAACGAGCACATATCTCAGGTTCCACCCGGAAAACGTAGTGGCCCTGGGATGTGCGCCCCCTCTGAGGAGGGTCCTAGAGCAGTCAGGCCAGTTGTTCCCTGCGCCTTCGTGCTTCAGGGCACTGTGCTTGCTGCTTGTGGCCAGAGGCCAGTCTAGCAGAGACTGGTATCTCTAATATTTCTGATGAGCTCATATCTCAGGTTCCACCCGGAAAACGTAGTGGCCCTGGGGTGTGCGCTCCCTCCGAGGAGGGTCCTAGAGCAGTCAGGCCAGTTGTTTCCTGCGCCTTCGTGCTTCAGGGCACTGTGCTTGCTGTTCGCGGTATGTCAGAGGTCAGTCTTGAGGGACTGGCACCATGGCAGAATCTGTTAGGTTTCATGGCAGCTGCGTCCGACGGGGATACCTTTTTGGCCTGCTGAGCATGAGACCGTGACAGTGGTGGCTCATAACCAAGGGGTTTCCCTGAGGGGATACCTGCTCCGCATGATGGAAGTCACGTGGCGATGCTTTCGTGCTTTAGTTATGTGGAAAGATCCTTGGTTTATGCCCTAAAGGCTGGTATTGGGGACTCATGTTCGTCGCGTTACGCTAACGACAGAGTTTTCCTTTGCGGGCTGGGGGTAGAAATCATGAGTGGTCACTCTCTAGAGCAATATAACACTGCATCTCATGTTTTGCCGAGGCAGCGTGTAGATGCAGTCTGAAAAAAGAAAGAAAAAGAAGGAAGCACATCTCAGGTTCCACCCAGAAACGTAGTGGTCCTGGGATGTGCGCCCCCTCCGAGGAGGGTCCTAGAGCAGTCAGGCCAGTTGTTCCCTGCGCCTTCGTGCTTCAGGGCACTGCGCTTGCTGCTTGTGGTACACCAGAGGCCAGTCTTGAGAGACTGGTATCTATAATATTTCTGACAATTTCAATATCATGTCTCTGAGGATCCCCTCCATAGGAAAGCGGTCTCTACTTCATTATACGGTGCCCGTCTCCCTTCGGTGCCCCCAGGGGGACCTTTCTGTCAACCCTGCCACCTCGTGTGTTTCGGGGCGCAGTGGTCCCTAACGAGCACATATCTCAGGTTCCACCCGGAAACGTAGTGGCCCTGGGATGTGCGCCCCCTCCGAGGAGGGTCCTAGAGCGGTCAGGCCAGTTGTTCCCTGCACCTTCGTGCTTCAGGACACTGCGCTTGCTGCTTGTGGTACACTAGAGGCCAGTCTCGAGAGACTGGTATCTCTAATATTTCCGACAATATCAATATCATGTCTGGGGGACCATTCTGCCAACCCCGCCACCTCGTGTGTTTCGGGGCGCAGTGGTCCCTAACAAGCTCATATCTCAGGTTCCACCCGGAAACGTAGTGGCCCTGGGGTGTGCGCCCCCTCCGAGGAGGGTCCTAGAGCAGTCAGGCCAGTTGTTCCCTGCGCCTTCGTGCTTCAGGGCACTGCGCTTGCTGTTCGCAGTATGTCAGAGGTCAGTCTTGAGGGACTGGCACCATGGCAGAATCTGTTAGGTTTCATGGCAGTTGCGTCCAACGGGGATACCTTTTTGGCCTGCTGAGCATGAGACCATGACAGTGGTGGCTCATAACCAAGGGGTTTCCCTGAGGGGATACCTGCACCGCATGATTGAAGTCACGCGGCGATGCCTTCGTGCTCTAGTTATGTGGAAAGATCCTTGGTTAACGTTCTAAAGGCCGGTATTGGAGACTCATGTTCGTCGCGTTACGCTAACGACAGAGTCTTCCTTTGCGGGCTGGGGGAGCGATCATGAGTGATCCTGCTGAGGCAGGGGCTGAGGCCCGGGTAAATATAGACTCCACACCGAGATGGCGGAGCTCTTGTGGTTATCCAGTTCCTCCGGGACTGGACACTATGATACGGGAATGGCCGAGGCCACCCTGTACACCTTTACCCGATTGCTCTGCTTCTGGGAGTTCTGGAGAGAATTCGCCGAGACGTGGCTCGTCTGCTGTTAATAGCTCCGTACTGGCGGGCCCGAGTAGGGCCCAGACCTAGTTTCTCTTCTGGATGGCTCTCCGCTGGAGATTCCGTTCAGTAGGGAATTTAACTCTTAAGTGAGAGGTTTGATCATCACCCCTGCCAGGAGGGTGAAACTGGGCCTGGCCTCCGAGGGGGCCCAGCCCATAAGTTCAGGTCTCTCAGCCGAGGCTGTTGAGACCATATATCACTCCAGAGCTCCGTCCACTAGGAAACTGTATTCTAGCCACATTGAAGGTGTATGTGGCAGCCTAAGCTGCTTTCCACGCTCCTTTTGGGTGAGGTTTCTTTGAGGAGACACCCGCTAGTTACTTGTTTCCTTCGTGGCTTTTTGAGGCTTAGATCTGCAGTCAAGGGTTTGCGCCCGGCATAGGGAAAGTTCTCTTCATCCTAGGCCAGGCTATGTTGCTGGGGAAAAATTCTACTAGCATTGTAATACCTATAGTACTGCTGGCCTTTGTCCTCCTCGGCGTCAGACCAAGGGAAACTAATCTGCTTTGACCACTCCTGGGGTGCAGGTGCTATCGTAGTAGTGTGCACTTTTGATTTCACACATACGGTCACATGCTCTTATGGCGGCGTTGGTATTGCGTTCTCAAAGCGTTTTGACGCAGCGCGAGTTCCCTTGAAAGGGAACGTCTCGGGTTACGTATGTAACCATGGTTCCCTGAGAGGGAACGAGACGCTGCGTCACCCTGCCATATTCCCTGTGTGCCCGTGAGCGACTTCTTTCAGGCTTTTTCAGAAGCTAGTACTGTTTGTGTTCACGGGTGCTTTATAGTTTCCGGTCTATGACGTCACCCGTCTATGACGTTCCGTCTGTCCATTGGACTGATTCCACAAGTGCTTCAAGACGCAATCACGCAGAAGCGTTCTCAAAGCGTTTTGACGCAGCGTCTCGTTCCCTCTCAGGGAACCATGGTTACATACGTAACCCGAGACGTTTTCCCGGTCTGCAGTGGTCAGAATGAAAAGTGGTCTAAGGAAGGAAGGCCCTTGAACAGGTCTGCTTACAGTAGGTTTGTCTTTAACAGTTTATAGATTTTTGTTAAAAATGTATAACTTTTTTTCTTTTTGTCTCGTTAATTCTGTATCAAATACAATGTGGTTTTCATTGATTGAGATCTGACAGTAACAGCACTTTTTTCCGCTTGGGCGAGCGATTCACTGATAGCTTACCCTGTGTTAAATCCTCCATATACCAGCAAACCAATGAGAACGCGGGGCAATGATGGCGATACATAACAACAAAGTATAGGCTCCAAAACTGCTGTGGATCCGCTTACCCGAAACAGTAAGTGGTAGATTTGAAGAAAATAACCTTAGTTTGGCAAATAAATAAATGGCGGAGAGTTACATATTTATTACCAGCATTTTATCATGTAAACCTCAAACAAGGGAATTTATAGCAATTTATGGTGTTAATTCTAATCAGTGAGTCCACAAATGGCTTGGGTATGCAGAGCATTAACAGGGTATATATATAAATAATGACTCAAAACACAAAGCAAGGCACAGCAATGCCAATACAATGGGAGTTATTCTGTAAATGAACTGATGATTCTGTCAGTGTAATTTGAAATAAATCTTTCTGTATAGGCTAAACTTAAGCTATTGAAAACTGAACATTTCAACCATCACAGGAATATATTACACATTTTAAAGTATTAAAATATAAAATAATAGTGAATACTTACTAACAGAAGAGCCAGACATGTGTTCAGACTTAATGAAAGTGAAGAGAAAGTTTAGAGACCGATTAGGAAGATTTAACATCAGATTGCAAAAATAAATACAAAGAAATGGCCTCACTAGCGGCCACATTTGGATATGTATTTTATGACCAAGGAAAAGTGAGAGGAGCTTATTACATGGCCCTGTGTTCTTATACCTATTGCCTCAACCATAAATGGTGTCAGCAGTATCTCGGTGAACCAGAGAGTGTCTAATTTCATTCATTCCCTCGTCCTCTTCCACTCGTTCACCCTTCCTCTAACCTCTTGACCTGACTACAGGAAATGCTCTACCAGCTGATCAGCCATTAGAGTGAGATTTTATGATGTATTGGGGTAAGAAATATCAATTTTCAAAGGGTGTGAAGGGGAAATGAAAGGGAAAGGAGTGAGCGAAAGCATGTTGGATGTGGAAAATCCTGTCTTAAAGAGCTCCGCATACTGTTTGTTGCTCTTGGCATCTTCAAGGGAAAACTATTCAGAGGGAGAAGGTGCAGATGAAGTGAGAGTGAGATTTTTGAGCACATGGTTCAGACTTTTGGATTCCCTTCATGTTACCTGCTGCATATATTAACACAACCACAGAAGAACCTACTATGGGTGAATGAACTCAGTAAACCTTTCATCTACTTTTCCCTTCTAGATCAGAGTACTTAAATATTATGACATTTTTTACATGCACCGTTACTGTAAGAGGGTAGTTCACCCAAAAAATACTTAAACATAGAAGTCCTACAGGTTGTGCACTATATTGAAAATTCTTTCCAAAGCTTTTTGAGAGATATAATTTCTTCAAATGACAGATTTTAATTGATTAATCTTTAGGAATATTGTGGCTTTTGATATAATATAACATAATATTTGCTATACATATTATTTATAATATTTTTTTCTCCTTAATCACCTTTTATGAGACCCATTCAACCCAATCTCACGTCAATTCGTATGTATTTTACGAGGCTGCTAATTCGTACAATTTTTGCGAAATCGTGCGTATTTGAAGAGTTGGTCAATTCGTATGATTTCCTACAAATTGCCTACCCCTAACCCCGCCCCTAAAACCTACCCATCACTGCAGTATAGACAAATCGTACAAATTCATACGAGTGAGGTCATATGAATTTGTATGAATTAGCCACCTCGTACAAATACGTATGAATTGGTCATGAGATAGAGTTGGACCTATTAGCATGTTGGCATTAGCCCCTGCTGGTATGGTGTAACTACTCTGGCCTCACAAGTCATCCATTAATTGACCATTCAAAAGTATCCAAGCATTCTGACCATTTTTTTTTTTTCCAAACATCATATATATAATTCAACAAATTATAGATGTTTTTTTTTTTACCAGCATCCAGTTTTTCAGGGCTTTTAAAAGTGTGTCTGTTTCTTTTTACATTGTAGCTCAGAAGTCGGAATAGTTGCTAGTAATGCATTTGGACTGTGTGCATTATTGTCAATATAATCAGCAATTAAATGACATTCTATTTCTGCGGCTCCAGAGTTATTATTCACTTGCCACTTACAGAACTGGGCATCAATGAACATCAAGTTTACAATCAGTTTACATTTTCACGACATGATCCCTTTAAATTCCACCCTGGTATACCAGTCCAATTAAATGTCTGGAATGTGAATTAGGCCTGCAATAAACCACCAAAAGCTGATTCATACATTAACAGCAGCCTTTCTCACCAAGGAAGTCAAAATCAGTCAAAAAGAGGATCACTGGGTGGTGAAACCCTCAAACCACATTCAATTAAATGCAAAATAGAGGCAGTGACCACCAATGTATCACTGCTCTTTTTCAAAGACAAACTCTGTTTTATGGAAGTGTTTCATTGTTATTTTCAAAGCCAGAAAACAAAAACTACAATACAAAAGCCTCTTGTGAAACATCACAACTTCTGATCATTATGAACCAACAAGGGAAGGTTCCCGCTGGTTCAAAACAGACTCACACTTTTTATAGCCTTGTATAATGAATTCCTCAGTTTTCTGGACAAATCATAAAAATTGTAGAACAATAGGAAATCTCCTTGCGATGGAGGGGAAAAGTGCACAGCTCAGCAGTTTTAAGGAATCTCTGCTAAGTATTCTCAGCTGGGGGTGAACCGCGAGACCCCTTGAGAAATGAAATCCACCAGATGAACTGTGAGTGAATAGAGAAAGGTGAGAGAGGAGGAGGATGACAAGTAGGATAAATCTCTGTGTTATATTATCTATCTTCCACACTTCCAACAGATCTTCCTATATCATTCGGACACCTCCCTCTGCGTGCAGCACAGCTAGAGTAATAAACCACGACTTGGAGGACAGATATGCGGTGGGCAGTGTACACACTGCTCATTACAATACATTAATGTGGTTTCTGTTTTATTTACTGGTTGAAACCACATAGAATCAGTCAGATATGAAAACATTGTAGAAAAATATCCACTGCTCATTGATTTGTTGATTTCAAGATTGAGGCTTTCACTCTGTATTCTAACTAATATAATTTTAAAGTAGCCTAATTAATGTTTTATTTATTTAATGTGACTGACATGTTAAGATCAAATAACCATCTGAATAATACTCATTTCATCTGATGTCTTCTAAACCTTCTGCGTACAATAAAATTGTGTAAACATACTTTACAATGGCATTAACCTAGAAACCTGAACAATGGTTCATCCATACTACCAGGTGGCAGTATAAATCCAAGGTGACAGCAGCTAGCACAAAAACTATAGCCCTGTTTCCACCAAAATTACCCGGAACAATTTGCCGATGTACACTCAAAACGGTCCGATTTCACTCGTTTTAATTCACTCCTTCAAGTGAACTGTATTAGTGGACTAACGTAGGCAATAGGGATTGAGGGATTGAGGGTTTAGGGGCGATTTTGGATTCAGCCACTGTCGTCGCTCCTCCTTTTATGCTTCCAAAGCTCCTCCGTGAGAAATTCAAGACCGATGTTTTAAAGGTCCCATGGCATGAAATTTTCATTTTATGAGGTTTTTAAACATTAATATGAGTTCCCCTAGCCTGAATATTGTCCCCAAGTGGATAGAAATGTTGATCGGTGTAAACCCGAGTTCTGGCTGTCTCTCTCTGCCTTTGAGAAAATGACAGGCCAGACGAGCCAATCCTGAAGCCTCCTGTTTTGACGTCCAAGCAGGAGCGGTTACCTCCCTTTCCTCCGCCCAGAGAATCTGGCACGCCCATGCAAACGCTCGAGAGATCATTCCTTGTGAAAGTGTGAATGCTGGCAGTTTCTCAGTGTTTGGATGTACAAATGAAAACAGAAGTCTTTTTTCAGTTCCTTCTGATCTGTGATCAGTAATTTCTGATGTGTAGCTAATTATTTATTATTCGTGCACACAATGCGGCTTCTCTCTCTCCAGACAGAACGGTGTTTTCTATCTTGTGAGTCAGTGTTTATGTACGTCCTCGTCGCGTCTACCGGTTCTAAAATGTGCATACAGTCGTGAGTTTCTGCTCAACATCGGCCTCACACACGCCGAAGCTCGGGCTGCACTGGCCGTTGGCCTTCAACATCCCCGACCCCCAGTACTGCATCTGGCCCACAGCGGAGGCACCAAACGCGGCGTGAGATTAAGCAGAAGGGGGGTAAGTTAAGCGTGAGCATATTCGGGCTAGCCAGCCTAGCCCCACAATAAACTGGATTACATTCGATTACTGCTGTTGTGTCTTTGTTTGCGCTGTGTACTCAACGAGCGTCACTGACGCTTTTATTTTATTTTAAAAATAATGCTATTATCAACACTTACTTTTAACTCGTTCATCTCGACAGCTGTAATGGTACTTTGCATGTGTTACAAAGTTGGTAATAATGATGAAGACAGGGTCGGTGTGACTGGGACTCGTGTTTATTCAGAACTCTCAGATACAAACACAATAAACTCGCGCTGACTGACAGCGCTCTCATAACTCAGTAGGTACTATAAATAACTTTGTTAGCGATCGCTGAGCTCCGTCTCTGGTACTTTAGTGATGTCCGTCCGGTTCGCGAACGATCTTTCTTTTGAACCGGTTCTTTTTAGTGAACCGAATCAGTTCACCAAATCGGACTGAATCGTTCTAGATGTCAGCCAATCACAACAGTGGGCGTTTTTACTGAAGTCTCACAGCAGACACGCCTCTTGAAGCAGAACATTCAGCCACAGGGCAAACAGCAGTATTGAAAAAATGCCTTTTATTTCTAAATTATGACATTTTATGATGTAAAAGTCATACTAACAATATAAGTACACCTCAGGAAACATTATAAAATAATAGAAAAATGCCATGCCATGGGACCTTTAAGGTAAGTTCATATAATGTTTTCATTAATAATCATTTTAATTAGCATAATTATAAGTATAGTTTTCTTTTCGCTGCAACAATTCTTAAGCTTACATGATATACGTTAACTTAGACAACAAAAGTTTTACCTCAGGATCCGATGCCATGTATTGACTCACATAGTGCTAGTTTAGGTATGCGAGACGATAGATTAATACAGTTTGTGATTATTTATCACACGGAACCATGATCCCTTTACGGAAATTAACCATGGTTTTATGTAGGGATGTCACAAGTATCGGTACTTCAGTACCAAGTCCGTACTGAAATGTAAAAAATGTGACGATAGCCTACAAGCATTATCTAAGCACAGGACTCCAGACTGTAGCCGAATATATACGAGTGTCTGTGAATATTAAACTGCAAAATGCTATTTAAATATTACTCCTGCATGTTCTGCGTCTCTATGTGAATCACGGGGGTGGGGCACACGCGCACACACACACACACACACACACACACACACACACACACACACACACACACACACACACACACACACACACACACACACACACACACACACACACACACACACACACACACACACACACACACACACACACGTGCGTGCATGACACTCGCTCACTGTCTTGTTGGCTACTATAGTCTCTGCCGTGTCACTATATGAGGGCACGAACACATAAACCGCCACTTCATGAGAATTTACCGTTTCATTTGAGAGAACTGTCATATCATGTACACAGACACTCAAAGGTCTCGACAACCCTTCAAAATAAAAGTTTGATTTAACGTGAAGAAATTGACAGAATATATTAGACTTGTAGTTGTCATTGTTGCCAATTGTCTGTTGTACCAGTTGACAAGCATTACCAATGATTATTTTAACAGTCTAAACATGTATTCTTCATTTGTTCTTTCATGATTGTCCAGTTTTACAGTAGGCTATGCACGGGATAAATTATTAGAATAACCCAGCAAGAATAACCCAGAATGGCAAATCCATTAGGCTAAGGGTAAAAATTTACTACATTTTGGGTTTTCTTAACAGCCCAGCCTGCTGGGTTAAAATGTCACTTCGTTAATTTAACTCAGCATGTGTTCTGTCCAATATTTACCCAGCGCTGGGTTGCCAATTGGGTTGTTTTTAACCCAGCCATTTTTAGAGTGAACTATCCGTTGTAAAGTCGTGATGTAAGGAACGCCGTTTCTGGGTCCAAGCCTCAACTCGTTTCACTTGAGAATGCCATCGACGGCCTTTTATGAGCGCTATTTATTCATATTAAACCTCAAACATTTAAAAAAGTTAAACATTTTAAATACTTACAGTCTACACAACATGCAGTCTCTGTGCTCACAGCGTCACAGACATTAATATTTTAACGATTTATAAAAGATGAATCACTGTCTGGCCATCTGGAATTTTGGTATGGAGATAAAGGTTATGATTATAATTTTTTTTGTTGTATTACACCACATTGTCTTGTGTATATTAGCACCGTTTGTTGTTTTTCTTGTGGTTTGAGATAGAGCGTTTGGACCCGGAAGCTCTGCCGCGTGACGTTAGACTTAACAACCGGATAGTTTAGAGTCCATTTGACCGTTCGCAAAGACCCGCTCCCTTTAGTTACTGTTGCTATGTCCGACAAGCCATACTCTCACACCACACTCATGTTCTCACGTAGAGCGGAGCAAAGAGGACACTGACAACACACCGACAAACAGGACAGAGCAAGTTACTTTTGATATGAAACAAAGTCTCAACTTTGAAATTGTCATTTTTTAAAAGAAATTTAAACAATAAATACTGTTTTGTGGCTCTTTAATGTGCTGTGATTGCTGTAGCACCTCAGCTAAAGCTGCTCGTGAACCGATTATCTCCTTCTAGTTCATTAATAAGCAGGAAATAAACATGAATGAACACTAAAAGAAATGTTGTTTCAACCGCGGAAAGACATCAGTACACACAGTTTTTCCAAGTTCAAGTCCACCGACATTAATCTACTAACTCTCCTGACTGCTTTGTCGGACAAGACGGCAGATTCGGCGATGTGATTGGTCAGATCGCCTGTCAATCAAACATGCGGCGAAGGGTGAATTCTGACTTCCATAGTTTTCACGTGTCGTCACACGTTTATAGTATGCCCACCTGGAGGGCAAAACAAGGCTCTCCTCCATTGCCCGCCAGTCATTTTTACCAGGTTTGTAGTCAGTATTAATGCGGTAAGACAGTGATATTAAAATACCAAATTCAATATACACCTATTGATGATGCATACTTTGTACAGGAAAGCAGATGAACACAGAATATTAGTGCAACACGAGGTTTCTCATTAGGTGTTTCCCCGATCGAAACCCATTATAAAGAAAACGCGTTGCTTTCATATTCTTGCCTCATCTACTTGCCTGTATATAGTAGGCATCATGAAAAAGGTGTAAACTGAGATTGATCTTTTAATATCACTGTTTTAGTTCATTACGGCACTTTAAGGGTGGGTTGCACTGAGGATTCTCTAGCCTGTCGTCAGTTCACCTCCGTCTGCTGCTTGATCAGCTCTATAACGTTTTACTGCGTAATTAATCTGTGTTTAAAATGAAGTGGTGCAACAACTTGATTTAAAATAAAACCCATATCAACAAATCCTTTAAACTTTGCTTAATTTAATCCTTATTGGTGCAGCTCACCCTATAGTGTTTTTCACATTAAGCGTTTTAAAAACGTGACTGAAAACTATGGATTAAAGTCCCTGTAAAGGCAATTCTGAGATTTGTTTCTAAACACATTATAAATGTTAGAAATGTATTGCTGAAACACATTCCAAAGACTGTGAACTGTGTAGTACTGAATTGTAGAGTTAGACCGTTAAACAGTTTTTCATCATTGCTGTTTTCAGGATTTTTTGGGCGGGGCTAAAACGGTGGCTCGATGACGCACTGGAGCCACTGAGCATATGGCCTCTTCCCCAACACTATCATAACTGTCGATGACGCACTGGAGCCACTGAGCCTGGCTCCATCTCTATACCACTATCATAACTAGAGCACATTCGCATCAGTTCACCCGCTCGATTGCGAGTTACTGTCCATTTAGTTACTACAGCCTACAACTTACAAAACAAAAACGATGATATCAAGAAGAGGTGGATTAATTAAGTTAACAACTACTTGGAGGAGAACTGAGGATCACCACCAACACCTGCCTCTGCAGTGCCTTTACACCAGATAGTTTTACAAACTTTCATCAGAGACAACTTGGATTCACTGATAATCCGCTGCAGAACCAATTATCTCACGCGCCGACCTTCATCCTCCCGTCGCAGCCTCCCTGTTTGCCGCTTTCTCTCGAGTGGGCGTGGTTTCAGCGCCGATAGCGGACACTCCCCCAGCGTTTGAGAGCAAAGAATGCAGCTTATTTTTTCAAGATTTTGATAAGCTATTTTATTTACTTGCCGGTTTTTTTATGATTCAAATTTGGCTGGGTGCTTAATAACACATTTGTCTGTGGTGTTACAAACTCAGAACACGTATTTAATTTTAACTTTATAGGGACTTTAAATAACTATTAACTATGTCTTTTGCCTCAATAAACTCTTAATTACTGCTCATTAGGGTTGTGAAAAGATACTTAGCTTAGACGATACTTAGCTTAGACTTATTTAGACGAGACGAGACACGAGATTGGGTTCACAAAAACGAGACTAGACAAGATTTTTGCACAGTATTTTTAAGGAATCCTCAATGACAAAATTCACAACTGCAAAAATTGTCTGCAGATGCATTTTAACTAATCATCTTGTAATAATGTAATTTCAGTTATACTTTCTGAGAATTAATTATATACATTGAAAGACAACAATATACAAGCACTGTAACAAACTCAACTGACATGCATCTCATCAGACTGGCATCTCTCCTGTATGATTTCACAGGAATTTCTTCATTCCTTACTGTAACTGTACATGAATCATGAGCTTCCAGAACCTCTGACTTTAGTTTATAAAACACATTTAAAAACAACATAAGTTAAAAAACAGAATGCTGCAGGTAGTATAAAACAGATTTAAGAACTAGACATTTAATGATACAAAAAGCTAGTGGACATGAAAATTGTACACCCTCAAATTTTTTTTAACATAAATGATAAAAGTGGGTCCTCAAAGAGGATTTAAAGAAGGGGAAGATCTCTTATGGAGGGTAAAACTATTTTAGAGCCTGGGAGCAGCCACTGAGAAAGCCTGGTCACCTTTAGCTTTGAAACGTGAACGAGGGACTGAAAGGAGTAATTGACTGAATTACAGTAGTCGAACCTTGATATTATAATGCATGAATAACCATCCCAGAACAAAACTCTGATTTAACTGAAATATATGGTATTCCATAATGTACTGTCCTACTTAAGAAAACAATCAAACAACCAAAAAGAAGTAATATTCCATAAATATTGAAAGGGATGGCTAAATGTAGTTTCATATTCTTTGTTTATCCCAGAGGATTCAGAGTGTTTAGATACATTACTTCCCAATGATTTAATGCTCTTTTAATCTCTAGCATCACAGATGGCTTTGTTTAAAGTAAAGTACTTTCTAAAGTAAGCCTTGGAAAATTGGATGGTATCAAGTGTGCGCTACGCTTTGTGTTACGGTAAAATCCATCCAGTAAACTGGAACGTTCTCTCTCTAAAAATCCCTCTTTAAGGAATTTACATCAAATTGCTGAAAGGCAAAACACAAGTCACACGCCAACCCAATAAACATCATGACATTCGATAGAAGGTTTGAAAGGACAAATTAAATTATATTAATTATATGTCAACAAAGATATCGCTAGACAAGTAGTGAACATAATCAGAATTCAGTTGCAGGGACATGCAACTGAAACAATCATTTGCAAGTTTGCACGAACAGAGCCAGTCGATACATGCACACTGGAGAGTTTCATCCTCGTCCAGTGTCTGTGCTATTTCTTTCTTAAAGTTATGAGTAATAAAAATGCCTTTTACACTGAACCATCTCACACAAGCAGTCAACAACGTGGGTATCAATTGTTGCATCTACAGTAGTTTAGAACTAGGCTACCATAGGTTCGAAAAATCAGGTTACGCATATGCTGTGCTGATGACAAATGTATACATGCCTAACGTACATGTAAAAACCCAACTATACTTTGGACTTTACAACACGAGTACACAGCCAGTCCCAATGTGCAGTGAGCCACGGCTCTTTACCAGAGCTTGAATTTGTGTACTGACAGGCCTACTTCCTACGTCATAAACATCTCTGTCTTTAACAGCTAACATTGATATCTAGTACTCAATTGCAAATGTCAGACATTCTTAACATTTATCTGAAGAAAGCACAGATATGATATCATTGAAGCTAAAGCTAGTTGGTACAAACACTGACTTTGCAGAAAATTAGTTTTGTATAACCATCTGAAACACTGAAAAGTTAGTTGTCATCTAGGAGAAAGTGGGGTAAGATGAGCCATTTTTTTACTTATGTGGTCCAAGATAAAGATAAGGCAGAAGTACAATGAAAGTATCTAAAGTAATTTCAGGATGTTTGCTATCATTTTAAATGACCAGAATACATTTCTGAAAAAAAAAAAAGTTTATAAAATGGCTTTTTATTTATATATATATATATATATATTTTTTAATTACCGGGTTAGGGGCAAGTTGATCCAAGTCAGTGGGTAAGTTGCACCATCTGGGTGAAAATGGACCATCTATTAATTTAATCAATTTAATCTGAATCAAACCTGTGTGAAATTGTAAAGATATATTTACCTCTTTTAAAAAACACCTTAAATAATCAAATTTACATTTACAAATAGTCATATTTCTTTTCTTAAAGCTAATTTAAATATAAAACCAACCAAATTAAGTTAAAATGTCAATATCTTTGTTTGCATTTCTTAAACAATATGTTGAACAAAGGTGTAACCTCCCCCCCCCAAAAAAAGCCTAAACAGTTTAAAATAAAAAAACTAGAATTAATGAATGAGCAACGTACTGCTCTAAGGCTGAGGATCCAAACGTAGTTTTATTAAGAGAGGTAATCCACAATCATAGTCAGGAATACAGGCAAGTTCAAAACACAGGCAGTCAGTCCAAACAAACAAACACAACACGGCAGGGAACACAGGCAAAAGAGTAATCCAGAGACAGGCAAGTAATCCAAAAACCGATCTACATAAATCCAGGGAGAACACTCAGAATTGCAGTGTCAAACTAAACAAGACTTCGCAGTGAATGACAGGGTGAACAGGCTAGATATAGGCAGAGGGAATGAGGCAAATGAGACACAGGTGTAAACAATGAGTAATGATGAGTCCGGACAAAGGATTATGGGTAATGTAGTCCGAGATGGAATGACAGTCCGGGGTGGAGTGCCCTCTGGTGGTGATCACGGGCACTCTCACTAGTGAATCGTGACAGAATGTCATTGAAACTAATAAACATTTTAGTCAAAAGGTTCTTGGCATGGTTTTTCTGCAATGATGACATGTTAGGTAATTAGGGATACAGGTGGACAGATATATATTAAGCATCTTCTGGGTCTTATAAGAGAAAGATTTGATGTACTTGTACATTGTTCCTATCAAATCAACTCAAACACATTTCTTTTAGAGAAAATGATAAATAAACCAGTTGTAAAGCATTACATTGAAATTATACCAGTTTATACTTCAGAGATTTAACTACAGTGCCTTTTGGTAGGGTAAATTAAAATGCTGGCTCAATTTTTTGGCTCACTTTGCCCCATAGCTGCCATTTTGGATTAAACTAGCTCGTTTACCAATTCAGGCTAATATTTAGCTAAACAATTTACATGGTTTTATACATTACTTAATCACCAATATGGCTCATTAATAGTTTAGACCTGGACAAATTTGCTTTGATGCAACAGCCATAACATTTTTTTAAACTAAAATTTTACTTTGATAAGCCAAAAACAGTTTTTAAAGTAAATGGGTGCCTTCCACTCGTCCCATGTACTTCTCCTTTTCACAGTCTGGCAGAAATGATGAGTGCTTCCAAAATATATGGTCACATGACAATAAAAGTGTACATTTGCCAATATAAAGGGGGTGGGTCAACTTACCAACTGGCTCATCACACCTAAGGCGGTTATTGTAAATGAAATGGTCACAGATAATAGTTTTGATGTACTTTGCCTTACTGAAACCTGGCTTAAGCCAAATGATTATTTCGGTCTAAATGAGTCTACTCCGCCAGGATACTGTTATAAGCATGAGCCCCGTCTGATTGGTCGTGGCGGCGGTGTTGCAACAATCTATAGAGATATTCTTAATTTTACTCAGAAAACAGGTCACAGGTTTAATTTGTTTGAAGTAATAGTGCTAAATGTTACGCTCTTAGATGTAAGAAAGAAATCCGTAATATCTCTAGCCTTGGCTACTGTGTATAGACCTCCAGGGCCCTATGCTGATTTCTTAAAAGAGTTTGCAGACTTTCTCTCAGATCTGTTGGTCAACGTCGATAAAGCATTAATTGTTGGAGATTTTAACATACACGTAGATAACACAAATGATGCATTAGGGGCTGCGTTTACAGATCTATTAAACTCCTTTGGGATCAAGCAAAACGTCACTGGTCCCACTCATCGTCTTAATCACACACTAGATTTAATTATATCACATGGAACCAACCCAACCGATATAGATATTATACTGCAAAGTGATGATGTCACTGACCATTACATGGTAACTTGCATACTGCGTACTGCTGAAATCTGTCATGTTGCGCCACGTTATCGACCAGGCAGAACAATCATTCCAACCACTAAAGATAGATTCTCAAATAGCTTACCTGATCTGTCTCAGCTGCTCAGTGAACCCAAACAAACAGATGAACTAGAGGAAATGACTAGCAGTATGAGCAACATTTTATCTAGCACATTAGAAATTGTTGCACCAATTAGATTAAAAAAGGTTAGAGAGAAAACTAAAGCACCATGGTACAACAGTGCTACACATGTTATCAAGAGAGAAACTCGTAACTTAGAGCGTAAATGGAAACAAACTAATTTAGAGGTCTTTAGAATCGCGTGGAGAGATAGTATGTCACGTTATAAAAAGGCCCTAAAAGCAGCCAGAGCTGAGCATCTACGCAAACTAATAGAAAATAATCAAAATGACCCAAGGTTTTTTTTTCACACTGTGGCTAGACTAACAAATAAACAAGCATCGCCTGAGCAAAATATTCCGTTACAGTTTAGTAGTAATGATTTTATGAATTTCTTCACTGAGAAAATAGAAAACATCACAAATAAAATTGTAAATGTACAATTCTTAATGATGTCTTATGATTCAACCGCAACTATCGCCCCTCAAGAACTACTACACCGCTTTACAACTATAGGACAGGAAGAGCTAAATAAACTTATCATTGCATCTAAACCAACAACATGTTTATTAGATCCAATACCCACTAAACTACTCAAAGAGTTGTTACCTGTAATGGAAGAGCCTCTTCTCAATATTATTAACTCGTCTTTATCTTTAGGTCATGTTCCAAGAATATTCAACCTGGCAGTCATAAAACCTCTCATTAAGAAGCCACAATTAGATCATAATAACCTAGCAAATTACAGACCAATTTCAAATCTTCCAATTATGTCTAAAATACTAGAAAAAGTTGTGTCCGCTCAATTGTGCTCTTTCTTGCAAGAAAATGATATCTATGAAAATTTTCAATCAGGATTCAGGCCGCATCATAGCACAGAAACTGCGCTCGTTAAAATCACAAATGATTTACTTCTAGCTTCTGACCAAGGCTGTATCTCAATACTAGTTCTACTCGATCTTAGTGCTGTGTTCGATACTATAGATCATAAAATACTCATAGATCGACTTCAAAATTATACTGGTGTTCAGGGACAGGCATTAAACTGGTTTAGATCGTACTTATCAGACCGCTACCATTTTGTCTGTCTAAATGGGGAAAAATCCAGGATGATGTCAGTAGACTATGGGGTGCCGCAAGGATCCGTATTAGGCCCTCTGCTATTCTCAATATATATGCTGCCACTTGGTAATATTATAAGAAAACATGGAATTAATTTCCACTGTTATGCTGATGACACTCAATTATATATTTCATCCCGATCTAACGCTAAATTATCTAAACTGACAGCGTGTGTTGAAGATATTAAATACTGGATGACGTGTCATTTTCTGCTATTAAATTCAGATAAAACGGAGGTATTACTTATTGGTCCAAAAAACTGCCCACAAAACCTCTCACAATACAATTTTACCTTGGAAGGATGTCCTGTCACTTTATCCACTACAGTAAAAGACCTGGGTGTTATATTAGACCGCAACCTGACATTCGAAAATCATATTTCATATGTTACAAGAACGGCATTTTTCCACCTTAGAAACATTGCTAAGCTACGTAACATGCTATCTATTCCTGATGCAGAAAAGTTAGTTCATGCATTCATGACCTCGAGATTAGATTACTGTAATGCTTTATTAGCTGGTTGTCCAGCATCCTCAATAAACAAACTACAGTTAGTCCAAAACGCAGCAGCTAGAGTTCTTACTAGGTCAAGAAAATATGATCATATAACACCAATTTTATCATCTCTACACTGGTTACCTATTAAGTTCCGTATCAATTACAAAGTATTGCTACTGACCTATAAAGCCCTAAATGGTTTAGCTCCAGTGTATCTAACGGATCTTCTATTGCCCTACAATCCATCGCGCTCTTTAAGGTCACTAAACTCTAGGCTTCTGGTCATTCCTAGGATATCTAAGTCCACTAAAGGAGGGAGGGCTTTTTCACATTTGGCTCCTAAACTCTGGAACAGTCTTCCTGATATTGTCCGAGGTTCAGACTCGCTGTCCCAGTTTAAAACTAGATTAAAGACGCATCTCTTTAGCCAAGCATTCACATTATAATTACCTTTTATACTACAGTTAAACCGGAACAAAAGCATTAATATAATATTCTGAACAGCAGCTACGCTAATTATTTCCCATCTGCTTTCTGTTGTTATCTCGGGACACTAGTCCCGAGGTAAATAGTTCGTCAGCTCCAGTTTGTATCCAGCCTCTCATGGAGACTTAGGATGCCCCAACACCTGTGATGAGACGACTCCACGCCTGTGAAGAGACGACTCAACGCCAGCGTTGTTATGGCCTAAATTAATACACGACTGATTAACTTTTTCGAACATTATTCTTTAACATTGTCTTTCTAACATTTTTACTGTTCATCTATGAAATGCACTTTCTGTAAAGCTGCTTTGAAACAATGTGTATTGTGAAAAGCGCTATACACATAAATTTGAATTGAATTGAATTGATACCCCACTCTCCCCTGATGATGCTAATAGCTAAAGCTAACGAAGTTAAGATGGATTAAGGTTTGTACTGACCTATGAATGCCACCTAATCATTGTCTTTGTGCAGATACCTTTTGTATGACAAGCTGAGTCTAATGTCAAGTCAAGGAAATTAGTATTGTATTGAACATATGCCTCTGTCATCTGTGTTTTCCCCACCACCAGCTGCCAATCAAATGAACACATTGTGTGCAGCAAGAGTTTATCTGAGGATACCACGTGTGCTCCTAGGTTCTGATTTGTGGATAGCGTAATACTTGGATCTTCAGCTGAATGTATTATTGCTCTGAGAGCTATCTATGGTGCTCTTGAATTCAAGCCAGTACATACACATCTTTATTGTTATATGTTCTTGTATAGTTTCATCAAACATCTGGATTGTTCTGACCACATTTGGCCTTCATCTCTCAGCACTAACCCATTGAACGAATGGCGTTTGAGGTGTGATAAGCCTCTTAAAGTGGGTTTTCACATTCTCTGTGCGTCACTTTTGAAGCGTTACAGCAACTCTTCAAAGTGGGTTGCAAGGAGTGAGGAGCTCTTAATGAGTAACAGGTCCTTGTTCGCTCACGGCCATCCCGGAATGTTTATTTAGAAGGATGAGCCAAGAGTGGCCAGCTGCTTTCTTTTGTGAACAATACGAGAATTCAGCACATCTGCTTTTCATTACAAGATCCTTCTCTCGTTCTCTCTCTTACTCCAACCTTTATCATCCAGATCTTATCCTCCTCCCGCTCTATCATACACACTCACACAGTAAAACAAACACATAGACACCAGCTACATGTATGGGTACCTTCCTCCAAGCATCTAGTGGTATTGCCATCAGCTCTACCTCTGCCTCCACTTTGATTAAAGGATACTTCACCCTAAATTTATTTGCACACCCTCATGTTTTCCCAAACCTACCAAGCTGTAAAACAGACAACATACAATGAAAAGAGCATCATAAAATTATCATAACAGTGGGCCATATGACTTGTGAATTATATTACAAATCTTCAAATCAAACCATTGCAATTCAAATCAAAATTAAAAACAAAGTTGCAAAGTTGTGATAAATAAAATTTAAATAACATTATAAGAAATAAAGTTGCATGAAAATAACTTTCAAAAAGGTAAAGATAGATTAGAGGATAACAAATGTATCTGTTCCTCAAACAATATTTTTGACTCAGCATCGTTGTGCGTAATTGCGACTTTAATTCTCACAATTGTGAGAAATATTAACATGTGACTTTTTATCTCACAGCTGCCACTTTCTCACAAATATGACATTCATTTTCTCAATTACAAGAAATTGTAACATTATAATTAAATTCAGTTAAATTCACATTTATTTGTATAGCACTCTTCAGAATATATATCGTTTTTTATCTCACTATGTGACTTTATATCTCACAACTGCCACTTTCTCACAAATGTGACTACGTTTTTCAATGACGAGTATTCTTTATATACTAAGATGTGACTATTTTTATTTTTTTGAGGTGGAAATAGTGACAGAATTGTTCCTTTTGAAATTGAAAACTCCCCACGTACTGTAATCATATTCCAATCTGCACTGTTTGTTCTATTAGCTCTGAAACTGTACCATAGGCCTTGTTTACACCTGGTATTAAGATGTGTTTTGGTCAATCAGATCACAAGTTGTTTAAATACAGGTGTAAATGGGGTCTAAAACATTTTGAGCTTGTCCACTTTTAACCACTTCCAGAGGTACATGTAGTCGAAAACCCATTTGACCAGATTGCTTTCGTAGTGTAAATGCTCATGTGGTTGAATGTGTTCGAACAGCCAGAAAAGATCACCTATTTACCCTTCTATTGACTTAATGTGTGAACATTATGGGAAGCGCGCTAGCCAGATGGGATTTAAACTTTGTCGGCTGAACACCCAAGTTTGGTTTGAAGACGAAAAACTTTCAGCAACAAGCATGGTTTTGCGACTATCAGAGCAGAAACAAAAGCTGCTGCCCTTTGCATGTTTTTCTGTCATGTCCGGTCACATTCATATGTAAATTGTGTGATTTTATTTTGTCCATTAGATCGATAGATTTGAAAAAGCTCATAGACCCTTTCCTCAAAAAAGACAGAATAAAATACCAGTCTACTTGTGATCTGATCCACCAAAACGCATCTTAATACCAGCTGTAAACAGGGCCATAGTGTCCATATGTTGAGGAATACTGACCTTATATTTCAAAATATGCCAGTTGAAAAAGAGCCATGAAATTGTTTTGCTGAATAAAATCTGTTTTAGTTTAAAAAGGCTTAATAATACAGTACCACACAAGGAAACACAGCAGAAGCACATCTCATCTTTCATTCGCATTTCGCTCTCGTTCTCCCCTCCCGGGGCAAGTGTCACTATACCCCAGCGAAGACCTCCCAACCTCGGTAAATTGCGCAAATGAAAAAGGTAATAGATGATTCATAGGCAAAACAAAGGGGAGAGGGATTCCTGGCATTTTCTAAAGCAAATAGAAAAATACTGTGCAAGCGGGTGACCTGTTGCTTTCTCGCTCATCTCACACTGGGATCAGGAGGGAGGTGTGCTTGTTCAGTCACTGGGGGAGTGTGATACTTGGGTCGCTAAAGCCTGCGGTCAAGTTATAATTTCAGATTCAATAAGATTCCACTCCGCTGAATAACAGGTTCTTTAGTTCAGACAGGTTGAACCTTTTGTTTTTGTAAGCTAGAACCTTCTAGACCACAGGTCACCAATTAACAGATCACAGCCCTGACCCCAACCCAGGATTGTTTCCACTGGGACTGCAAGTCTTTTATTACATTATATATTATATATATTATTATATATATTATATATTATATTCATATAAATATACACTTGTAAAACAATTATTGTTCTAAGTTAGATATAAACAAAGATACTTAGAGAACGTTTTACAAGAAAATTGTATTTCAGTCTTTCTACTTAATTTAATTCAGTGTGTTAGTTGCCATTTCTTTGTTCATTTCTTTGTGAAATTTACGAGCAATTTTTGAGCAAATGTATAACCCTTTTTGTAGAGTATCAACTTTCCCCAATAGTTATCTTAATATCAATGTGTAAAAATACTTTCCAAAATATGTGCTATACATTTAATTTAAACATAAATACATTTAGTTTTATATGATATAAAAAATTATATTACTCAGGCCTTCCAGAAAAATGCGTCTTTTTTTGTGATTGTTGCGGGCAAAAATCCTTGATTATGCGGCATGTTTTCTTAAAAAATGCGATGAAAAATGCGGGAAAATTCGGGATATTTATGCAATTTTATGCGATGAAATTGCGGGAACTTGCAAAAACTGCGGTTTGATGAAAAAGAGAAAAAAAGCACTACATCACAGAAAGTGCTGGGAATATTTAAGTTCTCATCTTGTTTTATTGAAGACCTTAATAAACACATGGCTCAAATTTACAAAACATTGAGTCAAACAAGTTCTGTAGCTTTACAAAAGGAATATGCTACAACTTGAAAAATGAATAAATAACTTCCTGTTTTACAGAGGTAGCTATACAAAACATTTGAGTGCTTCCAATGCACAAAGTGCAATCTCTTAAAGGGTTAGTTCATCCAAAAATTAAAATTCTGTCATTAATGACGTCCCCTCATGTCGTTGGACACCCGTTCGTAAGACCTCATGTCGTAAGACCTCCGTTCGTCTCTAAATAACGACTTATATAGTGATGACCGATTTCAAAACACAGCATCATGATGCTATGAATCAGTGAGTCGATTCATGATTCGGATCGCGTGTCAAACTGCTGAAATACGTGACTTTGGCGATCCGAACCGCTGAATCGACTCATTGATTCATAACGCTTCAAAGCTTCATGATGCTGTGTTTTGAAATCGGTCAACACACCGGGAAACTGCTTTGCGCGGTCTTTTGCTGTTATTTTTGTTGGCAAATGGGAGTTTGCGCTTCTTCATGGTTTCACCGATATCTATGGTTTCAACACGGGGTTTGCAGCTTTTCGATGATGTTCACGTTGGGTAATTACGTCACTTCAAAACGTTCCCATGGCAATAGGCGGAAATGGCGGCTCTTGTGTGAAGTAAACGAAAATTTTTCAACTTTCTGCTAATATATATATATATGACTTTTTTTGCAACGAAAATGCAGGGATTATGAAATCATGCTAGCCCCGCATGCGGGGAATAGGCAATTTATGCGGCGAAAGTGTGGCGTATTTGAAAAAATGCGGCCCCCGCATAAATATGCGGACTTTGGCTGATTATGCGTTAAATCACGCTATTGCATAATCGCGTTTTTCTGGAGGGACTGATTACTATTTTGTTCCAAACTGTAGCTCAAATACATCTGCCTTAGACTATTTGCTTGACTCATTTTGCATTTAGCAGAAATCTAATCATTCAGGGTATATGAGGCTATGCCTGGATACATCTTTTTCTCTACATTTTGACCTTCCTTGTCCTGCAAAAATAAATTTGAAAAAGCCTCTTTTTTGCACTGTATTGTGGACTGTGAAAACGGATGTATCTGAAAATGATGATGCATATTAATCATATGATGCATATCATATCGCTATAAGCTTATAATGGTATGTGTCTGCTATGTGCTATTCACTTTCACAGTGTTTCTAAAGGTAAATGTTACTTTGTACAAGCGCCAGGTTACATTCCTGGAAAGTATGACAGAAAATGCATTTTTCAACATTTCAGTGTGGACAAGAAACTTCAGGAAAATTCTTAAAAACTTTAGTGAGGACATATAGTGTGTTCTGTCTAATATTTACACAGCGCTGGGTTGCCAGATATCCCATAAATTATTGTTTTAAACCCAACATGTAGGGGTTGAGACAATAAAGGCAATGTTGTAATAATCTATTTTATGGATGGTAACTGTAATTTTTTTTACTGAAATCTTATTAATAATTATTTTCACTACTAGTTACATGCAAAAAGTAATACTGTAATACTTTTAATGTAACGTGTTATTAGTAATGCATTACTGCCCAGCACTGCTTGCTAAATATGATCAGGTTGCAATCGGATATGCACAAATATTGGATTTGCACTGACAATCTCAACAAGACTGAATCTGGGTCATATTAGCGGTGTGGCCTGCGCAGATTGGAGAAGTTTGAGTTTGCTCAGAGAGCAACAGGTGTGTGAGATCATCATTAAGACATCTGACTTCCTGCAAAACCCTTCATATGTTTAGAGGAAACTAACAATGTTTCACCAAAGAGTTAAAAAGCATTGAATGGACATTTTTTTCCAGTTCATTAAGCTTGTGCCCTGCCTCACAAATTGGGAAAATATTTGTAAATGTGCAGCTCATAAGCGTGTTTGCATAATTTTGAGACCCTCCTTCTCATGGTCTCTTGGGTGCCTTGAGGTGGGGAAATAATCTGGCATTAATAACCAGTGTGTAATATTAGTTCTTTGATACCGAGAGGCCTGGAAAGACCCTGTACCTCTGCCATTCTGAGTCTGGATGCACTTCAAAGAGCACAGATGAGGAGAACTAACAAGCAACAGGGCACAGCAGAGACGGCTTGACATTAAAGACAATTCACTGGCAGAATGGAGTACGTTAAAGGAAAGTCAGTTGGAAAAGTGACAAAATTTACAGAGTGTGTCCATTATATAGAACATGATCACAAGTGGTGAAAATTAAATGAGTGGTACAATATGGCTCTCTATTCCCTTGTGACTTTTAAACCCTGCTTATGCATGACCATACGTTTCATTCTGAGAGGGAAACAAATGCAATGAGTTTTGTCACTGTGGTCGTGTAATCGGAGACGGCTGGTTTGATGTATGAGGCCGTTTTTCGACATGTAGAGCATGATACAATGTTGGACTTGGCAGCAGGCACAGAAGTTAGGCAGAGGTGATGATAGGGTCCTTTCCAGATGTCTCACTCCTACTTTAAGCCAAATAGAAAGGAGTAGGACATTTTCTTTTTGGACTTTTCTTTTTCTTGCCTGGTACTGCATGTTTAAAAGCTGTGTGTGATTTCAATAAAGATGCAGCACAGTCTCCAATTTTACAATGATGAGACAACATTTCCCTGACACACTAAGAACAAATGTCTGTCTTTTCAAACACATCTCCCACCATTTCATTTCCGTAACTTTCAACACTTCACAGATTTTACTCATTCCACATTGTTGCAATAAATGCGAAAAGAGCTTCATTTCTAACTTCCTCAATGTCTCTTAAAAGCATCCCTCACCACTCTGTCATTCAAACTGAAGAGTTTTCACTGAGAGCCTGTTAACGGTCAGGAGAGGTGACGACGGTGAAGACGGTGAAGACGATGGAGTCTGGATAATGTCTTTGCCCGGTACTCAATATTTTTCCTGGGGTGTGGATCTCAGCCTCCGAAGAATCCAGACAGAATAACTTGAGATTCCACAACATCCATCTTCTTCAGTATCATCAACAACAGAATATATCTTCACCAGTAACACTTTATTTTAGGGTTCAATTCTCGCTATTAACTAGTTGCTTATTAACATATTACTAGGATATTGGCTGTTTATAAGTACTTATAAAGCACATATTAATGCATTATTGTGCAAGAGCTTATTCTACATCCTTAATCCTATCCAATACCTAAACTTGAACGCTACCAAAAATACCTTATTAGCTATTAATAAGCAGTTAATTAGGAGTTTATTGAGGAAAAAGTCATAGTTAATAGTGAATATGTATATATATTCCCCATGCTAAAGTGTTACTGTAACATATTCCACTGATGGCAAGTTTGAAGGTGAACCCAAGTGCAGTTTATTCTAAAACAAAACATGAACAGATGCAAAATAAACTAAGAATTGACTTGACTTGACCTAAACAAAGAACTCAACAATAGCAATGTAGACACATGCAAGAGCAACGACCGACACCCAACAACTGAAGCACAGAGGTTTAAATACACCGGGGCAAACAAGCTTAACAAATTAACAAGACACACCTGGGGAGACTAATCAACATGAAAAACTACAAAGAATTACAAAACATGGCACAAGGCAGGAAATAACAAAAGTCCTCACAAGACAGGGAAACACAGGCTGGGATCATGACAGTTACCATCTTCACCCAATATTTATCATGATATTACAGATTCAATGAAGTGCTATTGATTTCTGAGAACTCTTTAGATGCACCCAAAATGTTCACAATAAATTCCTTTGGGATAACCTAACACAGACTGGGAATCATTTAGCAGTAGTGTTGCAGTCAAGACCACCTGATCAGAGACCAAGTCGAGACCAAGACTTTGAGGGGTTGAGATCAAGACAAGACCAAGACCAAGGCAGGACAAGACCAAGTCAAGACCAAGACCAGACCAGCACTCATTAAATTCATAGAGATCCATATTACCACCTGAGAAATGACTTATAACTTATAATAAATGACTTATAATAAATATAATTAGAATAAGACACTATATAGAGCTGTTAACAATCAAATGAAATCATTAACAACAAAATTCATCTTTGCGGTACAGAGGTGATAGAAGATGCATCTGAATTGGTAAATCACAAATGCATAAATTATGTAAAAAAAAAAGCAATATCATGTTTGCAGTCATGCTCAAATTTGTGAAAACAGCTCTCTTGCTCTTGTGATATTGGTTAATTATATCACGTTATAAGTTATAAATCCAGATCTCATGCAATAACTTTTTGCAACAATATCGTAAATTTTGTGAGCATTTGTATTAATTTTTGATAAAATTTTTGACACAATCCCTAATTAATTTCTGAATCAGCACAATAAATAAATCAAATTAGAAATAAGATATTGATTGCATCTGAAGCAGTGATTTTTATATCCAATCACATTAATGATGTTAATAAATAAATCAGACAATGCACTGGCAATTTAGTAATATCCCAGAAGTTGTGGTCTTGAAACAAAATCCAGAGTCCTCTTTGTCTGAGACCAAGACAAGACTGAGTACAAATGTGGTCGAGACCGATACAAGACCAAGACCGTCAAAAAATGACCGGTCTCGAATACTACAACACTATTTAGCAGATTGGCCAATTACGATCAAAACCCTCATAAGTGGGAAATTGTGCTTTTTTCCCATGTACAGTGTTTAAAAACAGAGCTGACCATACAGTGATAATTAACACATGTTAGTGTGTGTTAGTGCTGCTAGTGGTCAGCAATGAGTGTTTGGATGGGTTTGTGATGTTGGCAGAAACAGGCTGTTCTTGTGCCACTTCAAAAGGGGTAGATAAAAGTCAAGACATTTCCCTCTCTGGAGTTGGGGACCACAGGAGGCCAGGCCATGAAACAGCAACCTCTTTTTTAACGTGAACACACCACACACACACAAAGTCCAACTTTCGGTGCAATTTTGTATGACCCCAACCATCAAAACAAATAAACTCCAAAGGGAGGATGAATAGATGGTGTTACTAAAACAACAGTCATTTGAATATGAAAGCGGCACTAATGTGAGATGGAACAGAGAGTGGGATTGTAGAGAGACGAGCAATGCTGAGGTAAGCAGCTCTCAGCACACACACACACAGCAGAGGGCTCTTCACCTCCTCTGTCTGTCTGTCTGTCTGTCTGTCTGTCTGTCACTCATCTTCAATTCAAAACTTTGTTTTCTTTATATGTTCTTCCCTGTAGCACAGTGTGCCATTTGTCATGATAGAAAAAAAAATCTCTAAAAATCCTTAAAATAACAAATTTATTTGATAAGAAAAAACATTTTTTTTTCGAAGAATTCAATAACAATTACATTTATTTTTCTTAGATTTTTCTTACATTGAAGAGAAGTAGTTACTAGAACCTTGGAATTGCGAAAAGGGTCCATTTTCCAGTTATAATAAAATATCTTAAAATCCTTGATATAAGATACATTTATTTGAGAAGCAAAGCTGCATTTCGTATTAACACTTCTTTTCAAATAATGCAAGTATAAACATGTGCAGTAATCTATGGATGCTTGTTAACGCCACAAAAAATAAGGTGATTGCGACTTTTTATCTCATAATTTGGACTTTTTTTCTCACAATTTTTCTTGCAAGTTTATATCTCAATTATGAGAAAAACTTCAGAATTGTAAGATATGAACTCGCAGCTGCTAGAACAAACATCAGAAATGCAAGTTATATATATATATATATATATATATATATATATATATATATATATATATATATATATATATATATATATAATATATATATATATATATATATCAAATTGTAAGATATATATATATATATATATATATATATATATATATATATATATATATATATATATATATATATATATATATATATATATATATATATATATATATATATATATATATATATATATATATATATATATATATATATATATATATATATATATATATATATATATAAATAACACGGTCAGCTTCCATAGTAATCCAGTCTTTAACTGAAAAAAAAAACTACAAAAAAACCCCTAGTGTTGACTGTTTGTATAGCTGCCAAGCAAAATTGGCACATTAAAGCAAATGTTAAGAAAATATTTGTTTGTAGTGCATATGTTTCAGTTTGCTCTTATCATAGTGTTTTCTGTGACATTTTTTCATGTCTCTTTTCTTCATTTTCGCTCTCTTTAAATTCCTGGCCCAGCCTGAAACCCATTCAACGGAATTACCCTCATGGAGCGACGGCCCATTTTTACTCACAATTACACCCACACTTCCTCACTCCAGGATCAAACAGCAGACCCACAGCCGAGAAAAAAGAGGTACAAAGAAGGGCAAGGTATGTAGGACATAGTATTGAGGGGAAATTAAAAAGGTTTTTTCCCTCATTGCCACCACCAAAGGCTCATTCAGAAACCAGATGAGAGGTAAAGGGCCTGGGTGGGATGGTTTGGTTTAAGATGAATGGTGAGGTGCTTATGAATGAGTCTATAGGTCAGGTGAAGGGCACTCACAGGGTGAAAAAATTCAGATTTGTGGCAGGTGGGCCAAATCTGGTGTTCCCAGAAACATTGAGAGACCAGTGGCACAGTGAGGTGGAAACAGACCCTGGCCAGCAGACAAACGCAATACACGGTTACATACACAGACACACCCTGTGCAATCATAATTTCATAACTCTCACAGACACATTCCTGGGGTGAAGGCCTGAAGGATCAGGGTCAAAAAAAGCTGGTGACTTTCGAAGGCCAAGAAAATAAGTAGATGAGGTTGTTTGTGTGTTAATCAAGAGGAATTTTGTTTCATTTTGAATCCCTTGTGCCATATGTTTGCCAGATGAGTGATGTCTTTCTATGGGCCTGGGAGTGTATGTGTGTGTGTGTGTGTGTGTGTGTGTGTGTGTGTGTGTGTGTGTGTGTGTGTGTGTGTGTGTGTGTGTGTGTGTGTGTGTGTGTGTGTGTGTGTGTGTGTGTGTGTGTGTGTGTGTGTGTGTGTGTGTTTGTGTGGCTTCCTGCTAACAACTGAGTAATCCGCTCCAGACAGAAAACAGGTCCCAAAACCAATGCCAGCTATAGGGGTTTGAGTGGTCCAACCACCTCACCAAGACTGAGATATCTGGTCTGTGTGAGTGGATGTGGTAAAACTGGATTTTCTCTTCAGCTGTCCACTATTAGAAGAAACTGCTTTTCCAAGCAGGAACTTACTAATAGTGATATAGATTGAAAGTGAAAGTATTAATCATCATAGACTAGGCAGAATTATATATATGTAAACTATGCCAAAGAACAGTTGCGTAATGATGTGACTAAAGCCAGTCGTCCACTTATCGAATACTGGAAGCTTAATTTTTTTTTTCCTTCTTGTTTTCCAGTAAAAATAATAATAAACAAACAATAGCTGCAAGCAGCCATTAAGGGGCCAAGCGCAAAGAAGCAAGCAAGAAGTAAAATCATCAGTCAAATATAGCATTTTATTTTATATACTTTAGTGTAATTAGTGCCATTTTAATATTTTATTATAGCGCCACCAACAGGCGCTGTTTGTCCAATTTATTTTCTAACACTTATGGTTCAAATGTTATTAGCATGAGTGAAATTGTGAAATATATGTATATACATTTACATTTACATTTACATTTATGCATTTGGCAGACGCTTTTATCCAAAGCGACTTACAGTGCCCTTATTACAGGGACAATCCCCCTGGAGCAACATGGAGTAAAGTGCCTTGCTCAATATAGATATATATACATACTATAATGACTCACTTTAAGATATTTAAAACAAGAAAAAAACTATTCAAGATATATTTGCTGAAAACTGTTACAGTAGTTTGGCTGCTAAGAATCTGCAGAAATAATTAAATTATGGGTTCTCAACTCTGGTCCTCAGAATCCACTTTCCTGTAAAGTTTAGCTCGAACCCTAATCAAACACATCTGAACAAGCCAATCAATGGCTGTCTGAAACCATAGTGGACGTTATTGAGTGCACTCATTCAATGCACCACAATAACGAGTGTACAACTGATGTACGCTCTATGGCTAGAGAAGACCCATAATGCACTCTGAGAGTTGCACGCTGAATGAATTGACGCCAGAAGATGCTGCCTGCAGCTGAATCAATCATCCATCCATTTTCCAAATCACGCTGGTCATACAGGTATACATTCCTTTTTAATGTATTAAATGATGCATATGTAAAATAACGTGATCGTCAACATTAAACATCATATAAATCAAAACTGCCTAATGTTACTGAATGAAATGTGGACACAGGATGAGCTATATAGGACTGTGCAAGCATTAGGGGTGTTGATGAACTTGATCGATCATCGCTATGAATCTGATCTGGATGTAGTCTTTGACAAAAACGTGATTTTCAAAATGTTGCTTTTTTTATTAAACTTACCCATATTTAAGAGTTGATAAAAAAGGAATGCATGAAGCTAGAATAAAATGTTTTGTTTGTTTAAAAGCAGAGGGTCTGCTCTTTATATTGCATGCTCATATATTCATACAAAAAAAAAAAAAATTTATGGGCCATTACTTTTTTGTGAAAATGATCAAAAACCCTAATACATTGCACCCTGGCTGGCAACTTTTTAATAAAACTCTGGCGGGGAAAGAGTTAAACAGCAAGCAGAAACTGTGCAAAATCGGCAACCCTTCTGGCGCACTCAATGTCCTCACGACTGAGGGGCAGTCGTGGCCCAATGGTTAGAGAGTCGGACTTGTAACCTGAAGGTTGCAGGTTCAAGTCTCAGGTCCGGCAGGAATTGTCGGTGGGGCTCTCCTCCACCCTCAATACCACGACTGAGGTGAGACCCTTGAGCAGGGCACCGAACCCCAAATTGCTCCCCAGGTGCAGCAGCAATATGGCTGCCCACTGCTCTGGGTGTGTGTTCACGGTGTGTGTGCACTTGGATGGGTTAAATGCAGAGCTTCACTTCACATTCACTCACTCGTTTTCTTTTGTTTCCTCAAGTTGAAAATATTAGTGGAGTAATGTAGGGAATAGTGAATGAGGGTAAGGGGGCGATTTCGAAAATAGCAAATGTCTTCAGGATTACTAGCAAGCCACAGGCAAGTGACTTTGGGCAGGGTTGAAGCTAAACTCTTCCAGAAAGAGAGCCAGCGTTGAGAACTTTGGTTTAGAGAAAGTGAACAGTATCAGACAATCTCTGTTTTCCATTTTATATCATTGAGATTATATTAATGATGTGACAATATTGTAAGTTACTGGTTCTCAAACCCAATTAAGTTTCTCTGAGACAAACCATCAGGTGACTTACACTGTGCCAGAGCAATAGACTTAGAGCCACCTAGCTCTCAAAAGCTCTAATGTCCTGTAAAACATTGAAAATATGCTTACAATCCTGCAGAGACAAACACACATGAACTTCAGCTAGAGCGCTGGAGTAAAACTTTGGCCCTGACCATCACATCTGCCTCAGGGACATTTAATGTTCTGTTGTCTTGAGGAGCAGAGCACCATGTGTGTCCAAACATCATTGTTTGAAATGTTTTGAGTTACATCACATTTATACTTCATTACCTTAGAATCACATCCACACTGTTTTCTCAGATGCCTAATCTGCATGATGAAAGCAAGCACTGGGCCCTGTTTCACATACAGAAATAAAACTACTCCCTCATTGCACCGTCTAACTTCAATTACATATTTAACGTTTAATTAATTACCATTTTGGTTAATGATATTATTTATAATTAATAATTTGTTATATTTATATAGCACTTTTCTAGGCACTCAAAGTGCTTTACAATAGAAGGGGGGAATCTCCTCAACCACCACCAATGTGCAGCATCCTCCTGGATGATGTGACGGCAGCCATATTGCGCCAGAACGCCCACCACACACCAGCTTATTGGTGGAGAGGAGACAGAGTGATGAAGCAAATCGTATATAGTATATATACATCTGTATATATATATATACACGGGAATGATTAGGAGGCCATGGATGGACAGCGGCCAATGGGCAAATTTGGCCAGGATGCTGGGGTTACTCCCCTACTCTTTATCGAAGGACATCCTGGGATTTTTAATAACCACAGAGAGTCAGGACCTCAGTTTAACGTCTTATCCTAAGGACAGTATTAGCTATTAACCTCTCACCAACAGAACTCTGTCAACTCAATATAGACAGAAGGTACAAATTATGCACTGTAAATAATAATAATAATAATAATAATAATAATAATAATAATAATAATGTTTATACTTTAAAAAGTAAGTGTTCATGTTACCTTAATTTAAATGTAGTCAACTTGAAATGTGAAGTTGACAACTTGGATATTTGAGTTGGCAAAACTTAAAATTTTAAGGCAGCACAAACACTTACTTTTTTAAGTTGAAACAACAAATTTTTTACAGTGCATCCCTGATGCAATAACCAATCCAACTTAATCAGTGCAAACAGAAAGAATAGTGTTTAAAAATGAAATAATGCAAGGTCAGAGGCATGCTGATGATATAATACATGCTATTAGTAAATTAATTATATTAAACAAATAATTTAACCTACAATGACAGTGCATGCAGTGTTACAGTGTACCTACAGTCTACTATAGCAGATTCAATGGCTAAACCAACTGTTGATTCTATTTGATTTAATTCTGTTTAATTTAGGTATAGTTCAGTTGTGTCTATTTTGTCCATTTTACTAATATATGAAATAAATATTCTCAGTGCAGCGTTTCAGACAGATACATTTTTCTTTTTGAACTATTCATTAAAATCACCACCTGGGTTTGGAAAGTTATACGTTCCGGAAAGCTTTTTTTTTTTTTAGTATGGGCCTGTGTGAAATCATAATAGGTGGAATTGCTTGTATGGGCACTTCTCCCGGAAGCGCATGCGGAGCCCGTCCATCAACGAACATTCGGGTTACGGAAGCCGCCGGCAGCGCTGGCATTTTGTTTTTAGACCACGAAATCAACAATGTCACTAAAGAAGTGTGTTTCTGGTTGTGAGGGAAAGATAACCTTGTTAAGCTTCCCAAATAACGCAGCGTTAAACAGTGGATACAGTTTGTTTTTCCAGAGCAGCAACAGAGTTCTGCAAGTCTGTTTGTTTGTTCCCTGTCACGAGTTGAAACCGGTGAGTGAAACACAAACGTAAATTGAATAGAAAGTTATCCAGGGGGGAATAATGCCAAGAATGTATTGTGCATGTGTGTGTGTGTGCGCTTTCTTTAGCTCCGCCCACTGCACTCCACAAATTCGTCTGTTTTCGGGAAAACATTATACTGCGTATCTGTCTTTTATAAATATGATAAAACTAAAGACTCTTCAGAGATATGAAGGGTGCAGTACTACTCTATAGGTACTCAAGATTATCATGAGATTGGCTGAAACTGTGGGTATATCCCCCCCCCCCACCTTAAGAATCAATAATGTCAAGAATTGTTCAAATAAAGATCAGTTAATATTGTAATCAATATTTTTACCCAGCTCTAATTTCGCAAATCAATTAACATTAACTAAAAATTGTACATCAACAGTGATTGAAGGATACATGTGCATGCCACACTGCGAGCAATATCCAGCAAGTCCTTTTGGTTTGCCAGATGTCTTTTGCCGATGCAAACACATTTGGGTCGATTTGGACACTGTTATGCCAGAATCATTCCAGAGCACATGTGGACCTGATTGCAACAACAAATATTTGGTATAAGGTTTACCACCAGAGCCTTTGATCACGCTGATGAACAAGCTGAAAAATCAAATTGTCAGCGTTTAGAGGATCAGCAATATGGAATGTGTTCTGGGTTACAAGGTAAACAAGTTCACTCAGTTCCACCCTCCTCATATCCTGGCACAGCACACGATCACACCTTTCTCAGTAAAGCACGTCCAATTCAAACAGCGCTGTTTTGGCAAGATCCTTCGTTGCATGAAATGGCCGCCAGATCTCCCTTTAAACGCACCCTGATTGTTTGATTGCCTGGAATGTTCCACATCTCGGCCCATGAAGCCACCATGGTTTAAGTGGCTAGCAGCACGAGTGTGAAATTAAAGCACTTAGTTACTCACCAGTAAAATCTATACAGTTGGTATGTAGGATCACACACGATGTAGGCAGTAGTAAAACCTCACTTTATTCAATTCCATCTGTAATTTTCTATGCATAAATCTCTCCTCAACCCCCCTCAGACTTTTAACACAGACTTACTGCTCATTTTAAAATCTGAGGTGTTGTTTTCTGAGCTCAGGGACCCTGTAAATCACTGAGTAACATTCTTTACGTTTATATGGTTTTTCCTCTGTCTGCTAAGCTGTCTACATTAGTGTTTGAGCGTTAGCATGTGGTGCTAACTGAGCTTTATTGTCATATGCTGGAATCACTCGGGAAACATTATGCACCTGGCTGGAGTTTTTCCATTTATCCACATTATTCAAAGCCGAAGAACAATAAAGCTACAAAGTTCATTTAGAAAAGACGTGCCACTGAAAATGTGGGTAAACTGCTTCTACTTCCATGGGTCTAATTCAATTCCGTGGGTTCTACTTCCATGGGTCTTCCATGGGTTTAATTCTAATGGACCCACTTTATATTAGGTGGCCTTAACTACTATGTACTAACATTTTAATTAATCATTTGATACAATGCACTTATGTTTTTACATTGTACTTACATTTAAAAAAATACTTGCATGTAATTACATCTGTAATTATTTTCTGTTGTTACATTTGTAATTACACAGTTGACACTTCCCTTACACCAAACCCTACCCTTAAACTTACCCATACCACCACACCTATCCCTAACTCTACCCGTATCCCACCTCAATATCAACAAAGGTGTTTTGCAATACAATTTGAACACAGTAAGTACATTGTATTTATTTTTTTGATGTAAGTACATAGTAGTTAAGGCCACCTAATATAAAGTGGGGCCAATTCAATTATGTTCTAGTTGTATAGGTTTGTTTCCACCAACCAAAGCAGAAAATGCAATGTGTAACAGAATTTCATCACATAACAGCAGTCTGCAATCCAGAAGCTGTCTATTGACATCAGGTCAAGTTCATTTTAACTACTTATTTTCAGTGGTAGACAAGATACACAAATCCTGAACTTGAGTTAAAGTGCACACAAAACTTAGAAAAATTCCACTCATACATTTCTAGTAAATTTCACAAATACAAAAACAATGGATTATGAATTAGTATTATTCTTAAATCTCACAATACCATTGGTTTCTTAACTTGAGAATCTGAACCGGATCACTGAATGAGTTCCAAAAAAATTATTTGAAATGTAATTCGATTGTTTATTTGGTCTCACGTCCCATTCAATTACATGGAGAGGGCGGGGTTTATGACCTATACTGGGACCAGTCACCTGGGGGCGATCAAAGCTCTTTGGCTTCACTTTACAGGACTTGGCATGTAGTGTTTCTTTGCAAAGTGAAATCGCCAACTACTGGCCTGGCAGCTTAATTCAGCATTTTTAATTGTTTTCACAGATCCGATCGTCTTGACAACATTGTCGTCTGTGTACAAAAAACGCAAAGGAAAAACGTATCAGTTTTTAATACACTGTTGTCATGTAAATGTACCCTCAATTTCTTTGCATCAAATTAACTATTTCTCCACCAAACACAGAATTTTCCGTTATTTGTGAGAAAACGCTTTCCTGCCAAACACGGAATTTTCTGTGTTTCCGTGTTTTCACTGTTTCATTGTACTCTGAATGAGTACAGAATCTCCTGATCAAAACACAGCGAGGAAGATGCAAAGAAACAAGCAATCGTATGCAAGCAGATGCACATGTAAAATAACGTGATCATCAACATTATCATATAAATCAAAACTGCCTAATGTTACTGAATGAAATGTCAACCCAGGGTGAGCTATAGGACTGTGCAAGCATTAGAGGACTCAATCTACTCCATCTGTGTTTGATCATCGTTCTGAATCTGATCTGGATGTAGTCTTTGACAAAAACATGATTTTCTCAGCTTTTTGTTCAAAGTGTTTATTTTATTTTATTTTATGAAGCTTACCCATATATAAGTGTTGATAAAAAGGAATGCATGAAGCTAGAATAAACTGTTTATTTTGATACATTGCATGCTCAGATATTCATACAACAAAATATTCTATGGGCCATTACATTTTTGTGAAAATGATCAAAAACCCTTGCAGTGGCTGGTAACGTTTTTTTTAAAAACGCTGACGGGGAATGCGTTAAGCGTTGAGGAACGACATGTATTTCTAAAAATGAGTAAAAAGTAAATTGGGCTTTGGAATGTAGGGAAGTAAAAGTTTTCCATACAATATGGACAGTAAAAAAATTATATTTTACTATCAACCATTACTTTATCCAAGAACTGGCCAATTTAATAGGAAAGGGCAATTTGACCATCCCTTTCTGCATAAAAAAAAATATTGGATTTTGTTTTTACATAACATATAGGGGCTAGTAAACCTACAATTGATGGTACCACAGTAATAGACTGGCATGCCCATTCAACCAATGCTGTTGTGATTTTGCTGAAAGACTGTAGAGACAACATTGAGACATAAAATGTGAAATGTGTAGACTACATTCATAATAAGTGCTAGCTATTTCATGGATATGCATCAGTTAACCTTGTTTCCTAGTGGACTGATAAAAACCTGTTTTAGTGGTCAGCCAATAAAATGGGAAGTTTGGGAAGCCATTTTTGCATATAATGCAGCTCCTGTTATTTAACTAATCAGAAAGATCGTTGATGCCCTCATTCTGTCACAAATGTATTTTTTTCTCAACCAAATGTTGCCCAGAAACCCATTGCCTTTGTCATATTCGTCTCTCTCTTTTTCCAATCTCTCATATGGAACAGTGTTGGCTCAATTTTTGCTGAATACTCCCAGTACACAGTGTTCACATTTGTCAAGCCAAATCTTCACTTAACAGCAAAGGGATAGATCCACAGCCTGATTAAAGGCACAAACTCTATAGAAAGAGGGCGAGGTTCTGCTAGAGACTGCTCGTGTTTGAATAGTCATTGGGGTCGTTGCTACAGTAAGTGAGGAGGAAGCACCTCTCTTATCTCATACCATAACATTCTTTGTTTATTTCCTCATTGAGCTTAATTTCAATTTGGGCTGTTATGAAAGACTTTAGTACTTGTATATATTTGTATTCTAATAAAGAGGGACCCTTGTGATCCAAATTCTGTCTGAATGCAAAACAATGTTATACAGTTTAATACTCCAATTAAGTTTGTTCTTTTTTGGTATTTTTGGTACTGGCAAGATCTTTATCCTTCATGTCTACACAACCTTTACTGCATCCATGATAGGGGTGAGATGCTCTGGTGTTGCCTCCAACATGCATCTTTAGATAGTAAGACTTATTTTCATGTCAACATTTGAAGGTGTGATCTGTTCTGTGGATCTGTTCAGATCCTCTAATATAGCTACATCAGCTCATCTTTCTCAGATTTTTTGACCATTTCAGTTCCAAAACGACCAATGCTCGCAAATGCATTACCTCTCGTCTTGTCTGACTCTGCTCTTAGTATCTCTCATTTCTCTGGCACTTTCCCCCCCTCTTTTTCCTCACTTGATCTTTTCTCCCTTGGAAAAGAGGTTTCACAAATGAAAGCTGCCACTGCCATAGTTGACCCCATACCTACCTGTTTGTTTAAATCATGTTTCACTTCTCTTTGTCCTGTCGTCTTGAGTATAATAAATGACTAGCTGCCCACGATGTTGTGCCTGATGCATTAAAAATTGCTGCTGTAACCCCTGTACCAAAAAAGATTAATGTAGACTGGGACAACCTCAATAATTTTTATCCCATTTCCAATCCTCCCTTTCTTGCTAAAATGCTTGTGCGAATTGTGGCTTCTAACCTTAACAGCTTTAGTTAAGGTTATTTACATGTTATTTGTGTCTTTCAATTCTGATTCTTCACAATCTCTGTGCAGATTTTGACAATGAAGATCATTCTCTTTTAATCACTCGTATGGATCTGATACTGATACTGTATTAAACTGGTTCAAGTCTTACCTCTCAGAACGTTGGTATTTTGTATCCCTGGCTGGATGCAGGTCCAAAGTTGGTTCAGTGCAATTTGGTGTTCCCCAGGGATCAGTTTTGAGTCCCTTTCTTTTTAGCATGTCAATTTTTTCTTTTGGTCAGCTTCTAAGATCCCTTGGTCTTAAGTTTCATTTTTACGCTGATGACACTCAAAACCTGGTTATAATGCGGCTGTTGCCTTTCTTGAACATTGTATTTCTGAGATAAAAATATGGACGCCTAAAAAGTGACAAGACTGAGCTGGTTCATTAACCCTAAAGGTGGATGGCTCTGCTCTGGAGTTTTGAACTAAAGGAAAACAATTGGGGTGTGATATTTGTTGAAAATTTTACATTTGATCCTCATGTTCAGAATACTGTTAAAAATATTTTTTTTAATCTCAGAAACATTGCAAGACTGCGCCCCATGTTATATTTCGCCGTGGCTGAAAAACTGGTCAACACCTTTGTTTTTTTCTTGCATTGATTATTGTTATGCCCTGCTCACTGGGGTCCCTAAATCTACCCTAAACAAATTGCAGTATGTACAAAGCTCTGTGGTCAGAATCCTGATAAGGTCCAGGACAAGTGAGCACATCCCTCCAATCTTGGAGTCCTTGCACTGGCTCCCAGTCAGGTTTCACATAGATTTTTTAAATTCTCATGCTTACCTACAAGGCATTGCATGGTTTAGTGCCACAATATCCGTCTGAACTTTTAACGATCTACACCCCAAGGCGAGATCTCCACTCTTCCGATTCCTGTTCCTTCAACTCATTTACGCTCTATGGGTGACCGGGCCTTTTCTTTTTAGGAACTCACTTTGGAACTCTCTTCCCACTGAGATTAGACATGCTGAATCTTTTAGTGTCTTTAAAACTTCTCTTAAAACTTATTTTTTCAGGCTAGCTTATACGCAGGGTTGGGGAGTAATGGAATACATGTAACGGCGTTACGTAATCAGAATACAAAAAATTGGTAACTGTAATTCGTTACAGTTACGTCAAAAAACAAAGTAATCAGAATACAGTTATATTTAGTAAAAAAATGGGAATACTTTCAGGATTACAATAGTTTAATATAAAACCAAATAATTTAGTATTTTGACATAATAACCTTATATTAAGCGCTGCCTGATTATAGTTCCTGGTTCTGTTGCCAGTTGTGACCCGCGCGAGAGCCCCCTGCTGGTGCGCGCAAACAACGTTTTCATGTCTGGAAATTTCACAGTTATTTTGTTTTCAAAGAGGAAAAAGGAAACAACATAGTTGTTGGATCATGTCAACATCCAACTTAAACATTCACAGGTACGACTAGCACGGACAGCGTGTTAGCTAAAATCTAGTGTTTGACTTTTTTATATTGTGTATAAACTATAGGTATTTTTTCCTTGTTCATGTTAATTAACATAAAATAATAAAACCATTTGTAATGCCATACTGTATCTGCTAGATGTCTGTAAAGTCTTTTATATAAATGACTATACAGGGCTGTATAATCTCTAGTTGGTGAAACAAGACACAATTGCTTAGTTTTAATAGTTTTTATTAGGTTTTATGGCCCCACTTTATATTAGGTGGCCTTAACTACTATGTACTTACATCAAAAAATAAGTACAATGTACTTACTGTGTTCAAATTGTATTGCAAAACACCTTTGCTGATATTGAGGTGGAATACGGGTAGGGTTAGGGACAGGTGTGGTGGTATGGGTAAGTTTAAGGGTAGGGTTAGGTGTAAGGGAAGTGTCAACTGTGTAATTACAAATGTAACTACAGAAATGAATCACAGATGTAATTACATGCAGGTATTTTTTTAATGTAAGTACAATGTAAAAACATGTATGTACACAATAAGTGCATTGTATCAAATTATTAATTAAAATGTTAGTACATAGTAATTAAGGCCACCTAATATAAAGTGGGTCCGGTTTTATTTTAAATTCCTATACAAGTACTTTGATAATGCTTTTTACTTGACTTTATTTACTTTATGTGACCTTAAAGGAATCCAAACGTACTTTCATCTTGTGGTACTTGGATTACATTACTGAATACTTTTTTATGAAGTAATTTGTAACTGTAACAGAATACATTTTAAAAGTAACCCTCCCAACCCAGCTTATTCAGTTTTTTCAATGTATTTTATTATTATGTTCTTGTAAAGTGCTTTAAGATGTAATTTTTAAAGGCGCTATATAAAATAAAGTGTATTATTATTATTATTATTATTATTATTATTATTATTATTATTATCAAAGGCAAATTTAATTTATTTTGACATCCAGATCAGGGGCAACTTGATGGATTTGTTAAGCGAGTAAAACCAAGCAGCACTTGAACGTGGGTTGAAGTGAAAGGCACTCTGTAGAAATTCTGTTAACTAAGAAGATATTTTAAACAACCCCATTGTGGACTCCACTGGATTTCATTGAATGGATAAAAATATCTTCTTCTGTTAAAGTCTTACAAGTTTAGAATGACTTGAGGGTGAGTAACTGATGTAACATTGTGAGTAACATTTTTTTAGTGAACTATCCCTTTAAGATTCAACGGCAGATGTCCAATCTCAATCAGTCTTGCTTTACAGCGTGTTATTCCTGGGCTGTTTTGTGTGCTCGCAGCCAGTGAAACCCATCATCAAAGCACTTGTCCTGACGAGGATATTGGCTGAACATACCTCTCTTTTTCTAGCCTGCGCCCCTGCAGTCTCTGGGGCTCCAGGGGCAGGAAGCTGAACCCCAGGCTTGTGGGGTTGGAAACCAAATCCAGAGCTCTTGCTTTTGGGAAGACCGAGACGGCTTGCTGGGCCTCAGGCTGAGTTTAAGTCCGTCAACAGGATCCAAGGGTTGCAGTGGTTGTGTGCAGGTCCAGTTTTCAACAGAGTGAAAGTTAGTGAGGCTGCTCTGATCGCATTGGGGGGCGTCTTTTAGCTGAAGGTGCTGAAATATTTCCTGTCATCTCTGGAGTTTTGCGCCGAAAATCCTCTCTGCTACAGACATCAGCGTTGGTAGTTGCAAGTAGTAATGCTTTAGCAGGGATATTATAAAGGGAAGTAGTGTAGATCACCACTTGTACAAAAAGAAATGGGAGAAACCATAACAATATGGGGGCTCTAGGAATGCACTGTTTAGCGCCAACAGCAGATTTATGCCTTTTAACTAGGAGAAGAAGCTGTACTTGCACAAAAACACTGCCTTCAGCGTCACTTGGGCAGTACCTTAAAAAGTACACCTTTATTGGTACACCTACACTAAAAGGTGATTAGTTAGTGATCATTCTAAAATGGGAAAATGTATGGACACAATCAAGCGTAGTGTTAGTTCTGGCAGGTCACGTCAGTCAAGCTTGCATCAGATGACTCTCAGCTGATCACGTCTACCTATAGGAATACAACACCTGTCACAACATCCTTATATAAGGTCCTTCAGTATTATCAGCAGCTACAGCGTTGCTCAGGAGTTAATTACCCTCCTCCATCCCTAGCTCCTCCTCTTATGTGTACATTAAATTATTGAACTTTAATGACAATAGCAAGTTGTCTCCCGGGTTCGAGCCCCTGCTGAGCCAGGAGTTCTTTCTGTGTGGGGTTTGCATGTTCTCCCTGTGTCCTCTGGGTGCTCCGGTTTTCCCCACAGTCCAAAAACATGCAGGTTAGGTGGATTGAATATGCCAAATTGTAGGATTGTGTGTGAGAGTGAATGTGTCAGGAAGGGAATCCAGTGTAAAGGTGTGTGTGAAGTGGACCCTGCAAATGAGCGGGATAATGCTAGGAAGATGATGAATGATATCTGCATTATACATTTATGTAACTGCATTTATGTTATTTAATACATTTATGTTGGTTCTGGTCTGTTTACCCTAAGGGTTTTTTTGTTGCTCTCCCTGCTCTTATCCATGCTTGGCTGCATGGATGCGCAGGGAGTTCTTGCCCAGAACAGAACCATATCAAGCCAATTCAAACTGTATGCTATTTGTCACTCATCTTTGATGATAGTGGTCCTGACAGAACTGGGCCAAAAATGAAAACTGAATCAATTCATCCATTTTCCAAAATGTTTGTCCTATGCAGGGTCATAGGGATACTGGAGCCTATCCCAGCATCTCGGGCCATATGCAAAAAAAAAAACTGGAGAACCCAGAGGGAACCCACACAGGGAGAGCATGCAAACTTGAGGCCAACAGAAAGGTCTCCTCTGACAGGGCCTAAACCTGGAACGTTCTTAACAATGCTGCCCAACTGAATAAATTATTATTTTAAATTAGACTTTGATGAATTAACTAAACAAACTGTAAAAGTTATAATGTTTTTACTTAATGATTACACTTGTTCTTCTTTTAGGTAGCATTGCTACTATAATATTTACATTTTAATATATTGCACAATACAAAAGTAGTTTTTTGCCAATACTGTATAAGCAAAATTGTATCCAATAAAGTGCTTATGATTTCTGGTTTAAGATATCTGGTTAACCTTAAAAAGAACTAGCCCCAGAGACAAGCTCATACCGCTATTAGAACGATTTTTGCACATTTTTAACTTTTCACATTGTATTACCCATCAGCACTTAAAATTGCTTACTGGGAATCTTCAATTCCAAGCTGGCCGCCAAGTGAACTGACTTCACTTAAAGCGACTTTGACAGTTACTGACATTGGGAGGATGACACAATGCCAGAGCAACTGGAATATAAATGTTACTTTTATCAGAGCTTCATTTGACTCATCAGTCCCTCAGGCATTAAAAAAGTAGCAGCCCGAAACCCTAAGCTTGTGTTAGCAACATTTAATGACCATACCTGGGAAAGCTCCTCTTTTCTGGCCTTCAGACCAGTACGTCTGGGAACGATAACTGGTCAGCTAAACAAGTTCCTGTCAAGACAATGTACCAAAGTACCATTTACTTTGATGTCTTGCTCTGAATGGTCAATAAGAGGATTGTCTGGTTTGAGACTTCTTGAATAAACACAGTCAGACCAGTTACAATGGAGATGAAGGTACATAATACCATGAACAAATCGATTGTTTTGAAAGACAGACTGCCCAATTAGTCATAGGACATACTGTGAAAACAGGTTCACATTAAACAAAAAAGAGTCCTTTGGCAGTTGCTTGTCTCCTAATCTGTGTGATTATGGATAGCGAGAAGAGGATATAGATAAAATTACTGAGCTGGAGCCAGGGCTGAGGAATGACATGGCGCGGAAATCAATGCCAGGTTTAGGATCTCTGACAAACATGCATTTTCCGCCCTGATAGCTAAAGCAGTGGGAACTTCCTGCCAGAGCAGCGTTCACAGTCACCAAGTAATCCCTGGGAGCTCAACGTTTAACAGCCACTCACTGGGAAGAGGGATTTACACACAAGCACACGCATTTATGTGCACACACAGTGACTGCATGTAACTAATAACTGCAGAAATCAATTAGTTGAGATATTTACAGAATAATTCCCCCATTCCGTGGCCAGTGCAGATCTGGCTTGTGTCGAGACCTCCAGTGGGTTTCCATCCTCTCCGCTGGGGGCAAGATGTTGCAATTTGTGGCCTGCTTTCTGAGGAGTTCGTTTTGACCTAAATCAGTTACGGTTGGCAGGAGACCCAGCATGCTTTCACGAACGGTGTAGTGTTTGGAGTGTCAGGGGAGGCTATGAATTCCCACACTATCATATGTCATAATATGACATATCTTCCGAGGTTATGAATTTGATGAACTTATTTCTCAGTCATGACATCTCAGTCATTTTACTTCAAAATATTGGATTTAATAGATTTATTTTACACATACCTAATTTGACATTATAATAGTTTATTCTGTCTTATGTTATTTTGCCATTCTTATCGATTGACTGACTGACTGATGTAAATTGATTTTAACATTTCTCAAGGGGTGCATTTATGATGTCTGCTATTATGTCCATATTGCTTATTTCAATGCAGGAACAAAATATATGCATGTAGGGGAGAGCGGGGCACAACCTAATGTGGGATCAGTTGTGACACACATGGTTTAAAACTTTCCACACATGCCAGGATGACGAAACTTCATGTATTTACTAGTTGGCATATCAACATTATTTAGAGAAGAAATTGCACCAAAATAAATACCTGGGGGTAAGGACAGAGAGGTGAGAGAACGGAGCCGGAAGCATGAGGGTAGTGGAGAGAGGAGAAAAGAAAAGAGAAAAAAAAATCTGGTCTTGTTCCTGGGCACACTGCTGCTCAGTCCTCAGCAAGCCGAGAGGCTCTTCATCGCAGTGCCATGCGATGGCACTAGACGCTTGGTGGACGGCTCGATCCTCCTCCGCCCCCTGGCGGATGGCGGTGGCTCCTCCTGTTGAGGGCAACCGGTAGCGAGTCCCGCACTCCCTGCTCCTCCCCAACATGGCGAGCCACCGCCGGCCGCCAGGGGGCGGAGGAGGATCGAGCCGTCCACCAAGCGTCCAGTGCCATCGCATGGCACCGCGATCCAGTGCCATCGCACGGCAGCAGCTTCCGGCCCACAACAAACGCTGGCGACTCCTCCGCTCCTTCTAGGACGGCAGCCACCCCACATCAAGCCATGGGCACGGCAGCGAGCTCTCCGTCCCACCGGATCTTCACTCGCTCCAGCACCACCGCCTCGGGCAGCCACTCGAGGTCTTCACTCTTCCGTGCTGCCCGACCTCCTCAGCACCGCGATCCCCCTCAGCAGGGAGGGCTCTCCGACAGCATGTCTCTCCTTCCTCCCGGGCTTCGGCACCAATGTAATAGAGTTTGTTTGTATGGTAAGAAGGAGGCGGGAACCGGCAAACGTTCAACAACTTTAATCCAAAATTGAAAAAAATTGAAAGTAAAAGCGGCAGCCCCTCATGGACGACTGCCGCGCACACACATAACAAAATGTAAACAAAAACACAACATAAAGTCCAGGCCTGGTCCTTTCTCGTCCTTCACTGTCATCGCTCCTCTTTTATGCTCCCGTCACTCCTCCGTGAGACACGAGGCCAATGCGGTGCGCAGCTGGCGCTCATCGTCATTAATGACCACTGCCTTGTCCCACTCTCACGGTCCCTCAGCCTCGCTGCTCGCCACACCTACATTATCAGTTGCTTATGTCATGTTGATCAAAATGTATTATAAAGGGTCTCTGTTGAATAGTCTTACCCCCCACAACATTTAGGCATTAGTTCATAGCATAAGTCTTTACATGCAAAATGGTTGAATTCTATACATTTTCGTTAGACGTTCACATTCTACTTTAGTTTTTATGTTTTTTTTCTTTGTGCTATGCAGTGCTGTTTTTCCTTTCTGTATCGCAATAACATGGTCTGTCAACAAATTACAGTACAGAGAGTAAAAGCGAAAATGTTAATCTTGTCCAGTCTCTAGCAAACTCCACATACACTAAGGTGTAACCTACGATTTACAAAAATATGCACATTCTGATGAAAAATTCAGTGTAGAATAACAACAAAAGAACCAAGACTTTTTATAGGCTGCTTTTGATGTGGTCTATAATTAAAGCCGGGTGAGTGAAGCTGCATTCACTGTGTCTAACTGACTCAATTCAATCATTCTGATATCTGCAGTGTCGAAACAAAGTCAAAGAACAACCAGATGCCCCCTACCACGATTTAGTTTTTTGTCACAAAGGCTTTTGGTTGTGTTCTGGATCTTCGAAAGAGAAACAAAAATGACATACAGCTGTGTAACATTACCACAGGCCACCACATAAAGGCACCCAGTGCCTGTACAAGTGCACTAAACTAAGGTTCAAAAGATTGTGATTCCTTTTAACTGTACTAGGGCCTCTACTTCCAGACTTTGAGAAGAGCTATTATCCAAAAAGAGCAATACGCTGCCAGCACTACGATTGGATATGCTTCATTACAGGGGATTTCAAAACAATGTCAGGTTAAAGCCAAACTAATTCCAAGAAGCAGGTCTTAGGTCTGAGCCTGTATAAAAACAATGAACGACAGCAGAGTTTAAAATAAAGCGAAACCATATTGTGCAATTAATTGCATGTGTTGCCTGTTAAAGCTGATAACAAGCTAGATGAACTATATCATATAGGCAGTCCCTACATTTGAAGTAATTAACTGTCCATTAGGTCAGTGTTGCTGTTCAATAATTAGTTGCATAAACAACTGGGAACAATTTCAATTTAGATAATAGGTTAATTAACCTGTGTTGAAACCCTGCAGGCTATATTCATCATAACATAAAACTTTTAAAAGTACACAGACCACATATGAAATGCCCTCAGCAGAATTACAGCCATGTGAATGAAGGAACAAGTGAGTGATTAAATTCAGGCCTCATTACAGTTGGAGTTTAGTAGGGGTCATCAAACTGGATTCAATCCCTCTCTGCATCATTCTTTGTTCAGTGCAAAAATAACAAAACGCCAGAGCAGAAAAAATAGGATTTATAGTCCAGGGGGTTGCTTGCAATCACCTAGGGCTCCATAATACATATTTCCCCGAAAATTATTCCCCTGCCTTAGCTGGAATGTTAAAAAAAGTATATGATAATATGCTATAAGTGGAGCATGAGTCACGACAGGTTCAGTTCCTCAGGGTCAAAGTCCGATCTTTTCTTTTTCACCCATGTACCCTTCTTACGTGAAGTCAGATGTACCAACCCAAACACAAAGAGACTGAGGGGAGTACGATGCATGAAATAAAGTTTAATTTTTTCCCCCCATTCTGACACATATTCCCATCTCATCTGGTAAAATTATGGTTTTCCAAAATAAGCTCAGGTTTTCCCCTTGGAATGATTCTGAAACAATGCATATCCAAAGCACACACAAAATTAAATGAAAAGGAAAATATAACGTGGGAACTTTGACTTTTTCTCAGCAGGCGTCTGCATAAAACCATAAAAAAAACATCCCTCAACCTTTTTTAAAAAATGGGCTTTTCAGCAAATAAAATAAAAATTTATTTCAACCTCTGCCCCAGACATCAGCTTGGTCATGAAAATAAGAGTTTGCTGACACAATTAGTCTGATATACAGCTTTCACACTGAACTACACCTGAGTAAAAGCATAACCTTAACAAAAAAAGCACAGTGCCAGTGTCATAGTACAACAATATATCATATGGTAATATTTTATGAATGACGAGGGGTACGATGTGCCAGTGGGTATAGTGTCACAAAAAAATTATCACATTAACATATTGAAAAAAATGAAAAGTGACAAATATTTTGTACTTCTAAAGTTTCGAACTGTTTATTTTTACACAAAGTCACATTTCTAAAATTTCTAAATTATTTGTTTTGCATAACCAGACTTTGATATAGGATTGTGTATTAGTAAAAAAAAAATATATTTTTTAATATTATTTTTACTATTAATTTATACATAAACATCATATGATACCCACAATGAACTAACAATGAACAATACTTCTACATCATTAATTAGTCTTAGTTAATGTTCATTTCAACATTTACAAATACATTGTAAAAATGGTATCTTTTAACATTAGTTAAAGGTGTCATGAACTAGCTTTAAATTTTGTTATACTGTTGTCTGAGGTCAGCTTATGTTTGCGTGATTTTTACATTCAAAAACATCATAATGAATGAGGCTATTCTCTACCCTGGTTTTGAGCCTCTCTCCTGGAACACTCGGTTTTTATGGGCGTGCTGCATTGAAGACTTGGAAGTAAATGCCCACTGCTATGATTGGATAACAGTTTTGCATATTATAATGAGTTTCGACTCCCCCCTCAGTACACTTGGGGAATTGTTTTTAAAACGTCCAATGTGGAAAAATGGCAACCGGAAAGATTCGCCCATACATGTTCGATCCAGAGTCTGATCCCGAATCGCAGGACAATGAAAATACAAAGGATATTACAGCCTGTGACATCTTGGTAAGTTATACTTAAAAGCCAGCTGTGTGCCCCTTAAATTATGTGTTTGACAAGCTACATCCTTCATAGTTTGACCCTTCTGTGACTGGTTAGACACGTACACATAATCAGTAGATATCAAACGATCTGTAACAATGCAATACTATCACATATAAAAAACATGTTTTACTCACATAAGTGTGTTGCACCATTCCTGTCAAGATCCAATATAGAAGGCACAGCATTGTGTTTTAATCTCAATATGTTTGCAAATCCAGTCTCAACCTGTGTCTTGTTTACAAACGATTCCGCAGTGAAATGAAGCGAACAAACGTGCAATGTCTTCCCCACGTGAGCTGGAACTTCATTAAAAATAAAGTTCAACCACACATTCCTAATATTAGAATCCGAAGGAAACTTATGCAGCGACTGTGTTCTTCCACAACCAGGCACAGCGCAATATCTTGCTATCTTCGGCATGTTTATTGCTCGGTAGCGCGATCCGTTTAGCTCCATGTAGGCCTATGATATTTATGTTACATTTCTTGCACGAGTGGGTGGGCGGGGCTACTTCTGTTGAGGCGGCGTTTCACCACACGCAGACATCACAGGTTGGCACATTCTGAGATCGAGCGTTTGCTGGGCCTGATGTCAATAAAAGCTTTTCTTTGACTAACAAGGGCGTTTTCAGCTCTGAAACTTACAGAATAGTCTTATATCACGATGAACTTTTATATATCAAAGGCTGAATGAAAAGTTGATTTCTCAATTCATGACCCCTTTAACGCACTGAACTAAGGTTAATGAATGATGATGTTATAATTTATATTGCTCATTGTTAGTTTATGTAAGTTATTTAATGCATTATTTAATGATAACAAATTATAAAGTTATCTAATTTTTCCTTGCCTATAGAAGACAAGTAAAAAGTGACACACCTTACCCCACTCTACCCTACTAAATTCATTAACATGATCCGCCAAGGTGCTTCCAATAATATGTGTACCAATAAACAGTAGTATCGATAATTCTGCATAGTGACAGTTATTTCACCCCATCAGTCTCTGTTTTGTGGTATGATGTTGTGTCACTTTCCCAATAGATGATTATGAATATGGTAAATCGGTTTTCTTTGACACCCGCAGATGGACACCTGCAGAGAGGGGTGATGAATGCTTTCTAAAAGAGCCCTGCTAGTGTGCATCTGTGTTTATTTTTGCAGGAGATTCTGACCCCCTCTATGGTCCTACGATGACAGAATTCTCTCTGAACGTCCCCGCTGAGACAGCACACCTTTAACTCTCACTCATTCTGCTTGACGTTACCGTTGGCTTAAATGTCAGAGTGAAAAATGAAGCCAGCCGTCAGGGATCTGCTTCACGATCACCCTGAAACACACACACTTACATCAGGAACACTGGCCGTCATCCAACTCCTTATGTCACCTTTGGACAAACGATCACAGCACCAGGGGACCCAGTTCATTGTGCGGATTCAGATCTGGCTTTTGTTAGTGCAGAGGCCCTGTTGCCAAAGGACTCGCTATGATACAGAATAAATCACCTCAGAAGGCAAGATTTTACAAGCCTCAGTGAAGTGCTCCATTCAAGTTGTGCTCTGTTCAAATGTACACCCCTTAAAATGATTTTAGTGTCTGTTTAATGGCTAATTACATTTCAGTAATAAACATGCCAAGTGATATAAAACATTCCCAATTAAGACTTGTATTTTAGACAGCTGATAAAGACATGATGTGCAAATCTTAAAGGAATAGTTCACCTAAAAATGAAAAGTTATACTCACCCATGTCATTCTAAACCCATAAGACTTTTGTTCATCTTCAAAACACAAGTAGGGCTGTGACGATAACTGCTTTACCGCAATACCACAGTAATGAGAAGCCTACCGCAGTGTTTAGGTCATCACCGTCATCATTTTTTGCTGGTGAAGGTTACAGGAGTGCATATGGTGTACAGTGTGAAATGAACTAAAAACAAAATAATCATTGTTTATCATAATTTCGATATAAAAATGAGAAGATATGTAACTACTGTTGATGTAAACTATATGATTCGCATATAGAGTAGTTTTATCCAAAGTTCAGCTTATTGTATTTATAAGGTATAATTCACCCAAAAATGTAAATTCTGTCATCATGTACTAACCCTCATGCCATTTTGTTTAACTTCAATTTAAGGGGGTAGGGGTAAACCACCAAACCGTGTGATTTGTTGCTTTTTCACTGCGGTAAGTAAAAATCCAATACCGACCTAAACACAAGTGAAGATATTTTTAATGTATCGTGAAAGCTTTCTGTCCCTCCATTTATAGTCCATTCCACCAAAAGTTTCAAAAAGTTAATCGCGAGAAAGACTTCATAAAAGTAATCCATATGAATCGAGTGATTTTAAAGAGGCCATATTATGCCCTTTTACAATGTCTTGATTTTGTTTTTGGGGTCTACGGTTTTCATGTTTGTCAGTAACACTCTATTTAGTTTCTGTCTCTATGAAGCCCCTCCTTTGGAAAAACTCAATGTGCTCTGATTGATCACTGGGCCTGTGTGTTGTGATCATAGACCGTAAAAAAATATGGACAACGCGACTTCATTGGCTTCCGCTGACGAGAGCTGAAGCTTTCGGAGGCCCGCACACGGCGCTGACATCTTGCGCAGATTTGGGACAGAGTCTAGTGATCTCGGGACCGGAATCTGCGCAGTAGAGAGCAGGAAGTAGAGGCGCGATATCAAAAGGCCGCCCACACTCTCACAGATGCAGAACAATTCATTATGTTGGTGTGAAATAAACAGCTATGGAAATGTAGAAATTAAAGCTAAACCTGAAAAAGTCTGTTAGTGCCTCAGTGACAACTTCACTCAGAGAAGCCGTCAATCTCAGCTGTCAATCATGACGTCAAACCCCCCCCCCCCCCCATCAAATTTTTATAGCATCAAATAACTAACTAAAACTAAACTTATTTAAAAAACAAACACTTGAAATAAAATAAAAACTGCCTACAATGACAGAAACCAACTTTGGAAAACAATTATTTGAAGTGTAATTTAATTGTTTAATTTGTCTCGCGTCCAATGTAATACATGGAGGGGCGGGGTTTATGAGCTATACTGGGACCAACCACCGGGGGCGATCGAGGCGCGTAGGCTTCAGTTTCTGAGAGGAGTGCTGCAGGCTTGGTTGTGATTGGTCAACTGTTATGAGTATGTTAGTCCCTCACCATAATTTCAAGTTTCAACACACTACTAATGTAACTCAATTAGGACTGGTCCCTTTATTTTGTGTATGCCTTGGGTGGTAATTATTTAAATGAGGAATATTGTGATGTGTACGTTTCCAGAAGAAAACTCCAGACTACAGTCGAGACATATTAGGGAGTTCAGGAACAGTGCTTACTGATATAGAGAATTACTCCCTTTGGAGTGACTTTGTGCTTTATAACTTTTGTTATGCTTCAGACCTTTTTCATGCTAAAACAGCAACATTACACAGTAAAAAAATGATTCACAATCGCTGTATGATGACAGATTTAAATTTTATTCATATGAACATTGATCTTTGCACATACACAGAGCACATCAAATATGGTAAAAAGAAGCTCAAGCCTATTTTCTTGATGTACAATAAACAATGAGGTTTGGATATGTTTTTATATGGATTTCTTTTATGATCTCTTTATGAAGTGTTTGAAGCATCAACATTTTGGTTGTGTGGACTTTTTCAATAGAGGGACAGGACAGAAATATATAGGCTTGATTAAAATATCCTTTGTGTTTATGATTATGAACGATCTTTGGGTTTGGAACAACATGAGATTGAGTAAATGATGACAGAATTTCCATGTTTTGGGTGAACCGTCTTTAAGGGTTATGTGCTGTTATTTAAATACACTTGATATTGATTAAATGTGTAGCTACTGCCTTTTCCCCCTTTGCACTGCAATATACATTATAAATTGTAAACATTATATTCCAGGTTTATAAATATTAAGCTTGTGTGACATGCTATGGATTAACCATTAAGTATCAATTTCATTTGTAAAAACAAGCAGAAGTGTTTACACTTATGTTACAGTGTAATTATACATTTAAGCACTGAGTAATGATAATCAACTACATGTACTCACTATATGTTTAGGGTTAAGAATAGGGTGTGGTTTAGGGATAGTTGCATGTAATTATGCACAATTAGTAATTTGTTACTGCATGTAATATGTGTAACAAGGACACTGTAAAATAAAGTGTTACCACATACATTTATGGAAGTCTATTGGGCAGTGCATTGCACTGGAGTACACATTATAATGCACACTGTTTCAATAGTGTATGCATTAACATGAGACTAGTGTGATGAAAATAATTCAATAACCTAGTACTAGCTCTGTGTAAAACCTTAGCTATTTTTCTAAACTTTTTATCCAGTCCTGAAATACCCATTTAAAATGGTCATGCACTTATGCAGAACAATTCAAATCACAGGAATATGTTGGTTTCACAACTAAAATGGTCATTCTGAGAACACTTTTTTTTAAAGAAGGAATATAAATATGAAATGCTAATTTGGGCAAGACCCTAGAATTTCAGTTTAAGTGCATTTTGTGGTACATTTGTGGTAATTGACAGCATGCCTCAGATGTTTATGGAGTTTAACTTGTTTGGACCGGAGACATTCCATTAAGGAGGACAATTTGTTTTGTACAAAAACTTGATTTTTAGGGGGGGAAAAAAGTGTAAGAAAGAAGGTCTTCCCCTAAACTTATCCGTCATTTGGATGCAAGCAGATTTTACGAAAACGTACAAATGAGATTGTACAAATTCGCAACCAATTCACCAAAATGGAATATAGTTCTTGCCATGAGAGTGTGTTATGATCAACATTTATGAAGAGGAAAAAAGAACAAATATAGATAGATGATTGACAAAAGCTTTTGAAATGATTCAAACTCAGTGGCTCAAACCCATTTGAGTGTAACACGAATCGTGGATCCAAGCAGCTAGGATGACTTCAAGTATTGTTTAAGTCATGTTTTCTGCATCTGCACTGTCGGATACTGAGTTCAGAGCCAGTTTTAGCACATTCCCTAGAAAAATGGATTACGTCGTTACAAAAAACTGTGGCTTGAGGAGCTGTTTTATTCCCCAGCGTCTCATTGCTCCAGCTCAACAGGGGCTTAGACCTTCTGCAGACCTCTGGATGGGGTCTCTTTAATCAAAAACTCTTCATTTAATAAAAGACATCATGGCATTCACACAGAGGTGTTCCTTTGCAAGCAATTTGAGCAGCATCAGTTTTAACTGTAACAGTAAATTGTGTAATTGCTGTAAGATTCCCAAATCCACCCTTATTCATTCTCCCTATCTTTCTCTCTTTCCTGGCCGTGTAACTTTTTATTGTTCTAGGGTTTATTTCACATCTTTAACTGGATTAAATTGTCTCCTGGTAGTGGTGTTAACCTTCCATTCCTGCTGTCAGCATCACAGACTCTTCCAGGAAGCCCAGCTTGTAAATCGCCCCATGGCCTGTCTGAGACCACCTGAGTCATATGGCCTGCACATCAGCCCAGTATCTAATGTGTTCACTCTCTAAAAGCTCCAAGACTACGTCAGACCAGTCTGATGAATCCACGCTGCTTCGCTTTTGTCTGTTTATTTGAGTTTACAGGCTCTTTTGTTTGGCAGGCTTGATAAGGAGGGTTTACAACATGATACGTATAACTACGAATAACCCAAAGAACTGGGTGAAGTGTTAAATCAGTCTTTACAGAGTGATAGAACAAAAGATCTTTCACTGTATTACGTGATAATGTGGAATGTGAAAATCCTTCACAGTTTGATTCCTCCAGGAAAGTATTTTTATGGTGACTTCAGTATTCACGAACACCATCAAAAAGCGGATGCCTCCAATTCCCAATCATATAAAAGTGTTAGAACATACAGTTGCATCCAAAAGTTAAACATGTCAGTATCTTGGATTCGATAATAACTCAGGCTCATTTTGTTATCGTTTTGTCGTTTGACTCTCCTCACAGGCTCCTCCAAAGAAAGTGCACGTTGGATGGATGACTATTTCTCTTTTTGTTGCCATTAAAAATATTGCTGCTGTTCTGATGGTCTAGGCAAACATGGGAGGAAATTTCTCATCTGTGCCCATGTATTCAGAGCTGTTGGATTTATTTAGGCAAAGAGAGCACGTAGAGGTCACGATGCATGAATATTATGGGATTATACCACCATCATGCAAGACAACAGAACAACGACTTGAATATATTGTCACGTGAATTCACAAGTTCACACTTACACATAATCAGATAAAGTAAGGTTATGTGTATTTGGCGTGTTGTCTAAGGGGATGGCTCCGAGCTCAGAATTTGGCCCGAACCCAGAGTTAGTCCAAAAACAGCTTTTATTGTACTGTAGGATTGAAAATAATCGAAGATATTTGATGTTTGAATTTGAACAAAGAAATTGCTTTACTGTTGTCAACCCCCATCTTTCTTATCAGAAGGGCCATTTGGAATTCCTAAAGACAAAGAGATGCTGAAGGCCTGTAGGCCAAATGTGTGTCACACCTTTAGTACAGAGCGCGGGACGTTTGGTCTGAATGGTCAGTTTGAATGTCTCATGTTTGGGTTTAGTCACATGGTCAAGAAAGAGGATTATAACTGTTGCTCTGTCTCTTTATTCTCTGGCTCTCTTTATTCTCATGGCTCTCTCTCTTCTTGGGGCCTGCTTTTTGGCTCTTCTCTTCTTTGCTCTCTACTTTGTCTCTTTCTCCCCCCCTCTCTTGCTCTTTCTATCCCTCAGGTAACATTCTATTCATGCTGGGTACGAATAATGGTATTTATTATCTCATACATCTATTTTGAAACTATTTTGTAGTGTAACCATAACCAGAAATTGTCATTAAATCCTTTCTATTGCAAATTATATGCTAACTAGTTTTGATTTGGTATTGCCTTTGAAGCTCTACCTATTGCAATACAATATAGTCTCATTATAGCAACACTCTCCCACATATTTTGCTATTATAACTGCACTTATTTCCATTGTTGGTATAAGTTGCAGTGGGTGAACAATCTTGCTGATCACGTTTCTTTAGTCATTCGGCAACCCTGCAGCCTGAACCACCGCACCCGCCCGTACCCGCAGTGCTTAACCCTCTGGGGTTCTTCGGTCATTTCTGACCCAAATTTTTTTAAATATATATTTTTTTAAATCGTAGCTTCATCGGAATGGTCCGAAACTTGGTGACTTTATTGGTACTTGGTATATGAACACCCAAAAAAGGAAAGTGTAAGTGGTCGTTAAAAAAATTGTCACACTCAGGACCTTCGGGTCAAAAATTACCCCATGGGAAATGAATGGGAAATTTGGCAAAAAAATATGAAAATACTGAGTTTTTTTGTGCATACAATCTACAAATCAGCCAGGATGCAACAGTGAAGGGGTGAATCTCTAAAACATCAATTGAGAAAAACAGACAAACACACACACACACACACACACACACACACACACACACACACACACACACACACACACACACACACACACACACACACACACACACACACACACACACACACACACACACACACACACACACACACACACACACACACACACACACACACACACACACACACACACACACAAACACAATTAGCTTTTGGAATGGTACGCGTTCATTTGTGTGTGCGTGTGTTTTTGTGTGTATAAGTGTGTGTGAGTGTGACTATTTTTTTTACGACCACTTAGACTTTTCAAATCATGTCCCCAATTTTTTTGGGTGTTCATATACCAAGTACCAATAAAGTCACCAAGTTTCGGACCATTCCGATGAAGCTACGATTTTATTTTATTTTTTTATTTTTTTTTGCGTGATAAAAATGCTCAATGTGTCCACCGGATGGCACCGATCTCATTTAAAAAATTGCTTTCATGAGGCCTAGGCTTGACACTAAAATGAAATAAAGCTTTAATAAAAAATAAAAAAAATTATATATATATATATATATAACATTTTTATTATATTCAATTGGAAAAAAATGGGTCATAATTATTGCATAAATATTAATTATAAATCATAAGATTATCTCAAAACACCAAAAAAGAAAAGAAATGATGATTTTACTCAAATCTTTTTTATCTTAATCCTGCCCTCCGGGTCATTTTTGACCCGAATGTCCTGAGTGTGACCCATAAATGAAGAACCCCAGAGGGTTAAAACCGCACCCGAACCGTTTTCCGACAACAGCACTAAATAAAATCCGCACCCGACCCGCTTAAAATAGACCCGACACCCGAACCGCACCCGCAGTAAAATCAGTTTAGCAAATCACATTATAGACACACTTACAAAAATGTTTATTGCCAGCATACAGAAGTTATTACACAACCATTAACACAAGGACAACTTCAGCCGGGACATTCTAAAATGCTTAACGTGAAAAACTCTTAACATGGCTTAATGTAGGTAAGACACTGTTATTAAGAGACCAAACTCAGTAAACATAATACTAATAACGTATACTCTGTACAAAAAAATCAGATGAGCCCAGAATATGAACGCAACGCGTTTAATTACACGTTAAGCGTTTTCCTCCCATAGAAAACCATTATAAGAAAACGCTTAACGTGGCTTAATGTAGGCTACTAAGACAGTGTTATTACGAGACCAAACTCAGGAAACATAACAAAAATACTGTTCGATAGAACTGCTTGTGCTTGGTTTTGTTACCACAGTTATCTGTGTGCTTCCTCACCGATGAAGTTCCACATTTGCGGCTATCTTTTCTTCAACTCCTCATGATCCACCTCGACGACTGCAGTGCAGACAGATCGCGCGCGCGTGATTCTTCTGGGAGGGCGCGTGCGCGTGTGGCCACAAATAAACTGATATGGATTTGAAATTATTTTATCAACTTGAAATACAGGCAAGGCATATTTTTGTATATGCATATTTTTAGGAACACATCTACAATATACATGCATATATTTTTATATATAGGCCTATATTCGTTTGCACGTGACTGTTTAAAACCCGTGTTTAGACCCATATTCTCTCTTGTCCGACCCGACCCGACCCGCACCCGTATCCAACACAGTAGGATGTTTTTCACCCGTTTCAGCAATATTCGCGGGTCACCCGTGCAGGACTCTGTTGTAGGTGATCCACCCTTACATTACCAAGCCTAGATAACGATCATTGCAACTTTGGCCCCACCCACTGGCGTGTTAGTGAGATGACGAGGAGAGAAGAGCAATACAGGATAGACTACAAAAAACATTACCTTCCAAAGGATCCTAATGCCAGGAATGCAGTTATTTTATTAATTTCCAGCAATGTGAATATCTCAGTTGAGCATTATTTACTTGCAGTGTTGGGAATAACGGCGTTATAGATAAACGGCGTTACTAACGGAATTATTTTTTTCAGTAACGAGTAATCAAACGAATTACTGTTTCTCCCGTTACAACGGCGTTAGCGTTACTGAGAAAAAAAAATGCAGCGTTACTTTAATTGAGCTCACTGAAGCGGTTTTCATCTGAACAGGCTCTCTGTCAGTCGGACCTGCAAAGTGTGTGTGTGTGTGTGTGTGTGTGTGTGTGTGTGTGTGTGTGTGTGTGTGTGTGTGTGTGTGTGTGTGTGTGTGTGTGTGTGTGTGTGTGTGCGCGCGCCAGCCATGCGTGTTGGGGGTGGGTGGGAAGGTACACATAACTGATGATGATTGGTGGGTGGGAGACAAGGTTGAGGTTGATAGGTTGAGTTCACACACACACACACACACACACACACACACACGCATATGCAAAGTCACACACGACAGGAGGAGTCAGAGCGATGGCAAATCCAACGACTTCAAATGTAGCTTTCGCAAACTGGAAGTATAATCGCTACTTTTCCCTCATTGAGGTGAAAGGTAGAATGTTTATGTAACGTGCAAATTATGCCCAGGAGGAAAGAGTCTCTCCACGACGGTGGCAAGTCATTCTAATCTAATGAAGCTCCTCACATCTTCACATGCCACCACAACATTAGTGGCTAAAAACCCAGGTGATAACGTGAGCTCCACTACCAAAGAAGTAGTATAGTACTGATAATATTTACACAATATTTACACTAAAGTAGGTCTACTGATAATATTTACAATAATGTATTGAATTTGATAGGTGTCTCTCACATTGTCCCACAGCAATAGTGTAGCCTACATTAATGTACGTTTTATAATAATAATTTATTCTATTTAGTGTCCAATTCATTAATTTAACATATTTAATATTGGGGGCATCCAAGTTATTTGAAATATTTGAACATTTGAAAAAAAAAAAAAAAGTAACGCATTAGTTACTTTCCTTGGTAATTAGTTACTTTTATAATGATGTAACTCAGTTACTAACTCAGTTACTATTTGTAAGAAGTAACTAGTAACTATAACTAATTACTTTTTTAAAGTAACGTGCCCAACACTGTTTACTTGTATGTGATACATTTCACTGTGGATTCTTTGGTAAATCAGTTGCAATTTCGGTAGGCTTTGCAAACAGACTTTTACAATATTGACTCAGAATGCGACAACATGCAATTAACTGTGATAATTCTAATGCCTGATCTGTGACCAGTGATTTCTGATACGTTATGATTAATGTACAGTCAAATGTTCTTTGTCTATGCGTCAGTAAATCATAAACCAGTGACTAAACAGTCAACTTCACATAGTTTCTCTTAGTAGGATGAAAATAATACTATATATAGAAAGCGATCAAGGAATGCACCCTTTGATATCGCTGGAGCTGTCAATCAAACAGCGCGAGTTTATCAATGACTTCTGGACTCTCACCAAAACTCCTGTGACAATCCAAAAATCTCTTATTTACATTGTGTATGCATTATTAGTTATGATG